>CM035281.1:939134-976898 GCA_020226075.1 Hydropotes inermis
ATTCCACATATAAATGATATAATATGATATTTATTTTTTTCTGAGAAGGGATTAATTTCCAAAATATACAAACAGCTAATGTAGCTCAATTAAAAAAAAAAGAAAAAGAAAAAAACTGGATCAAAAATGGGCAGAAGACCTAATAGGTTTTTGGAAGGGATTGAATATGGTGAAACTTATTTGTACTGAGTTCGTGTACTCAAAATGTCACTGAATATTATCATTATCATTATTTTTTATAATTTATTGTAGAGTTAATCATCACATTTCTATTGATCCATTTCTTTCTTAAGTGCCAAAATTGCTATTGCGTATGTTGATACTTCACATACATTCCATTTCCTCAATTTTTTATTTGTTTATTTTTGGTCATGCTGCACAGTTTGTGGGATCTTAGTTCCCCAGTCAGGGACTGAACCTGGGTCCCTGTCAGTGAGAGCACAGAGTTCTAACCACTGGACTGCCAGGGATTCCCAGTAATAGTTTGGAACTGAGCATCTGTGTCCAGATAAGAATGCCAGAGGGTAAGAGTACTCCCAGTTGCTAGTAAACCACGCTCCGTTGGGGAAGACCACTTTGGGTCTCTGCAGAGCTAACGGGGCCTGTACGTTGCTCTTGCTCAGTTGCTCAGCTGTGTCTGACCCTTCGTGACCCCATGGACTACCGCACAGCAGGTTCATGTGCCCTCCACTGTCTGCAAGAGTTTGCTCAAATGCGTGTCCACTGAGCCAGTGGCCTGCATATTCTTAGTTAAACAATCAGTTAATTAAAAATGCAACCTTGAAACTATCTGTGTATGTATCCAGCCACTTACTCTCTTTCAGAGTCATCATATAAAGAACAAAAGCACAAATTAAATCACATCAGCATCCTCAGTCATTTTATCCTTTGTCTTCCAAGGTAAAATGAAGCATATATTCTTCACTGCAGACGCCAGGCTTTTCAATTCTCAAGAGAATTGTTATTAAGAGCAAATGTACTTGTTAGTATAAAGTGCTTCATTCTGTTATAGTAGTTTCCAATTTTTCTGGTTCAAAAAATTCTACCTACTAGAAGTCTGTAATCAGTTAAACACTTAGTCTAGGCTTTTCTTTTTCTTTAATCAAACAGAGACCTGATAGTTGCTTCTCTCCATCCTACGGATCCCCAGTACTTGGTGTTAGATCAGCAGTTCGGTCAGGGAAGCCACAGAGAGCTGGAGGTGCACGTGTCCACGCGTGCTTAGTTGTGGCAGACTCTAGTTGTGTGCGACCCCATGGACTGTACACTGTCAGGCTCCTCTGTCCATAAGGTTTCCCAGGCAAGAACACTGGAGTGGGTTGCCATGTCATGCTCCAGAGGACCTTGACCCAGGGACTGAACCTGCGTCTCCTGTATTGGCAGGGGGATTCTTTACCACCTGTGCTATCTGAGAAGCCCGTAAGGAGCTGGATTCACCCAAACTTCTTATCTTGGCCTATCTCCCCTTTCTCTTATTTATCTGAGCTTCATCAGTCTTGCTTAAAAATAGTGGGTTTTGGTTTAGGGCTTTTGGCTCTATGAAAACTTGCAAGTGATTCTGTGTTTGCAAAGGCTTTGGGAAATCTGATCATCTAAACACAATCAAATTGGTTAGTTCCTAAGTACAATAGTACCATTATTTTCATATCTCTGATGTTCCCTTTGATTTCTATATCCTAGGGAGGATATAGAAAGTAAAAGCACTCTTGCTTTGCAGTTGGAGAATTCAAGGATCAAAGGAATAGTCTATTTCACTTAAATGGGCCTGGACTAGAATCTTCCTGCTTAGCACTGTGTACTCAAAGTACATGACAGGAGGCTCACAGCCTCATGTTCTTACCATCAGTCAGGATCACAGTCCTGTGCTCAAAGTCCATACCCACCAGGCAGCCTCCTGATTTCATACTGGGAGGTATGTCATTGAGAGGGGGAAAAAAAATACCTCTTTTCAGCTTTGGAGGGGAAGCAATAGCAGATTAGTAGATTCAAAAGGCTAGGGACTCCAGTGATGGTTGCTTTTTAAGTAAAGAAGGACCAGAGGACTGGGATGTGTCAGCCCAATGCTGAACAGAGAGGAGAAAGGAGAAAGATGATTTTGAGCTTCATCTGAAGGCACCTGTGCTAGCGTTTTGCACCTTAATGTATCCTGCTACTGAAAAGCAGACAGGGCCACAACTCCAACTCTCCCAAGACCCCCAAGTTATTTAAGTCACTAAGAGTTTGTTTCATAGTTTCCTAACTATGTCCCCTCAACTGCCTTATGACACCTGAAACTTTTCTTTCCTCCCTGTTAAACTGTCATGTTCACTGACGTCACCCGTGAAGGCTTGTAGCAACTTCCTGCTGAGGGGCACGATTATAGACTGTGCTGCTCTGTTCTGAGCACGGTCACTCTGACAAGTGTCAGGCTGCCTGCTGCCTCACACCCACATGCACACACACACACACCTGCTCAGGGTCACAGTCCGAGGATGCTGCTGGTGTTAACGCTGCATATGTACATTTTATATTTTGCATAGCAATTGCCTGATTATTTTTAACACTCTTCCTTTCAGAATTATGGACAGGTCTCTGTTGGTGTAGGAAGGGGAACGGATAAGACCAGTCTATGTGACATTGCTTAAAATTCCTTCATATGAAAAAAAAAATTCCTTCATATGCCCTTGGACTACATTACTTTGGCAGCATAGGTCCAGTTCAAAATTTCCTTACTCTGGACACTTCATTATTCACTCACTTTTCCCAGGTCACTTGATAATTATAGGACAATCGGGTTTTTCCCATGGATCAGCTTCTATCTCTCAGAGCCAGGTGTGAAACCTCACTTGAATTAAGCTGGCCAGAGCCCCGTCCCTGGGAAACCTCCTCATCCCAAGGGGGTTCTGCCTAAGTCTGAGCCTCTCTATCACTTGGAGGAGATACGGCCACTTCTGGGTGAATTTGCAGCCCTCTTCTGCCTGAGGTGGGGGGAGCAGCAGGGAAGGCAGAGCCAAAGGAGCATGGGACATTTCCAGACGGAAGCATCAGAGATGGAGGGAGATCCTAAACACTTGTGAGCTCTAGTGCTTGTTTTAGAAGTCTGAGGGCACTCTAGCACTTGGATTCTGGGAGACACACACAGTTCAGAGGATAATTTCCATAAGATCTGATAAATGTCTTTAAGCTACACCAAATCATTCAAATTCATAAAAAAGCAGGACTTGAAAAAGTCCCATTAAGTTAAATTCATGGGTTTAATATTTAATTTGTTGTTGTTTTATTCACTAAGTTGTGTCTGACTCTTTGTGACTCCATGGACTGTAGCCTGCCAGGCTCCTCTGTCCATGGGATTCTCCAGGCAAGAATACTGGAACAGGTTGCCATTTCCTTCTCCAGAGGATCTTCCTGACCCAGGGATCAAACCTCCATCTCCTGCATTGGCAGACAGATTCTTTATTGCTGAGTCAATGTAAATCTACCTTTATATATCACATGGATACCGTGCTTAATCACTCAGCCGTGATAATATATATCAGTGAAGGTATTTTAAGCCTTTGAGGTTAAATATAGGTAATCTAAATGCCTAAATGTTCTGTCTTTTATGCTGAAACTATATTGTTTCTATTTGTCTGGTTTAAAGTACATTTATTCTTTTTAATATTTTTAACTGAAAATAAATATTGTAAATTGCATTGGTTCCACATTTTTTCTTTTAATTGTAATAATGAGAGAAAACTTGAATTTTAGGAATCTACGAATATACCTTCTTCAACACTAGTGTTACTTCCTCCAAGTCACATTTTCCAAGTCACCGAGTCAGTCCAAAGGACATCAGGTATGTGCGACTTCAATGTTTCTGCTTACTTTGTAACACACACACACACACACACCCTTCTGGAGACTTACATTGTCTTCCAAAACTACTTTCTCCTGGGAATGTCATGGAGTCAGCAGTCAAACTCTCCTTAAGATAAATTGTCTACAGGTTGGCTTCAATCCTCATCCAGTGGATTCCATTCGGTAGCAGTGCTGTGAACCTAAGGTTGACACTCAGTCCTAGCGTCAGACAAGAAATGAGTTTCATCACTCTGCCTTAACCCATCAGTGCTGTCTGGAGATACCTGCAGGCGTGCTCTTGTGCCCAAGTCATCCTCGGGGCAGTCTGACACTTTTCCCAGGACACTCAACCGCGATCACTGGGTCCAACTTACGTGAGCTGTGGTCTGCTGTATGTCCTCTGGATCAAGTCAATCATATGTTTCAGACCATCAGTAGCAACCTCTGGCAGTGGAGTAACCTAAGCCTCTTGAACTTAACTTGTTTTGTGTCCGTCTTTGGTGTAACTCAACCCCGTGTCATTCCATGGCCTGAATTAGACCCCTTCATACACACCTCACTCACTTCTCATGAATAAATACATGCCTCAAGGCTCTCTTGGCCTCACATTGCTCCCTTCTGGCCTGGGTCTTACCCTTGGTCATTGAATTTCTTTGCTCTTAGATGCTACCCTTGAAGGAAACAACTTCTCTAAGCTTTTCAACACTTTTTACCATCTGTTCACTTCAGGGACTATGAGTCCACTTTGGAATGTTAATGATGCCCTAATCTTAAAAAGGTGACTTCAGTTAAATGACTCATCAAAGCTACTCAGATGTAGAGAGATGGGAGACCCCAGTGATGAGTCATCCTTAGCTTGGATATTTTTCAATTTTGAGAAGCCAGTTCATTGATAGTTTTAGAGTATAAGTTTACATATTTTAGTACACAATGTATGAGAATTCAGCTCAATATTTTTATCTCAAATAAAAGAGCTAAAAATAAAATAACAATTTAGATGGTAGGGAAAGTGTAAGTTAGTGCCCTGGAATGAGCCAACTTGTGGTCTTAAATGTGGCTGAAAAAACAGAAATATGCCCAGCACTGGAAATAAATCAGTCTGACTGGCCTTACTAAGACAAAGTATGTCAGTATCAAATGTGGCAATCCTTTAAGATTTTTCGTTTTAACTTTGACTGAGTGATATGTTACTTTACAACTTCAAGAAAACACCATTGTAAAGCAGTTTTCTTCCAAATAAAAAAAAAAAAAAAAAGATGTCAAGCAGATTCAGGATGTGCTTCCATAGGATTCCAGCTTCCCATGTCAATGGAACGGCCCACGGCAGCAAAGCAACGAGTGAGCTGCCGAAGCTCCAGGGGAAAAGGAAGCATCAGGTGCCTGCTGCCCCCGGCTCCTCCTCTCTCTCACTGCCCCCTCGTCCATCAGCTCAGGCAGCCTTCCTGCTCACCCAGTGATGCTCTTCCCTCTTCAGCTGAAGTTCTGTTCTCACCAGTGCTTCCTTCACAGTGACTTTTTGCATTCTCACTGTTTTACCCTGCTCGGTCATCTTCATACCGTTTCCATGTGCTCCTGGAAGTGCCTCAGTCTCTTTTGGCTCTCTCTTTGGCCAAGGATGTTGGCTTCTATTTAGTCTTTTCCACTTTTTGACTTTTAGGACAACTGTGTCACTCCAGACCGGGCAATTTTTTAAGGATGTATGGGTCCCCACTCCCTTTGCAAATCATAGGTTTCCTATTGTGAGCAAGGGTCTATCACTTTGGTTTTCAAATCATGCTTCGTGGAGTCCTGAGGTTCAGAGGATGTGTCTCACAATAGCTGAGGCAGCCCCCAGCAGGCCCAGTCTCAGGCCCACTACATCTACTTTTTACTTTTTAAAAATGAATTCTACTTTTTAATTTTTAAAAATAAATGTTAAAACTTCCAGTAATATTTTTATTAAAATTTAGATAATATCATCTAAAATAAAATCATTGTTCTAGGAGTAAAGGTTGGCCCTTTTTGATATTAAGATCAGGATGTTAGAGAAAACTGTGTGACCTTGTTAATTGTTGCAGAATATACTAGCACATATGTGAATAATTAGAGGGCTTCCGTTTCATTCACATAGCTAGACTAATAAGGAATTAGTTTCTTTTTCATTAACTCGGACAAATAAGGAATATGGAAATTAGGAAAAGTGAGCCATATTTTTACATTTTTACAGATCAATGTTTTTTATAAATGCAGTAGTGAAGTAGATAATACTTCAGTTTAAGTAATCCAACATTTTGGGCAAAAGCCCAGAGAGCACAAAAATAAGCTCTCAACCCAGAGTGCCTCATCTTCTGTGCCTCCAGTTTCAGAAGGGCAGAGATGTTAATTTCGTTAGTATTCTGGATGTTGGGGAGACCAAAATCCCCTGGCAAGAACAGTCTTCTCTTCCAAGAATGTTGCTGCTGCTGCTGCTGAGTAGCTTCAGTTGTCTCTGACTCTCTGCGACCCCATAGATGGCAGCCCACCAGGCTCCCCCGTCCCTGGGATTCTCCAGGCAAGAACACTGCAGTGGGTTGCCATTTCCTTCTCAAATGCATGAAAGTGAAAAGTGAAAGTGAAGTCTCTCAGTCATGTCTGACTCCCAGCGACCCAATGGACTGTGGCCTATGAGGCTCCTCCATCCACAGGATTTTCCAGGCAAAATACTGGAGTGGGGTGCCATTGCCTTCTCCGAGAAGAGTCTCCACTTATTCTTGGGACTCATCTCACACACTAGTAAAGTAATGCTCAAAATTTTCCAAGCCAGGCTTCAGCAGTACATGAACTGTGAACTTCCAGATGTTTAAGCTGGCTTTAGAAAAGGCAGAAGAACCAGAGATTAAATTGTAAACATCTGCTGGATCATCGAAAAAGCAACAGAGCTCCAGAAAAACATGTATTTCTGCTTTATTGACTGTGTCAAAGCCTTTGACTGTGTGGATCACAGTAAACTGTGGAAAATTCTGAAAGAGACAGGCATACCAAACCCTCTGATCTGCCTCTTGAGAAACCTATATCCAGGTCAGGAAGCAACAGTTACAACTGGACATGGAACAACAGATTGGTTTCAAATAGGAAGATGAGTACGTCAAAGCTGTATTCTGTCACCCTGCTTATTTAACTTATATGCAGAGTACATCATGAGAAACGCTGGGCTGGAAGAAGCACAAGCTGGAATCAAGATTGCCGGGAGAAATATCAGTAACCCCAGATATGTAGATGACATCACCCTTATGGCAGAAAGTGAAGAAGAACTAAAGAGTCTCTTGATGAAAGTGAAACAGGAGAGTGAAAAAGTTTGCTTAAAGTTCAACATTCAGAAAATTAAGATCATGACCTCAGGTCCCATAACTTCTTGGCAAATAGATGGGGAAACAGTGGAAGCAGTGTCAGACTTTATTTTTTGGGGCTCCAAAATCACTGCAGATGGTGACTGCAGCCATGAAATTAAAAGACACTTACTCCTTGGAAGGAAAGTTATGACCAACCTAGACAGCATATTAAAAAGCAGAGACATTACTTTGCCAACAAATGTCCATCCGGTCTAGGATATGGTTTTTCCAGTAGTCATGTATCGATATGAGTTGGACTATAAAGAAGGCTGAGCACCAAAGAATTGATGGTTTTGAACTGTGGTGTTGGAGAAGACTCTTGAGAGTCCCTTGGACTGCAAGGAGATCCACCCAATCCATCCTAAAGGAGATCAGTCCTGGGTGTTCATTGGAAGGACTGACGCTGAAGCTGAAACTCCAATACTTTGGCCACCTCATGTGAAGAGCTGACTCATCTGAAAAAACCCCGATGCTGGGAACGATTGAATGCGGGAGGAGAAGGTGACGACAGAGGATGAGATGGCTGGATGGCATCACCGACTTGATGGACTTGGTTTTGGGTAGACTCCGGGAGTTGGTGATGGACAGGAAGGCCTGGTGTGCTGCAGTCCATGAGGTCGCAAACATTTGGACATGACTGAGCAACTGAACTGAATGAATTTCAAAAATGGAACAGATGATGTTTGAACAAGGTAAAATATGCTATATGATGATTGAACTGAATAAGGAGATATTGGTTTGGTTGCCAAACTGTTTCTTTAACACAGTTTTCACATTCCTCTTTTGTGCCAGGCCTAGTTCAAGATGGGTTTCCCTGGTGGCTCAGGTGGTGAAACATCCACCTGCAGCATGGGAGACCTGGGTTTGATCCCTGGGTTGCAAAGATCCCCTGGGAAAGCGGAAGGCTACCCATTTCAGTATTCTGGCCTGGAGAATTCCGTGGACTGTATAGTCCATGGGGTTGCAAAGAGTTGGACATGACTGAGCAAATTTCATTCACTAGTTCAAGAAACCAGGAGTATAACATTGAACAAAGCAGACAGAATTCCTGCCTTCACAGAGCTTAGCCTCTGGAGAAGGTAGACATATACGCAAGGTAAGAAAGTAAGTACTTTGCAGTGTATTGTGTGGTGATAAGTGCTCAGGAGGAAAAGAAAGCAAGGGAGACAGGAGGGAGGTGTTTGAGGAGGTTGCGATTTCAGCTAAAGGCCCTCCTGAGAAGCTGAAGTTTACGGAAAGGCCGGAGGGAAGTGAGTCAGGGCGTCATCTAGGTATCTGAGGGAGGCGCGTACAGACAAGAAACAACGGATGCGCACGTCGTGAGGCAAGAATGTGCCCTGCAGGCTCCAGGGCCACAGAAGGTCATGTGTGTGGCTCAGAATGTGTAAGAAGGAACATATGCCCCAGGGTTTTATAGGCCGAAGAAAGCACTTTGACAGTCACTCTAGGGCGTAGGAAGCCGCTGGGGCGTCAGGTGTAACATGCTTTTCTTAACTGAGTTATAGCTGAGTCATAATGTTTGTTTCTGGTGTGTAGACAAGTGATTCCATATATATACACACATGTATATATATGCACATTTATTTACATTTGTTTTAATATTCTTTTCCATTATGGTTTATTATATAATTTTGAACAGTTTTCTGTGCTATGCTATAGGACCTTGTTATTTATCCATTCTGTATACAGTAGTTTGCACCTGCTAATCTCAGACTTCTAGTCCATGCATTCCCCCAGCCTCCTCTCTCCCCACTAGTTTGTTCTCTGTCTCTGAGCCTCTTTCAGCTCCACAGATAAGTTCTTTTGTGTCATATTTTAGATCGTATGCATAAGTGATATGTGTGATACTTGTCTTGCCCCGTCTGACTTATCTCACTCAGTGTGATAATCTTCAAGTCCATCTGTGTTGCTGTGAATGGTGTTGTTTCATTGTTTATGGCTGAGTAGTATTCCATTGTGCATATGAACCACATCTTTGTTATCCATTCATCTGCCGATGGACACTTAGGTTGTTTCTGTTTTGGCTATTTTAAACAGTGTTGCTGTGAACATGAGGGTCCATGCATCTGTTTGAATTAGTTTTGTCTGGATAAATGCCCAGCAGTGGGATTGTTGGATCATATGGTAACTCTGTTTTTTTAGGAACCTCCATACTGTTCTCCATCCTGTCTTGGACCAGTTTACATTCGCACCAACAGTGTAGAAAGAAGGTACATTTTAAAGAAAAATCCACCTGAGAAGAAAGTCTGAACTAAGACCATGGGAAGAGGGCAATGGGGAAGGAGGAGACTTGTAAGGAATTTGTGGAGAATGATTGAGCATGCCAGACACATGAGAAAGAAAATGTGAGAAATTCAGGAGTCCGACTGAAGCTGAGCACCCACTTCTAGGAGGAAATGACAGAAAACAGCTGGTACTGGCTGTAGGCTGTAACTATGTGAAATGTCCCTCTCCCTGTAGGTCATGAGGCCAGTCAGAGGCTTGCAGTGAGGCCTTAAGTGAGCGTTGTATCCTCACTTAAAGTCTTATATTAAGGCGTGCATCCTTCATATAGGATTAAACTAACTGAAGTTTACTAAGTGACTTCTGTATACTGTAATGAGAAGCCCAATTATGCATGAAGCCCAACAGTCTTTTTATTTGTCTTTATTTTTAATTGAAGTATATTTAATCAAAAATATTGTGTTAATTTCAGGTGTATAGCACAGTTTCAGTTATATATACTACATATATATATATATAAATCTACATATTTACCTATCTATAAATATATATATATAGTTTCCTCAATGGCTCAGCTGGTAACGAATCCACCTGCAGTACAGGAGACATGGGAGACGTGGGTTTGCTCTCTGGGTAGGGAAGATCTTAGAAAGAGATGGCAACCCATTCCAGTATTCTTCCCTGGGAAATCCCATGGACAGATTTTCACAGAGTCGGACATGACTGAAATGACTTAGCAGCAGCAGCAGCAGCTGGTCTTGTCTGACTCCTTTGGGACTCCATGCCCACACATCACATAATGTATCATATATGTGTTAATATCATATATATATACAATATCATATATAATATAGACATTATATTATACAATATATATAAGAATATATATATATATATATGCTTTTTCAGAGTCTTTTCCCTTATAACTTATTACAAAATATTGAATATAATTCCCTGTGCTACACAGTAGGTCTTACACCAACAGCAATCTTAAAGCAACACATTGCATTTAAGCAATTTTTGAAACAGCCAAAATGAGTTCTGTTAGAATAGTACAGGATTTACATAGCTTTTTGAAAGCCATGACCCAACTCTATGACTGTTTCCTTTTGGATTTGATTATCAGAGAACAATAGGGACAAAATAATAAGATACTCTAGAAAAACCTTGTAAGTAATGTTTTCCTACTCGAGTTTTCCAGTGCATTCTATAGCCTTCCATGCAGGTAATAGTTATAGCTGAATCTGTCTTACACAGGGCAGCAGATGGCCATTTCAGAAGTGGGATCTAATGAAAAAGCGCACTGTTCACGTCCGCATCAAAAATACGCTGCATGCGCTGCGGTCCCCTTTGCTACAGCTGGGCTGACTCCCTGTCGCCGCTGCTCAGCCGCCAAGTCCTGTCCGGCTCTCTGCGACCTTGTGGACCGCTGCATGCCCGGCTCCTGTCTCTGTCCTCTGCTGTCTCCTAGAGTTTGCGCAAACCCATGGCCCTTGCCTTGGTGGTGCCCTCCAAGCATCTCACTCTCTGTTGCCTTTTCTCCTTCTGTCCTCAATCTTTCCCAGCATCGGGGTCGTTTCCAAAGAGTCAGCTCTTTGTGTCAGGTGGCCAGAGTATTGGAGCTTCAGCTTCACCGTTAGTCCTTCCAATAATATCCAGTATTGATTTCCATTAGGATTGACCCATTAGACCTTGCAGTCCAAGTGACTTTCAAGAGTCTTCTCCAACACCAGAATTCAAAAGCATCAGTTCTTTGGCACTCAACCTTCTTTTCGGTTCAATTCTTGCATCCATACATGACTACTGGAAAAACCGTATCTTTGATTATACGGACCTTTGTTGGCAAAGTGATGTCTCTGCTTTTTAATACACTGTCTAGGTTTGTCATAGTGCCACTGTATCAAGTCACCACAAATACGGGGGCTTAAAATAATTTATTCCTTTATAGCTCTGAGGTTGGAAGTCCAAACTCAGCTTTACTGGGCCAAAGGCTGAGCATCAGCAGCCGAGTCACTGCTTGAGGCTCTAGTGCGGGCCGCTCTCCTTGTCTTTCCTGGTTTCTGTGGTCTGCCTGTATTCCTTGGCTTGTGACCCCGTCTTCACATCACGCCAGTTGCATGCGTGTCCTGCTTCCTCTTCTACGATAAAATTTCTCTCTGCTTCACTCTGATAAGAACTCTGATGATTATCCTTTGGCCCCATCCAGATTGACTAGACTACGGTCTGTATGCTCTAATCCTTAAAAATAATCACAATCCTAAAATTCTTTTCCCACATAGAGTAACATGTATGGGTTCTTAAGACGAGGTGGGATCTTTAGGAGACAGTTATTCAATCTACCACACATACTACTATAGACCACTTTACAGGTTGGAAAGGCAGCTTATCATAGTAGAGAACTGTATAACTTAGAATCAGAAATAATTCGTTTCTACTTCCAACTCTTACTATTTAAGAGCCACCTGATTTTGGGCAGACTTCGCCTCTGTAAAACAGAGATAATGTCTGCAGGGTTGTAGAATACAGGAAAGCATAGCAGCCTCTATTAATGAAGGGCCTTCAGTACTGGGCTCTAGGGTTGCAATAGTAAGCAGTATAGACCTGACCTCATCTTTAAGGAAAGCATGGCCAAGGAGGGAGGCAGACGCTGAAAGAAACCAAAGCACTGATGAGTGAAGAGGATGAGGACTGGGGACAGATACAGTCATATTAGGGTAGATTGTATGGCATCCAAAAAACAGCCTTAGAGAAATTGGAAGATGCCTTCCAAGAGGGGTTACCTCCAAACTCTGTGACCTGGAATGTGAGAAGGAGTTAAAAAGTCAGAAAAAGAGAATGTAAGTGCCTTCTAGGCAGAAAGGTTCAGGACACATTTCTTTTTAAAAAGGAAAAACAGAACTTGAGAAGGTAAAATCGAAGTTTCTCCTTGATGTATCATGGAGCTAAGAAGACATCAAAGCGGATCAAGATTACAACAAATCAGATAAGCTATGCTGCATGTTTATCCTCAGAAACATGGAAAGGACTAACATGGGAAAGCCCACAGGGTGATACTACCAGATCTGTGCCATAGAAAGATCCCTGGATGTACCTATGGATGGAGGGGCCAAGCCTGCAGCGGGAAGGCCATGGCAGAGTGTACCCTGGAGACACAGTGCCTGAAGGTGGAAACTGGTGACTGGTTCCTGAAAAAGTAAAATAATTCTATTGATGTCAAGGTGAATGAACAGGACTTGAAGGATATAAGGAACCAAGGATAAGGTAGGACAAGATCTCTTGGACAAATGTTGGCAACAAACTCTCACATAGGAGACAAAGAACACACAGACTGGAGGGTGTGTGTGTGTGTGTGTGTGTGTGTGTGTGTGTGTGTGTGTGTGTAAGGGAAGGAGGAACAGGAAATGTTTGGACAGAGGTTTTCTTTAAAGTAGCTGGACATGAGCAGAGAGTCTATAAAAATACTATCATCATGTTTTGGTAGAAAGGCTGTGGATTACACTGTCTAGCGTGCATGTGTAGAAAAGGGCGGGGAAGGGATGTACCAGATAACTATGTGCCTGAAGGGGTGGCCTGTGGGTGGCTGTCGGGGAGCCCCTGGCAGAGACAAGATGACAGTGGTCTTTCAGTGTGAAAGTACCACATGTGAGTACGCCTACAGATAATTGAAGAAGTCTGATGTCTTTTACATAGTTTGCATCCTTGAGAGTCTTCGAGAAACACTGAAAAATGTAAAAACCCTCCTCATATGAGATTCCTAAGTATCGGAAATGTGAAAAAAAGACAAATTGAAGTGATTTCTCTTAATAGGAAATACAGAATAGTCACAGAATCTCAAGTAAAATTCTATGCTTTTATCTCTCTAGGCTTCTTCATTTTTATCTGAATATTCACTCAATCTGAAATGCTAGTTGTGAGTTCTTCTTCATTTCCTTTCCAACAATGGGCTGTGCCCTGGTTGGGCTAATAGGGCTGCAGAACGCGGGGAGGCTGAGCAGAGAAGGGCCAGAGAAGGCACTGGAGAACTTGTCAGTGCAGCGTCAAATCAAGAGCATCCAGAGTGAATCTGACTGACTTGGACTGCAGTGGGATGATGGATTGCCCAGCACTTGACTGTGATGACAGCTGTAAAACTCAAATCAGCTCCTAAATGGTCAATTACTGGAGGGGCACATAAACAGAGGCAGGCAGGGAGCTGAAAATTCAATTTCCCTGAGCTCTGCTGCTTGCGTTTCATTAGGCCCACTCTAATTTATTTGGGGCCCTGGGCTTGAGCACTTGGTTCTTGCTGATTTTCATGCCTAAAGAACATTTTCCTTGTTCCCATCTTACCTTCATTCCTTTGTTGGCTCCTAATGGTCTCTGCTCTGGCTGTGCACAGCTGGGGGCGCCGAGGTGAGCCCATGGGCTGCCGAGTGTACCCAGTTTGGTTAATTCCCATAAATGTATTTTAAGTAATTATCCAAGCAAGAAAGGCTAGCGCCTCCGTGGGAACTGACCACCAGCACATGAAAATCAGCAGATCACTTCCAGCAAGCAAAGCCTTCACAACTATAGTACCAAGTAAGTATAAAATCACCACAGAAAATTAACTCTTTCTGCAGTGGAAAAAGCGAGGACTGTTGTTTCTACCACTCCCGGGGCTTCTTTTCCTACAAAGAACATGTCCTGTGCGTCTAAGCCATCTTATTATACCAGAATAAATGATGATGAGGCAGCTGTCCTGACCAGGGTTTCCAGGGAGAAAACTCCATTACAGCCCAGAAAGGGACAAATGGGTTAGAACTACTGCCAAATTCTTTACCTAACTAACCAGCTATGTCAAGGCCAGATGCATTTGTAGCAGTAAGAATAAGAAGAGAGCTAAAATGTTATTGTCTAATTTTTATAGATTATTCTTAAATAAACCCCATTACATTTTTAAAGTTTTTTTTTTAATTTTTAAAGGTTACTTTCCATTTAGAGTTATATATGTATGCTGTTGTTTAGTCACTAGGTCATGTACAGCTGTTTATGGCTCCATGGACTGCAGCTTGCCAGATTTGCTCATGAGATACCCCAAGCAAGAATATTAGAGTGTGTTGCCATTTCCTTCTCCAAGGGATCTTCCTGACTTAGGGATTGAATCCATGTCTCCTGCATTGGCAGGCAGATTCTTTACCATTGAGCCATTGGGGAAGCCCTGCAGTTATATATACGTGTGTGTATATACATATATATGTATGTGCTGTGCTGTGCGTAGCTGCCCAGTCGTGTCCAACTCTTTGTCACAGTTACAGGGACTGTAGCCTGCCAGGCTCCTCTGTCCATGGGGATTCTCTAGGCAAGAACACTAGAGTGGGTTGCCATTCCCTCCTCCAGGTGATCATCCCAACTCAGGGATTGAACCTAGATCTCCCGCATTGCAGGTGGATTCTTTACCAGCTGAGCTACCAGAGAAGCCCGTGTGTGTGTGTGTGTGTGTGTGTGTGTATAAACTCTATATGTGTGTAAATAAATAAATATATGTATATATGTAGCAGAAAGAAAGAAACGTACATGTTGCAAATGTGTATAGAAACCTAAATGACTCTGATGGATTAAAGAAGGCTGCAAGCTCACCTTCCATTTGAATCTAGGATGAATTGAATGATATCCTTTTACTTTCCATGTGTTTTTTTTTTTGTCTACAGCTTTATAAAATTGAATATATGTATAGATCTGTGTCCACCACCATCATCAGGATACAGACTGATCCGTCTCCCTAAAAACCTCCCTTTTGCTCCCCTTTAAATTCATGCTGTTCTATTTCTCACCATTCCAAACACAAGTCCAACATGTGTGGGGTTTCCTCCCATGCATTCAAGCAATTATTTGACACCAGCTGAATGTCCTACAACCTGACTCAATTTGACACTATCTACATGGAGATAGCATCAGGTTTCACAGGTAAGGGCTCAGTCCCAGAAGACTGCTCCTACACTGGATGTTGTTGGCAAGTCCAAGTTGTTGCCTGTGTTTCTGACCAACTACCTGTGAATCAGAGGTTCCCAAGACTGCCTCCTTACGTTTTATTAATTTGCTAGAGTGGCTTACAGAACACAGGAAACCTATTTACTCGTTAGTGTATGAGTTTATTACACAAATAGTTAAAGAATATGAATCAACAGTCAGATAAAAATTACATGGGGTAACATCTTGAATTTAGGAGCTTCTGTCCCCATGAAGTTTGAAGGTCAGCATGGTAGGATGTGGAAGGATTCTGTTTTACCAATCTGGAAGCATTCTGAATTTTGTCTTTCTGGGGTTTTATGGAGACCTCATTGTACAGGCATAATTGATTAAGTCCTTGGCATTGGTGGTTGAGTCGATCTCCAGCCCCTCTCTTTAACACAGAACGAGGGGTGAGATGGAAAGCTCCAGCCTCTATTCTTGGTTGGTTCTTCTGGCAAACAGCGCTCATTCTTAGGTGCTTTCCAAAAGCCATCTTAGTACTATCTAGTTGTAATGGAAAGGGGCTGGAAAGTTAGTTACCAGTAAGAAAACCCTCATTTAGCCTTAATAGCTCAGAAATATCTTTTCCTCAGAACAGGGGAGACTAGGGAGTTCAGATATTATAACAAAGAAAGTGAAGTTGCTCAGTCGTGTCCAGCTCTTTGGGACCCCATGGACTATAGCCCACCAGGATCCTCAGTCCATGGGATTTTCCAGGCAAGAATACTGGAGTGGGTTGCCATTTCCTTCTCCAGAGCTACTCCTATTTCTCTTACCTCTAAGGAAATTCCAAGAGTTCAAAAGCTATATATATGAGACATATTTTTGTCATCTGGGTGACCAGATGTATATTTCATATAAACCACACTGTTGCACCTTTGTTAACACATTCACTGATGGGTTCTATGTCAGTACTGTTCCTTTCAGTAAGACCATATAAATGGAATCATACACTGTGTAGTCTTTGGACACTGTTATGTTTCACTCAGTATAATGCCTTGGTAGTCATTCAGGTTATATGTGGCAACAGTTTATTCTTCCTCCAACTGAGTAGTATTACAGTGTATGGGGGTATCACATTTTTGTTTATCCATTTAGCAATCAAAAGATACTTGCTTTGTTTGTGGCTTATGGTTATTTCAACAAAATTTCTACAAATTATGTATGTAGGCTTCTGTGTTTATATTTATCAAGGTCAAGTTTTGAGAAACTACATCCTTCAGGCAAAACCCAGCCCACTGTCTGTTTATATAATAAAATCTTCTTGCAATACAGCAACGCCATTTAATTGCTATCTATGGCTTCTTTTACACTATAAAAGCAGAGGTGAGTAGTTGCAACAGAACACTGTATGGCCAATAAAACTTAAAATATTCACAGAAATATTTGCCAAAGTAAAATACAGAAAAGTTTAAAAACATCTGACCTAGGATAAATATCCCATGTGATACTTCTGTGGTATATACTAAGTGCTTTATTTTTTTAAAAAAGATATCACAAGCTAATTTTAAAATTTGCATGGAAAGTCAAGGGAACTAGGTAGTTAAAACAATTTTGAAATAGAAGAATAACATCTTGAGAAATCTTACTACTCAATTTTATGACTTAATATAAAGCTAAGGTAATCAAGACAGTACAGCATTTTTGAGGAAGTAGGCTCTGAGATCAATGGGAGGAAATAGAAGGTCCAGAAAGAGACCAACAAAAATATGACCATTTGACTTGTGATGGAGATGCAAAGTAATTCAATGGAGAAATGATAATATTTTCAACAATATTATCATTTTAGAATGATTGAACATCAGCTTCTTAAAACTATTTCATTTTGGGGGGCAATTATAAATTATACTGTATTTTTAAAATTTTGTTTTTGCTTTTTTCTAATCTATCAAAATATTATATTTTTTAAAAACCTTTTGAGGGACTTCTCTGGTGGTCCAGTAGTTAAGACTTCACCTTCTAATGCAGGGGGTGTGGCTTTGATTCTAGCTTGGGCAGCTAAGCTCCAACCTGCCTTGCACCCAAAGCATCAAAGCATAAAACAACTAGATTGTAACACATTCAATAAGAGACTTAAAAATGGTCCACATAAAAAGAAAAATCTTGAAAAACAATTTTGAGTTGGCCTTATATTTTGTAATCTTGTTAAACTCCCTGAAGTTAATTAATAGTTTTAGGAGATTTTTATTTTTGTTTCTGGAAGGTCGGGCCTTCCTGTGTATATAGTCATGCTGTCTGTAAATAAGGGCAAGTTTACATTTAACTTTGCAATCTGTATGAAATTAGTTTTTCTTATGATATTGCGCTGTTAAAGACTTCCAGCACAGTGTTAAGTGGGAGTATTCAGAGAGAATATCCTTGACCTTCTGTCAGTATGATTTCACCTATAGGTATTTTGTTGATACCTTTATTAGTTAGGGAAAGTGACCTCCTATTTCTAGACTTATTGTGTAATAATGACATATCATGACGTCTTGTAACATGTACTTATTAGCATGTCTACATAATAATCTTAAAAGTTATTTGAAGAAACTAGATTTTCTTATGGAAGCAAATTATCAAGATATAAACAAGTGGTATTTATGTTATTGAATGGAAAGAATTGTTATAAAAAATATAAATTATCTCAATTAATATATGTATTTAATGCAATTGAAATTAGAATTTGTATTTTTAGTTGTAATTAACTGGACAAAATTATTTTAAAGTTTATGGAGAGGAATCTATGTATAGCACTGTTTGAACATGTTTGAAATATTTGAACATATACTGAAGGGGAAGGTCTCTTCATTGATGGCATACGTATCAGAATGCAACTATAGTAAACTTAATAAAGTATTAGTATAAAAATTGACAATGGAATCAAGTGGTATCAACTGAATTGCTTCTTCACCAAATTCATATACTGAAACCCTAATAACTATATCTAAAAATGTGACCTTTTTTTTTGAGACAGAGCCTTTAAAGAGGTAATTAAGTTAAAATTAGTCCATTAGGGTGGGCCCTAATTTAATATGACCAGTGTTCTAATAATAAAACGAAATCTGGACCCATAAATAAGCATCCTGGATCTCATGTATGCTTGTAAACAGAAGACATGTAAAGATACAGGAAGAAAGTGGCCATCTGTAGATCAGTGGACATGAACTTGAGTGAACTCCAGGAAACCCTGAGGGGCGGGAAGGCCTGGTGCGCTGCAATCCATGGGTTTGCAAAGAGTCTGACAGGACTGAGCGACTCAACAACAGCAACATTTTTGTCATGTAAACTACCTTTTTAATTGACAGAATTCCTAGGAGAGGAGTCATTCCGGAGGAGCTGTCCCTAAGAGTACTAAGCTACCCCCAAACTGAAGGATGACGTTGCAGCTTTAAGCCGATTAGTTTTGGGGTTACTTATTAAAATTACAAAAGGTACTGGGGCACAATGTGCATTGCAAGACTAAAATTTTAATATTTAGAAAGTTCAGAAAGCTTTAAAAAATGAAGAATAAGCAATCAATTCAATAGAAAATTGGGAAAAGTCTATAAGTAAGCCAATGGAGAAAATTCAAATAACCAGTACATTAATGGAAAAAAAAAAAAAAAACTGGTTTAAGGAGTCAGAGAAATGAAGAAATTCAGACCAAATTAAAATGAGCCATTACTTTTAATCCACATTGGGAAAACTGAGATCTACAATACCTATTGCTGATAACTCATGCATATTGTTACAACCCTCTGTGAAACTGGTTCAGAAAAGATCTATTACTATTAAAATAACATGAATTTTTTGAACAACTCCATTTGTAGAAATAAACACATTGGTTATTAGGATATATAGACATATAGCTATGTCTATTATAGCATTATTTGTAGTGTGAAATTACTGAAAATAAAGTCAATATGCATTAAGTAGTTAGATAAATTATGGTTATCTACATGAACATGTATTATCTATACTGCTACCAGTTTACCTGGAGGAATTTTCATGATTTATTACTGAGTAATAAATGTAATATAGACAGAAGCAGCTTATAATAAAAATTATATTTTGTAAACAAATGCTGACCAAAATAGGAAAAATGACCCTTGCATGTGTGTTTCTATAGCTATCCATATATGTTGTATATATAGTTATTAGAGTATGGAGAAAAATATAAATTGTTAACATGTATTACCTTAGGGTGAAGAGTGGAGCTGTGGAGGGGGATGATGCAATGGAAATAAAAAGAGAAAATGACTTCACTTTAAACAGAGTAATACTCATGACGCGTAAGCAATGCAAGAAAAGTGGAAAGTGCAAGATGGAAAACAATGTGTAAAACAGGACTCTATTTTGGTAAAACATATTTGTGTTTAAATATGGCTTTATATGCATCTGCATATAAAGTAATAAGTAATAAATAATAATAAGTAATAAATAGTAAGTAATAAGTAAAAATAAGTAAAAATAAGTAATAAGTAGTAAATAATAAGTAATAAATCACAAGTAATAAAAACTTGTGATTTAATTTACTCCTGGTTGTTTGTTGATTACCTTGGGGATACAAGGTGGAATGGTTAAGTAGGAGTTCAGCTCACTCCCTCAGTCCTGTCCGACTCTTTGTGACCATGAACCGCAGCAAGCCAGGCCTCCCTGTCCATCACCAACTCCCGGAGTCCACCCAAACCCATGTCCATAGTCGGTGATGCCATCTGGCCATCTCATCCTCTGTAGTCCGTTTCTCCTCCCGTCCCCAATCCCTCCCAGCATCAGGGTCTTTTCCAGTAAGTCAACTCTTCATATGAGGTGGTGAAAGTATTGGAGTGTCAGCTTCAGCATCAGTCCTACCAATGAACACCCAGGACTGATCTCCTTAAGGATGGACTGGTTGGATCTCCTTGCAGTCCAAGGGACTCAAGAGTTTTCTCCAACACCACAGTTCAAAAGCATCAATTCTTTGGTGCTCAGCTTTCTTCACTGTCCAACTCTCACATCCATACATGACCACTGGAAAAACCATAGCTTTGACTAGATGGACATTTGTTGGCAAAGTAATGTCTCTGCTTTTTAATATGCTGTCTAGGTTGGTTGTAACTTTCCTTCCAAGGAGTAGGCATCTTTTAATTTCATGGCTGCAATCACCATCTGCAGTGATTTTGGAGCCCCCCAAAATAAAGTCTGACACTGTTTCCACTTTTTCCCCTTCTTTTTCCCAAGAAGTGATGGGACCAGAGGCCATGATCTTAGTTTTCTGAATGTTGAACTGTAAGCCAACTTTTTCACTCTCCTCTTTCACTTTCATCAAGAGGCTTTTAAGTTCCTCTTCACTTTCTGCCATAAGGGTGGTGTCATCTGCATATCTGAGGTTATTGATATTTCTCCTGGCAATCTTGATTCTAGTTTGTGCTTCCTCCAGCCCAGCGCTTCTCATGATGTACTCTGCATATAAGTTAAATAACCAGGGTGACAATATGCAGCCGTGAGGTACTCCTTCTATTTGGAACCAGTCTGTTGTTCCATGTCCAGTTCTAACTGTTGCTTCCTGACCTGCACACAGGTTTCTCAGTATGAGTAGCTTTACTCAAATATATATGTGTGTGCACACTAAGTTGCTTCAGAACGGTCTGACTCTGGGCGACACTGTGGATCATAGCCCGCCAGGCTCCTCTGTCCATAGAATTCTCTGGGCAAGAATACTGGAGTGGGTTGCCATGCCTCTTTCAGGGGATCTTTGCTACTCAGGGATGGAACTCTCATCTTTTACATCTACCTGCATTTAGCACTGGTGTCACCTGGGAAACCCACTCAAATATATGTGTCTATATAATTTTTATTGTGACATCTCTTTTCTTAAAATAGCACATATTACTTTGATAATTTTAGATATGATTAGAGGATTTTATTTTGTTAGCTTTTAAAACTAACTAAAGTCCTTACTTGATTTAGGTTTTCTTAGTTTTTACCTAATTTCCTTCTACTGTTCAAGGATTTCATGCAAGACACCACATTACATTTAAATTTCATGTCTCCTCAAGCTCTTCTTGGCTATAACAGCTTCTTACACTTGGTTTTTTTGATGAGCTTGATAAATTTGAGGAAAACTGCTCAAATATGTTGTAGACTGAGCTTCAATATGGGTATTGTAGACTGTCCTTCAATTTGTCTGCATTTTGATGGTTTTTTCTCATGGTCAGAATTGAGTTATGGATTTTTGGAGGAAGACTACAAAGGTGAAGTGTAATTTCCTTTAGATCACATTAAAGACACACACTGATTAATTATAGTCACTCCTGTTGATGTCGGCCTTGATTACCTGGTTGAGTAGTGTTCATCAGGTTTCTCTACTCTAATTACTCTTTTCCTGTTTCCTTCTGTCCTCTCTGGGCAGAAGTTCCTTATTCACCCTGTACTTCAAGGTTGCAGAGTTACATTTCACCTTCCCAGGGAGGCAGTATGTGCATAAATTACCTGGAATTTTTTGTCCAGGAAATATGTCTATTCTCTCTCATTACTTGCTTATTCAAGCATTTATTTGCATCAGTATAGACATATGAATGTTTCTTTTATAAATAAATACTTATAAATATTTGATCTAAAATGCACTACTATGCTATGTATTTTGGTGGCTCAGATTGTTCTTGCTGTGGTTTTATAGGGTCTTTCAAGTGGCTGCTGTGTGCTTTTGACATATCCCCATTGGTTTGTTTTTTGAGCACTTTACTTTCTAGCACCACAGTGTTCTCTGGACTCATTTCGTATATTGCTTTCTCAAGTCCTATAATCAACCATTTCTCCAAGAAGCCCTGGTTTTTTTTTTTTTTTTTTTACTGGAGAATGATATTGTAAACCATGATCTGAGTGATCTTTATAAAGTAGATTGGACCATTAAATATTTGTGTGTAGGGGAATACATTCACACACACACAAACACGCGCGCCCACATATACTACAACATTTTAGGCTTCAGTAAATAGTAGGTGAGATTCTAGAGTGGAGAATCTGCAATGAGGAAGTTAATTAGAGTAGAATATGTAAACTTTCAGCAATATATAGTAAAAAAACTGACCAATAGTGATTTTCCTGAAGTTATAAACTTGTTTGTTTTTAGGATATGTTTGTGGCTTAAGGACGCAAACTGTCTCATTTACTAATGTACCTAAACCTTTGCACAGTGGGAAAAAACACAGAAGAAAAGAGGGTGAGGGAAGAAAGGAGGGAGAAAAAATGTGAATGAGGAGAAAAAAGGAAGGGAAAAGGAGAGAGAGGAAGAGCAAAGGAGCTGAGGTAGGAAGAGGAAGAGGCCTTCTAGAAGAGCCATATGCAGCATTCTGGAATATTTAACAGACTGCCATCAGGTTATTTTTTTCAGTGCAGTTATGCTATATTAATCATAGCAAATACATTTTGCTTTACAATTTGCAAAATTATTTAATACAATTATCACAGTTTATGATGACAAATAATATAAAATTTTATAAAGACAGAGAGTGACAGAGAAAAGATGAAGATCTTCATTGGGAATATTCATCATTTGAGTGATAAACGATGTATTTCCAGAAATCTAAATAATAATCTTTGTTCTTTGATAGAAACAAAAACTACAGAATTATCAATTTTCTCCAAAATAGAATAAATATATAATATTAAATTTACATTTAGAATTTTATTTAGAATATAATTATTTTTTATTTATTTATTAAGGACTCACAAAATCAAAAGTAAACATAAGAAAAGGAAGACTTTTAGATATTTTTAAGCTACATTAAGAATTTCTATAAGACTCCCGTAAAACCTCAGATCAACTTACGTACGCTTACTCTACTGTCCCCCAATGAAACAACTTTCTGAGACTAATATTTCTGCTAAATTATGGGAGATAATACAGAAGTGTCTGGTGACATGAATTTACATATGGATAAAATGTGACCAGTCTGCTTAATTTCCCTGAGGGTCCAAACTTGGCAGAACACTAAGAATAAAAAGTCACTTTTTATTCAAAAAGCAAGACCAAATTCTTCCAGCAAACACACACATTTAGAAGGGGCACTGCACTGTAAAATTAATCTTATCCTTCTTTATAGCTATCTATTTAATAACACATCCTCTGATATATTGATCTGTTATAATGATCTAGGTGGTTTGAAATAGAACCTCCTTTTCCACCTCTATATATGCAAATAGGTAATTGTTAGAAGTTGTATTTTGAAAGTCTTCTAAATTTTACTTTTTATCTCTTTATCATTTTAAAATTATGAAGTATCTGTAATATTCCATGTATTTGGACTAAATATTTTACATATTAACAAAATGAATGCACTTCATAATTTGTGATTGTTCTTTGTAAAACTATGTGATATCACTGATTCTAATTCCTTACTTTCTAAGCTAAAACATAACCCTTTATTTTTCTATAGTTTACTTATGCCTCCCAATTCTTAGGAGTAAAATAGTTTTTCATAGCTCTAAAATATGTGAGGACAATAATGGTGATTGATATTTGTATAGTTGTGTGATGGTCCTCTTAGAGTTCTTTCTCTCCTGGCTATGCTCCCCTTCCTGGCAAAATGTGATGTCTGAAATTCCACCATTGAAATCAGGCTTTTCATCAGAATACATTTGGAGTAATTTTAAATATAAATGCATTTCTGGGAAAAGGCACACAGTATATTTTTTTCTTTTTTTCCCTATCAGGAAAAGAACCAACGTGTATGCGATATATGCAATATAATATTACCTGATCTATGCTTATTTACTAACAATACACTAATATACTTTATTATATATTACTATTATTTTACAAAAATAAAACAGGTTCACAGAAGGTCTGTAACCACTAAAAATTACTCATTCCATTGGTGAGAGGGTCAGAAATCAATTTTTTGTGGTCTCTTGGGATAATGCTCAGTTATTCAAAACTAACTGAATAAAAACCTTTACTCTCTCTTCATTGCACAGGATGGACTTCAAATTTTTGAATTCCTTTCCTTCTTATTCTTCCAGCCTCATTCTTCATCATCTACATTTCTCTACCACATTTTAAGCTTAACTTCACAGCTATTCCAAATACAATAATGTGGCAGTCAGGTTTCATTTCAATTAGAAATGTTTCCAAATAGAAAACAACATCAAGAAAATTTGTATCTTCAATTAGGAATAAAGAAGGTGGCATCACCAAGATGGTGACATGGATCATTACAGATTTCAGTCACCCTCATGAGAAGACCAGCTAGTAGTTATCCATAAACAAGGCATCACTGTGAATATTACAGAACACAAGGGCGAAGCTGAAACAACCCCGTGGACCACAGATACCCAGAAGGAGCACCCTAGGAGAGTGAAAGGAGTGTCCACGCTGCCTGGGTTGCCTCTCCCCCAGGCTGGCAGTGGTCTGAATGGAGAGGATTCCTCAGGGCCTCGGGTTTCTCTAGTTGGGGGAAAGAGTGCAAGGTAGACATTCAGCTCTCCCAGGACTGTGGGTCACTTTCCAGGAACCCCAGTTGGGTTGCGTCTCACAGGGGTCATGTGGGAGGCATCCTGCAAGGATGAATGACTGGAGATCAGATTTTGGTGGAAAGGACCTGAGGCTTTTATCAGGCAGTGCTCAGATCTTAGCAGATGAGTTTCTTCTCACACTGGTGCCCATGTAGAGCCTAGCCAGAAGCTTTTCTCATCTGCAGAGCCACGCCAGTGGCCCTGGTTGGCTAGAAAATATGATGCACATTTCTGCCTGATTTAGGACTCCAAACAAAGAACCTTTTTTGCTATCCTGCCCAAGCAAGGTAGCTCATTCATAACCCCACTTACTAATACTTCCTGCAACCCCACTTAATCAGGAAACCTAACCTGGGCACTTGGGAGACAGGATAGCCCTTCCTACCACCCTACTTAAAAAAGCACTAGAACAAAGGGCCTGGCCAGCTTCCCTGCAGGGATGAGCGGCTGACCTTGTGTGAGCAGGGAGCTCACTTTGTATTGTGCCTGGTTTGGATGCACGAACAACGAGCTGAGCCATCTTTGGACCTGTTTTGCTTCCCACCCAGGCAAGAAGGGAAAATGATAGCCTCCCACGTTTCCCTGCTGAATACGGCTCCCAGTCCTGCCTGGCCACCAAAACTAGCCAGAACACTAGACGCTACTCAGTCTACCTTGCAATCCTCCTTACAGCAGTACCCGGTAAGAGACTCAGTCCTTCTGTCTATCTACTGGACCAACCCAGTTGTCTTGGTAGGCCAAGAAGCTGGGTGGACTTCTCTGCCAGATTTTGATCCCTAGTGATAACCTAGCTGGAGTAGCCATAGACCCTCTCCTCTGGCTTCACTCAGGTTGGGGAGCGTATTTTCAGTCCTGCCAAACTTCTGAGTATAGAACACAGACCTGTTGACTGGGAAACCTGGCAAGAGACTGCAGGCAATTGCAGAGCCCACGCTACAGATGCACTTTGGCAGAGCAACAAGCCAGGAGTCTCGTCTAACTTTTTCCAGACACGAACAAGGCCACCTTCCCACCCCAATCTCAGAATTTAGGCAGTAGCCTTGCCAAAATAGAAACTTTGCTGAGAAGCCCACCTGCCCAGGGAGGCCACCCGCAAGCACTACATGCCGAAGGATCATATCAGCTACCAGAATCCCAAACCTAGCTGGCAGGTGAAGAACTACCTTTGACGCAGTGAACCTTAAAGTCTCGAAGAGGACGGAACATGTTCAAATTCTCAGATACCACAAAAGAAAATTAAGGATCACAAAGAATCAGGTAAAAATGACACCATTAAAGGAAACTAATGAAACCCCAATCATTGACTCTAAAGAAAAAAATCTATAAACTGTCTGATAAATAATTTAGAATAATTCTTTCAAAGAAATTTAGTAATCTACAAGAACACACATTAAAACAACAAAACAAAAGTGTAAAAGCAATGAAGTCCAACAAAGAAATAGAAATCTTACCACAAAGAAAAGCAGAAACCTGCCGCTGAAGAGTACAATGACTAACTTTTAAAAATAAATTTAGAGAGCTTCAATAACTGACTTGATCAAACAAAAGAAAAGACTCAGTGACCTTGAAGTTATTCACTCAGAGGAGCCAAAGGTAAACAGAATAAAAAATCGTGAAGAAACTCTATGACTTATGGAAACTACAGACAGGGAAGCTAAAGAGAAGGGCGCAGAAAGTATATTTAAAGCAATAATGGCTGAAAACTTCCCAAACCTGGGGAGATAAATGGATATGCAGACTCATAATGACCGAAGGACCTGAGATCGATTGAACTTAGAAGGGGCTGCATCAAGACAATTTATAATTAGATTGTTAATAGTTAAAGGCAAAGACAGGAGTTTAAAAATAGCAGAAGAAAAGAGACATGTCATATACAAGAACATATTACACAAAATTATAAGCAGATCATTCAACAAAAACTTTGCAAACCAGAATAGAATGAAATAGTACATTCAAATACTGAAAGCAAAACTGTCAACCAAGCCTATTATTCATTTTAATATATGTATATATATGCATAACTTTCTCCGGTGGCTCTTAGGATAAAAGAATTTCATAAAATTAGATATCCATAACATGAAAATGAGAAAATAAAAATACATGGGAATTAAACAACAAACTTCTGAACAACAAATCGATCCAATAAGAAATTAAAACAGAAATACAAAAGCATTTTGAGACAAATAAAACTGGAAAAATAACATACTTAAATTTACAGAATGAAGCAAAAGCCATTCCAAGAAGGTTTTTAATGATTAAATTACATCAAGGAAAAAAACAAAAAACAAAAAACAACATCTCAAACAATATAACTTTACACCTCAAAGTTCTAGGAAATGAAAACCAAACTAAGACCAATGTTAGCAGAAGAAATGTTATAATAAATTTAAAGCAGAAATAAATGATATAGAGAATAAAACTATAAAGGATTAATAAAATAAAGAGTTCATCTTTGAAATAATAAATAAAACTGACAAAACTTTAACTAGACTAATCAAGAAAAAAGAGGATAAAAATAAATAAAATTATAGATAATAGAAAATACATTAGAGCTGAACCAGAGAAATACAAGTAGTTATAAAAGTCTGTTATGAAGAATTATGTGCCAACACATTGGACAACCCAGAAGAAATGAATACATTCCTAGAAACACACAGCCTAGCAAGATTGAGTCACAAGGAAATAGAAAATATGAACAGACTAATAATAAGTAAAGCTGAATTAGTAATCAACACTCCTCTAAATCAGCAACAACAAAAACACAGAAACAGATGGTTTTACTGGTGATTTTTACCAAATATTTAAAGTAAAATTAACACCAGTCCTTCTCAAACTCTTACAAAAGGGGAAAAAAAATATGAACAAGAGGAAGTGCTGCCAAAATACATTTCACAAGGTCAGCATCACACTGATGTCAAAGCCGTCCAAGGACACCACAAAAAAGAAAACCACAGGCCACTATTCTTCATAAATATAGATGCAAAAATTCTCAAAAAAAATGTTAGCAAATATACAGAGTGAAGTAAGCCAGAAAGGTAAACATCAATATAGTATACTAATGCATATATATGGACTTTAGAAAGATGGTAATGATAACCCTATATGCAAGACAGAAAAAAAGACACAGATGTATAGAACAGACTTTTGGACTCTATGGGAGAAGGTGAGGGTGGGATGATCTGAGAGAACAGCAGTGAAATGTATATTATCAAGTGTGAAACAGATCACCAGTCCAGGTTGGATGCAAGAGACAAGTGCTCCGGGCTGGTGCACTGGGATGACCCAGAGGGATGGGGTGGGGAGGGAGGCGGGAGGGGGGTCCAGGATGGGAAACACATGTAAATCCATGGCTGATTCATGTCAGTGTGTGGCAAAACCACAAAACCACTACAATATTGTAAAGTAATTAGCCTCCAACTAATAAAAATAAATGGAAAAAAAATTTTTAGCAAAACATTTAACAGCACACTAAAAGTATCAGACACCACGACCAAAACAGATTCATCCCGAGAAAACAAGGATGAGTCAACATTCACAGATTAGTAAATATGGAAATCCTGTTAGTAGAATAAAAGATAAATTCATGGTCATCTCAATTGGTGCAGAAAAATCAACTAACAAAATCTATCTTTAGTGATTAAAAGCTTAAAAATTAGATATGGAAGGAGTATATATCAGTATCATAAGGCCATATATGCTAAATCCACAGCTAACTTCAGACTTCTTGGACAGGATCTATTCCTCTAAGATTATGAATAAGACAAGATTGCTATTCTCACTGCTGCTATCCAATAGAGTACTGAAAGTGCTATCCAAGCAATAAAGCAAGGGAAAAAAAAGTACTAGAAAAGAAAGGACAAAGTAAAATTATGCCTATTTGTTAGTAAGTTAGTTCAGTCACTCAGTCATGTCCGACTCTTTGTGACCCCATGAACTGCAGCATGCCAGGCCTCCCTGTCCATCACCAACTCCTGGAGTTTACTCAAACCCATGTCCATTGAGGTGGTGATGCCATCCAGCCATCTCATCCTCTGTCGTCCCCTTCTCCTCCTGCCCCCAGTCCCTCCCAGCATCAGGTTCTTTTCCAATGAGTCAACTCTTCGCATGAGGTGGCCAAGGTACTGGAGTTTCAGCTTCAGCATCAGTCCTTCCAATGAACACCTAGGACTGATCTCCTTCAGGATGGACTGGTTGGATCTCCTTGCAGTCCAAGGAGATGTCACTTGTAAATGACATGATTTAAGAATAATGGTTTCCCTCAGAGCTCAGGTGGTAAAAAAAAAAAAAAAAAAAAATTCTCCTTCAATGCAGAAGAACCCAGTTCTATTCCTGGATCAGGAAGATCCACTGGAAAAGGGATAGGCTAACTAAACCAATATACTTGGGCTTCCCTTGTGGCTCAGCTGGTAAAGAATCTGCCTACAATCCAGGAGACTGAGGTCCAATCCCTGGGTTGGGAAGATCCACTCCAGTATTCTGGCCTGGGGAATTCCATGGACTGTATAGTCCAACTGTTTGCAAGGAGTCTGACATGACTGAGTGACTTTCACTTTCACTTTTCTTGATTTTAGAATATAGAAAATCTTGAATAATCCAGAAAAACTTAGATCAAATCAATGAGTTTCATAGTTTAAGGATACAAAATCAACATACAAAAATCAATGTTGTTTTTATATGATAAAAATTGATTCTTAGAAAAAGAAAATTTTAAATCCCATTTACAATAGCATCAGCTATAATGGAATACTTAGGAATAAATTTACCCAAGGAGTGAATGATCTGTACACTGAGATCACTGATGATCCACAGTGATCTCTACACTGTGAGATATTGAAGGAAGATATTAAAGACACCACAAATAAATAGAGAAATAGCTCATGTTCATGGATTGGAAGAACTGATATTTTTAAAATATTCATAGTATCCAAATATGTCTACAGATTCAATGCAATCTCTATCAAGACTCCAATGGCAGTCTTCACAAAAGTAGAAAAAAAAATTCCTAAAAGTTGCATGAAACCATGAAAGACCTTGAATAGTCAATGTGATTCTGAAAAAGAAGAACAAAACAGGAGGCATCTGACTTCCTAATTAAAAAGCTACAGAAATCAAAACTTTATGGCACTGGCATTATAAACAGACACATATACTAGTAAAACATAATTGAGACTCCAAAAGGAAATTCATGAATATTACCAGGTAATAATAACAGGGGAGCCAAGAATATACAATGGAGAAAAGACAGCTTGTTCAATAAATGGTGCTGCAAAAGTTAAATATTTTCAATAATAAATTGAAATAAATTGAAAAGACTGGATTTAAACTTGTATCTTGCACCAATCATAAAAGGCTAATTGGAAATGGGTTAATGCATTAAATGTAAGCCTTGAAACTGTAACACTCCTGGAAGAAAACATAAGTAAGGAGATCCTTGATCTCAGTCTTGGCAATGATTTTCTTGGATATGACACTTAAAGCACTAGTGGCAACAACAACAACAAAAAAGTAAATAAGTGAGACCACGTCAAACTAAAAATCTTCTAAAAAAGATGGAGCAAGCAAAAGAGGAAAAGATTACCTACTGTATCGGAGAAAATAGTTACAAGTCACTCATCTGATAAAGGGTTAATACTCCAAAATAAATAAATTAATATAACTCAATAGCAAAAAGTGGACAAAGTACTTGAAAATATAGGTTTAGGTTTTTCTAAAGTAGATAGTCAAATGGCCAACAGGTCCATGAAAAGTGCTTAGCATCAGTAATGACCAGGATAATGCAAATCAAAATCACAATGAAAAATCATCTCACTCTTTTAGAACATCTATTACAGAGAGAGAGGGAGAGAGAGGTGTGGGGGAGAAGTGTGGTTAAGGATGTGGAGAAAAGGAAATCCTTGTATACTGCTGGGGTAAAATCAATACAGCGACTAGAGAAAACTGTATGGACAGTTATCAAAGAATTCAAAATATAACTACTATACGACCAAGTATACTTCTGGATTATATCTGGAAGAAACAAAATCACTACACTGAAGAAATACCTACATCTCTGTGTTCATTGCAGCTTTATTTACAACAGCCAAGATACGGAAACAGCCTAAGTTTACACTGACAGATAAGTGAATTAAGAAACATGAGTATTATTTGGTCATGACAAAAAGGTAAGCAATTTGTGACAACATAAAAGGGCCTTGAGTATATTCTGCTGAGTGGAGTAAGCCAGGCAGAAAAAGATAAATACTGTAGGCATCAAATTTGAGAAACAAAGAACAGATTGCTGGTTGCCAGAGCTGGGGTTTGGAGGTAGGGGAAACGAGTGAGGTGTTTAAAGGGTAAGACTTTTAGTTATAGGATAAATAAGTTCTGAGGATATAATATGCACCATGAAATCAGCAGTTAACAATTACATGTTTGAAAGTTGCCAAGAGAATAAACCTTAAAAGTGTCTATAATAAGAAAAGAAAAATTGAGCTGTGTGAGGTGATCGATGTGAAATTGTATTGTATACCTTAAACTAACACAACACTATATGTTAATAATACCTCAATACAGTTGGGAATGTTTTGGAAAGCCATGAAAAGAAGGAATAAAAAAATAGAAATAATAAATATCTGAGTAGCTATGAAATGTGATCTTTATTTCTCTCCTTATCACTGTAAAGGAAAACTGTTTAAGGAAAAAAAAATAACACTATTTTACTCTGATATTTGCAATATAAGCAGAATTATAATATGTCAACAATAAACATATCTAGATGGAAAATCAAGTTTACTCTTGTACAGTAAGAAGCATCATAAGTAAAGTGATATACAAAATTCATTTGAAATAAGCTTTGGTAAGTTAAGAACACACAATGTAATTCCTATGGCAGACAATATAAAAATACAAAGAGGCATAACTAAAATCTAATAGCAGCATGAATAACATTTAAGTTAAATTTAGCTATTTTTTTCTTTTTCTTAATTATTGTGATTATTTGTTTTCCCTACCATCATTTCTTTTTTATTGAGGTAGAAATCACATAACATAAAAATAACCACTTAAAACTGTACAATTCAGTGATATTTATTCACAATGATTTGCAATAATCATTTCCATCTAGGTTGAAAATATTTCATCACACCCCAAAGGAGACCTTGTACCCATTAAATTGTCACTCTCCACTCCTTTCTCTTCCAGTCCCAGCAACCACTAATCTGCTTGTGATCTCTATGGATTACATATTATGGATATTTCATATAAATGAGATCAAATATTGTTCACTGGAAAAGTCTTTGAAAAAACACTGAAAGTCTTTGGAAATTTCCTATAAAATTAAGCATACCTATCTTTTGACATAATTCTACTAGTAGGTGTTTATTCAAGAGAACTCAAAACACATCTATACTAATATTTGTACAAAAGGTATAAGGTGACTTTATTCATAATAGCCCCAAATTGGAAGAGACTAAAATGTCCCCCATGAGGTGAATTAACAAACACACATTTAAACAATAGAATACTACTCACTGGGGGAAAAAAAAAGAATACTACTCACTGATTTAAAAATAAATACTAATGTATGATACAGCATGCATGTATCTCAAACCATTTTTAAATGAAAAAAGTCAGACACAAAATTATACAAACTGTTTCATTCTGTCTGTAAGAGTTCATGATTATGCAATGCTAAATGTGTAGTCATAGAAACACCTATGTCTGACCTTGCCTCTGCTGAGAGAAACAGTCTGCTGCATTGGCATTCCTGATTGACTTCAAGTTCTTACCTTCCTATTCCTCTCATTTTTATCCTCTTCATGCATGCTAAGTCACTTTCAGACATATCTGACTCTTTGGGCTCCTATGGACTGTAAACTTCTGGGCTCCTCTATTCCTGGGGAGCCTCCAGGCCAGAATACTGGAGTGGGTAGCCTTTCCCTTCTCCAGTGGATCTTCCCAACCCGGGGATTGAACCCAGTTCTCCTGCTTTGCAGGTGGATTCTTTACCAGCTGACCCACAAGGAAAGCCCAAGGATACTGGAGTGGGTAGCCTATCCCTTCTCCAGTAGATCTTCCCTACCCAGGAATGAACCAGGGTCTCCTCAATTATAGGTGGATTCTTTACCAATTGAGCTATCAGGGAAGCTTCAGAATGGTAAGTAGTTTCCAGGAATTAGAGGACAAGGAGAGGTGAATCTGTGTGGCATAGGGCATTTTTAGGGTGGTGAAATGAATCTGGTTGATGCCATTGTAGACATATATCATTGTATATTTGTCAAAACCCATAGCGTAAACCGTAATGTAAATTATATACTTTGAGTAATGGTGATATGCCAATGTAGTCAAATGCATCACTCTGATGAGAGTTATTGGTGGTGAAGGCTATGCATATCTAAGGACAGGCAGTATAGTGGAACCCTCTCTACTTCCTATTCAATCTTTCTATGAACCTAAAGTTGCTCTAAAAAAAAAAGTTTTACAGCTTTCTAAAGGGAGGAAGTGTCATGCACTTTCTCTATTAGATCTATTCCTAGGACTGTAATACTTTTTAAATCATTTCATATCCTAACTAGCAGTAGTTGAAATTGATAAAAAAATTGAATTTTGTATATTAGCCTTTTATCTGGAAAAATTGTTAAACCCAATAATTTTAACAATTTGTTTTAATTTTGTCATATTCAATCAATTGATTAAAAATAGTAGCATTTTTATGTCTTACTTTTACATCTTAAACATTTTCTTTCATTTCACTTTACTTGGATTATTGCAATGACACCTCTAGCACAATAATGAAGCTGCTGTTTGTCACTAGGTTGTGTCCAGCTCTTCTGTGACCCCATGGACTGCAGCCCGCTGGGCTCCTCTGTCCATAGGATGTCCCAGGCAAGAATGCTGTAGTGGCTTGCCATTTCCTTCTCCATAGGATCTTTCTCACTCGGGGATCGGACCCGTGTTTCTTGCTGGCGGGCAGATTCCAAATTTTTCATCATGTATTATTTTTTATACATATCACTAGCTTCTGCTTGCTCAGTTTTTTTGTGTCTACATTCTTGAGTGATAACTGGATTGAATTTTCTTTTTTTTTTTCTTGTACTATTCTTGTAGAGCCTTACAATTAAAAAATATGCTGGTCTCATAAGAGTTCCCTTTTTTGTTTTATTCTTGGGAAATTTGCACAGACTGATATTTTTCTTTCTTAAACATACAATAGAATTTAGTCATAGATTTTTTTTCTTTGAGGAAAGATTTTAACTATGGATTTCTTGAATAGATATTGTTGTTTACTCACTAAATCATGTCTGAGTCTTTGCAACACCATGATCTGTAGCCCACCAGGCTCCTCTGTCCAAAGGATTTCCCAGGCAAGAATACTGGAATGGGTTGCCATCTCCTTCTCCAGAGGATCTTTCTAACCCAGGGACTGAACCTGTGTCTCCTGCATTAGCAGGCACATTCTTTACCACTGAGCCACCAGAGAAGCCTTTTAAAAATAAGACAATTCATATTTTCTATTTCTTTTTAAATCACACTTATAAATCTATATTTTTCTGTGACTCAATCTATTTCTACTTAAGTTTCAAGTTTACATTCATTTACATTCATTTATAATACTTAAATCTATATCTGAATAGATGGATAGACAGACTGATAGACGTAGACATGGAGATATATTCCAAACTTATTTGTTAGTCAATTTTTCCTTCTGATATCTCTGGACACTTTTGAACATTTTTCTAATAAAGTGAAACATGCACACAGAAATTGCAATATATCATAAGTGCATTATTCAGTAAGTTTCTCAAAGTGAAGGTGCTCTTGCATCAACTGGAACAAGAGAGAGACAATACCACCCCACACAAACCCATTATCCTGACCTCTACCAATGAACAGCTCCCCATATCTCACCAAAATTAACCAACAGCCTGGATTCTAATTTTATAGCATTTGTCATGAATTTGAGTTTTAAGTATATATGAAAATTTAAAGGATTCATCTGTGATATATGCCTATGTGTATGCATGTGCCTCCTACTAGAAGGTGAGTAGAAAATAGTATAGAACTTTATAGTTTTGTATTTTTAGTGTATATGTGCAGATTTTTTTTTCAAAAAGAGCTTGTCAGCTGTTAAAAGTTTATACATATACCTCAAAGGTAAGAGAGTCAATTCATAAATAAGTAAAGTTTGAATACATTTCAGGAAAGAGGAGAGCACCAATATAGGAAGTATTCAAACTTGTCTAACTATTTGAAATGGTAATCATTCCATATTCTAATTATGAAGATAAAGCAGTTTTAAAACAAATTATCTAAGAAATCTTACTCTATGTTGTGGTAAGCAGAATGCAATGCAATTTGTTACTATTATTGGCTCACAGTAACCGCAACATTTGATAGAGAATTTGAAAGAACAAAAGCTAGTTGAAATCCATCATAATTTAGAGGCATTCCAAAAATTTTAGTGAAAATCAAATGCACATTTGTTTGTGTGTGTGTATGTGTGTGTGTTTATTTACCCCAATTCATTCTATAATGTTATAATAAGAAATGCTAGATATATGTCCATTGTGGTATTTGGAGTTCTCTCTCTAATTTCACTAAGATACACTGAGACATTTATTATGCTTTTTTACTTTTGAGTTTTTCACAGAATCATCTGCTTAGTAATTTATTTAACAAGCATATTGATTTACCTCAGCATTATTTCCTCTGCCATAGTTTTCATAGAAACCTCACAATGTAGTGGAAATATATTAATTTTTCATTCCAAATCTTGAATCTGACTCATGATTGTAGGAGTTTTTAAATTTTCTGTTTCTTGAGAATTATCATCTGATAGGGTGTTGGTAGACATTGACAAAAATGCTAACTCTCTCTGTCTCTCTTGGTCTCTAGAAATAATTCCTGCTTTTAAGTAGATGGTCCATCATTATATTCTATAATGACCATTTTCTAATCATTTCATATAGCTCTTGTTATCCACAAATGTTTGAATTCTACCATAAAGGTTAAAAGAATCAGAAATACTCTTTAAAAAAAGAATTTTCGCTCTGATGCTGTTTAGATGAGCGACCTTGAACAAGTTACATTACTTTCTTACTCCTATGTTTCTCATATACAAAATGGGGTTAAAGATGTCTGCCTTTCTCTTTTGACTGCAGGATTTATCTTTTCCTTAGATATTTTATTTCTCACTGTGCTTACCACCTAACATGAATTGAATCCACACCTGATCAAAAAGAGCACTTGGTATTTCAAATGCAAATTGAGTCAATGTGCTCTTTCCCTGAATTTTCCTCGTCTTATTTCCACAAAGACATTTTCGGTACCTGTTGCACACCAGACACAACCCTGGAGTAAAGAACAGACAATAAATATACTTCTCTGCTGGAACTTGAGGGCCATCTTGATTAAACAGAGAAAAAACAGACAGTGAAATCATGGAAGTGAGAATGGCAGTGAAGTTTTTACATGGCTATGTGTTATACCCCTTCCCACCCACAGCCCTGTCCGTGTCTTATCCTTAAGAAGGTGATTTTTTTTTTCTTTAGGACACAGAAAAAAATTGTGTCTTTGGAACATAAGTGGTAGAAAGTCAGAGGAAAGACCAACTCCTTAGCTTAGTACATAAGACCCTTGACATTTTTACACATCTTGCGTCTTCTTAGTATACCATGCCTCAGATGCATCCTCAGACACATTTGTATGAGCTACTCAGTGTCACTGTTTTTGTGTGTTTGTCTGCAATGCGCACATGGAATATGGAGTGCATACTAAGCGCTCGTTTTAATCACATAGGAAAAAGGTGACTTATACCATGAGTTTCTTTTTTTTTAATTATTTTTTTTTTATTGTAGTGAATTTTGTCATACATTGAAATGAAACAGCCATGGGTTTACATGTGTACCATGAGTTTCATATGGAATTCCAAAGAACCCAATTAACCAAAATAATATTAAAAAAAATAAACAAATTTGAAGGACTCACATCTGATGATTTCAATACTTACTCTGAAGTTACAGGAATCAAAAGAATGTAGTACTGGCATAAATACTAACACATAGAAAAATGGAAGAGAATCGAGACCAGAAATAAAACCTCACATATATAGTTAAATGATTTTTGATGAGGATGTCAAAATCATTCATTGGGGAGAAGACACTATTTTCAACAAATGACACTAATAAAACCGTATAATCACGTGCAAAGGAAAGTGATTGGATCCTTAACCAACAACACATGCAAACCTAATTCAGAACGCCTCAGAGATCTGAATGTAAGGCCTAAAGCTATGCAACTCTTAGAGTGAAAACATAGCGCAAAATCTTCACAGAACTGAATTTGCAAATGAATTCTTGGATGTGAGACCAATCTATAGGCAACAACAATGACAAAAAAATCGCAAATTTGACTTCATGAAATTTGAAGAATTCGTGCATCAAAGACAATATCAACCGAGCAAAGAGGTAATTTTCAACATGGAAAATATGTATAAAGCATAATTATCATACAGGGATTAATATGCAGAATATATAGAGAGCTCCTTAAATTTAAGAATGACAACAGCGACACAAAAGCAAACTAAACTCAAAAATGGGTGAAGGTTATGAAAAGGCGTGTCTCCAAGGAAAATATATGAATGGCCAACAAGCACATGAAACAACTGTTCAATTTCACTAAGTGTTCAGGTCAGTTTAGTCGCTCAGTCGTGTCCGACTCTGTGACCCCATGAACCGCAGCACGCCAGGCTTCCCTGTCCATCACCAACTCCGGCAGTTTACTGAAACTCATGTCCATCGAGTCGGTGATGCCATCCAGCCATCTCATCCTCTGTCATCCCCTTCTCCTCCTGCCCCCAATCCCTCCCAGCATCAGGGTCTTTTCCAATGAGTCAGCTCTTCACATCAGGTGGCCAAAGTATTGGAGTTTCAGCTTCAGCATCAGTCCTGGGTGTTCATTGGAAGGACTGATGCTG
>CM035281.1:976998-1267183 GCA_020226075.1 Hydropotes inermis
ACAGCATCAGGGTCTTTTCCAATGAGTCAGCTCTTCACATCAGGTGGCCAAAGTATTGGAGTTTCAGCTTCAGCATCAGTCCTTCCAATGAACACCCAGGACTGATCTCCTTTAGGATGGACTGGTTGGATCTTCAAATCAAAATTAGGATGAAATATCACTTTAGTTCACTGATTAGGATGGCTACAGTCAACACAGACAAAACATAAAATAGCAAGTAATGATGAAGATGTGGAGAAATTGTAACTTTTGTGCCCTCTGTTTGGAATGTGCAATGGTAAAGCTGTTCTAGTAAACCATGTGTGATTCCTCAAATGGCTAAAATATAGGATTTCCCTGGTGGTCCAGTGGTTAAGAACCCTCCTGCCAATGCAGGAGGCACTGTTCAACCCCTGGTCTGGGAAGATCCGCATGTTGCAGAGCAACTGAACCCACAGATTGCAGCTGCAGAGCCCGAGTTTCACAGCTACTGAAGCCTGTGTGCTCGAGGCCCACACTCTGCAACAAGAGGAGCCAGCACAACTGCAGCCAGACAGCAGCCCCCACCGCAACTAGAGGAAACCTGTGCCCAGCCAAGGAGGCCCAGCACAGCCAAAACTGAATAGATACGATTTAAAAGTAAATAAATAAAGATAGAGTCGCCATGTTGCTGTTTAGTTATAAAGTATTGTTTATTGGGTACAGAGTTTCAGTTCTACAAAATGAAGAAAATTATGGAGATCTATGTTGTAATGGTTTCATTAGGAGCATTAGGAATATATTTAATACCACTAAACTGTACACTTAAGAATTATTAAATGGTTAATTTCATGTTATGTATGTTTTCCAAAAAAATTTTAAAAAAGGAAAAATACCAAGAAATTGACTGACTGATTCACTTTTATATCTGTCACATTGAAATTTAGACTCAGAATTGAAGAATCATATATGAATAAAATGTAAATCAGACCCATACTGATCTCTGAGAACATTCTACTTACCCAAATTAGTCAGCTCTAATTAATTTTTAAAATAATTGCATGGATTGTATTTCAAAGAAAGCATGGGAACATTCTTCTCTGAAAGTTTATGTTAATGAATTAGTTTTTATGCAATGAATTTCTTCTGAATTCAAATAAAAATGATACCTATTGTTCTGTATTTGAATAAAAATTCACATTATTGTGTTCTTTATTCTTTTATTATGAATACTTGCTAAAGAATTTTGTTTGAGCTTCTTCATAATGTATTAAGATAGTTTCAACTCTGTCATTTTCTGAAATGCAATATTGTATCCCCAAAACCCCACATGCGTGTCAATAGAGAAGTTATTGAAAATATAATTAAAACTAATTACAAGTGCTATTATTGTTATTATACGGCTGTATTTGTATAGCATGTGATCCTCTGAACAGTCTTTTGTGATTAAAAAATGATAGCATTATAATCAACACTTTGTGAATAAGATAGTAAGCTAAAATGATGTAGCTATTTTGTGTGAGTTGAGATTGTCTCTTAACTTTCACTTGGTTTTCTTTATAGGTCATAGCCTCTACTATTTTTCTCCCCATTTTCAGAATCAAAGTATATAAGTGCCTCTCTCATCATATTTTTCTGTAGAAGGGTTTGAGTAAAAGCATACATATAGAAATTTCCCAAAAGGTATTTTTTTTCTTCAATCCTTTCAAAAATTAAGATTGCTGTTGAGCTTATTTTCTATTCTTGTATTTCCTTTCTCATCTTTTGAGAGTTTCTGCTGCTTTTCCCATCTGGTTCTCAACTACTTTGTCCAATATTTTATCCACTTTAGATAATGCCACTCTTTACAGTGATTAGAGAAAAAAACTCCAATTCTTCCTCCAGGCAGGAAAAGTTATGCCTTCAAGTAACTGCTCAGATCTTTGAAACAGGATGCAATACCCTCACTCTGCCCTCACTTTATACAAGTTCTTTCTTTTGATTCTTTAGGTACCCAATCTTTACTTCCATCATTCTTTGCTTGATCTGTGGTGTTTTGGGGAAGTGAAAACAATTCAAGTTACTTCCTACTCAGGTTTTCTACTGGTGCTTAAGTAATCTTACCTAACTTTGGAAAGGCAAACAAATACCTTAGAAACATGATTCTTTCTCAGGTCTTCAATTTTTTGTTGTTCCAACCTTCCAATCATTTTCCGATGACTCAGAACACCTTATTTTTGTATCTCTGGTGTCTGAAATATCACCCCTGTATTCATACCCTTCATGTAGAATGGGTTCCTGGAAAACAACTGCACCTTTTTCCCCATCTTAAAGGAGACATTCTGAAAGAGATGGGAACACCAGACCACCTGACCTGCCTCTTAATAAACCTGTACATAGGTCAGGAAGCAACAGTTACAACTGGACATGGAACAACAGACTGGTTCCAAATAGGAAAAGGAGTACATCAAGGCTGTATATTGTCACCCTGCTTATTTAACTTATATGCAGAGTACATCATGAGAAACACTGGGCTGGAGGAAGCACAAGCTGGAATCAAGATTGCTGGAAGAAATATCAATAACTTCAGATGTGCAAATGATACCACCCTCATGACAGAAAGTGAAGAAGAACTAAAGAGCTTCTTGATGAAAGTGAAAGAGGAGAGTGAAAAAGTTGGCTTAAAGCTCAACATTCAGAAAACCAAGATCATGGCATCTGGTCCCATCACTCATGAGAAATAGATGGGGAAACAGTGGAAACAGTGGATGATGTTATATTGGGGGGCTCCAAAATCACTGTGGATGGTGACTGCAGCCATGAAATTAAAAGACACTTACTCCTTGGAACAAAGTTATGACAAACCTTGACAGCATATTAAAAAGCAGAGACATTACTTTGTCAACAGATGTCCATCTGGTTAAGGCTATGGTTTTTCCAGTGGTCATGTATGAATGTGAGAGTTTGACTATATAGAAAGCTGAGCGGGGAAGAATTGATGCTTTTGAACTGTGGTGTTGGAGAAGACTCTTGAGAGTCCCTTGGACTGCGAGGAGATCCAACCAGTCTATCCTAAAGGATATCGGTCCTGAGTGTTCATTGGAAGGACTGATGTTGAAGCTGACGCTCCAATACTTTGGCCACCTGATGTGAATAGCTGACTCATTGGAAAAGACCCTGATGCTGGGAGGGATTGGGGGCAGGAGGAGAAGGGGACGACAGAGGGTGAGATGGTTGGATGGCATCACTGATTCAATGGACATGAGTTTGGGTGAACTCCGGGAGCTTGTGATGGACAGGGAGGCCTGGCGTGCTGTGGTTCATGGGGTTGCAGAGTCAATTCAGAGACTGAATTGAACTGAAAGGAGGCATGGCATTCCTGGCTTTTGTGGTAGCAAACATATTCCTTCCTCAACCACATATTGAGTCTGTTGATTGTTGTTGCCCATTCTGAGTATAAGGCAGTTCTAGACACTGTCTCTGCAGCCTCCAGCTCTGAGCTGAGTCATATGTAGATTTTCCAATAGATAAGGCAGTGGATGAAAAGTTAATGTAAAATAAACATATCCTAATAAACATAGATCTGCCGCTGATTTTGCTGCATTTCTGAAGTCTCATTTTCTTTAAGCATTTGTTTGTATAAATGCTTCTTTATGAATAGGAGATCCTAAGACCCAGGGGTCTTAGGATATTAAGCCAACTGGAAAGCCAATGGGAAGTTCTACATTAGACGTCAGTTTCATTTTGCACCAAAGCCCTATTTCTTTCTGCTCTGCTATATTGCCCTGATTACACAGGGGGAAAATATGGTAAAACATGAATGCATTGTTAACTGAAGGCATAGCTAGTTGATTATAAGAAGAATCCAGATTTCAAATCCAAGTTTTGTCATTGCTACCTGTCTTTTCCATCAAATTCTGTACCCCTCAGGGACTTCAAATTTTTTCAGCTATTGTGGAGCTGTTAATGCCTTCTGATAGAGCCATCTTGATGGTGAAATATGAAGAAAGCATATTTATGACCAAGAAAGTGCTATGGGATCTAAACGTGTCTTTAGTTCATCTTAAAACTGTATTTCCAGTGACTATTTCCATCAAATTTAGACTCTGTGATTTTATCCTGATTATTAATCTTAATGGTTGATCCCTTTACTGTCATTGACTTCTCTTTGCTTAATTCATCTTAATCTAGAGAAAGTTGCATTATGGTGGCATAAATGAGTACATACTCAGCCCTTCAGGAAAAAATACACCCAGAAAACAAAGACAAGTCTCTGTGGCTTGGCTCCTGCAAAATCTGGGAGATGTGTAGTGACAAGAAGCACTATGTGCACACTCTCCACACCAATCCCAGTTGGCAGCAGGACTGGGAAGGTATGGGGGTTCCATGGTCACTCTACCATGCGACTACACAAGAGGGCAATACTCCAAGAGTCCTACTGCCTGGGTTCAAGTCCTGTGCTGCCACTTTCTAGTGGTGTAGCTAGGGAAAATGAATCTGCATGCTCTTGGCCCATCTGTACAATGGGAAGGATAATTGCTTCAGTCTCATAGAGTTTTGGCAAAGATTAAATGAACTAGCAAATACAGCATTTAGAAAAAACTCTGGAAAATAGTAGATATTAGATATTCCTCATTTGATCCCCAAACAGTAGTAAAAGTAGATATTGCAGTCAAAGAACTGAAGGTCAAAGAGGCAAAATATTTTGTTTTTCCAAATTACACCTTTAGTAACAGCTACATGTGTCAGGCAAGCATGGGTGGTCTGCATTTATCCTGGGGCATATCAATTTTATCATTTGGATTCAGTAAAATGACCCTGTGTATGCAGCTATATTCTTGGGAGAAGCAACCTACAGGGCCCAGGGACTCCACTTTGAAAACCCTCAAGGGTAAAATGTCATAAATAAGGAATATGTCCACTAAAACCTGGACATAGGTAAGGGGCAGCAAATCTCGGGGCAGAGCAAAGACATAGAAAATAACATCTTAACACGTTTTCTAACTATCAGGGAGCAGAATAATACAAACATTTAGCTGCTAATGACAAGGATAATAAAATCAATGGAGTATTCCGTGGGATTTAGTGCAATGCATACAAAATGAATGTAATGCTTTCTCCACTTTTCAAAGTGAGTTAAAAATGAAATTTCAATTGTTTATAATTATAGACGTTTAGGATCACTGCAAACTTTCATGCCCATCCCTGAGTGATGTTAGTGTATTACCTGATGTGTGTGAAAGGCAAGCTGTTTTAGCTGTAGTAAATCATCAAGTAATAATGATTTAATAACTTTATTGATGGCTGAAGTCCAAATTTCACTGCAGATGGTGACTGCAACCATTAAATTAAAAGACACTTACTCCTTGGAAGAAAAGTTTTGACCAGCCTAGACAGCATATTAAAAAGCAGAGACATTATTTTGTCAACAAAGGTCCGTCTAGTCAAGGCTATGGTTTTTCCAGTGTTCATGTATGGATGTGAAAGTCAGACTATAAAGAAAGCTGAGCACCAAGGAATTGATGCTTTTGAACTGTGGTGTTGGAGAAGACTCTTGAGAGTCCCTTGGGCTGCAAGGAGATCCAACCAGTCCATCCTAAAGGAAATCAGTCCTGGGTGTTCATTGGAAGGACTGATGCTGAAGGTGACACTCCAATACATTGGCCACCTGATGTGAAGAGTTGACTCATTTGAAAAGACCCTGATGCTGGGAAAGACTGAAGATGGGAGGAGAAGGGTTTGAGTAAACTCTGGGAGTGGGTGATGGACAAGGAAGCCTGGCATGCTGCAGTCCATTTGGTGGCAAAGTGTCAGACAAGAGTGAGCGACTGAACTGAACTGAACCAAGGTCCAAATTAGACAAAGACTCACAATAAATTGAAATTTATCTAAGAGAAAGTGTATCAGCTAAGTAGCTAATATTAGGTAGCCAGGGGTGGGCCCTAACATGGACTCAGCTTTTACTCAACACTCCAGGCTCTGTTGTAGGTATTTTAGATATAATGATGCTGTTGTTGTTCAGTCACCCAGCTGTGTCCGACTCTTTGTGACCCCATGGACTGCAGCATGTCAGGCCTCCTTTTCCCTCTCCATCTCCTGAAGTTTGCCCAAGTTCATGTCCATTGTATTGGTGATGCCATCCAGCCATCTCATTCTCTGACACTGTCTTCTCCTTCTGCCCTCAAGCTTTCTCAGTATCCAGGTCTTTTCAAAGGATTCGGCTGTTCACATTAGTTGACCAAAGTACTGGAACCTCAGATTCAGCATCAGTCCTTCCAATGAGTATTCAGTGTTGATTTCCTCTAAGATTGACTGGTTTGATCTCCTTACTGCCCAGGGGACTCTCAGAAGTCTTCTTCAGCACCACAATTTGAAGGCGACAATTCTATGGTGCTCTGCTTTCTTTGTTATCCAGCTCTCAGAACCGTTCATGGCAACAGGGAAGACCATAGCCTTGACTTTATGGATTTTTGTCGGCAGAGTCATGTCTCTGCTTTTCAATACACGGTCTATGTTTGTCTTAACCTTTTTTTCAAGAAGGAAATGTCTTCTGATTTCATGGCTGCAGCCACCATCTGCAGTCATTTTAGAGCCAAGGAAGAGGAAATCTATCACTTCTTCCACCTTTTCCTCTTTTATTTGCCATGAAGTAATGGGGTCAGGTGCCATAAGCTTAGTTTTTTGAGGGACATGACTCAGATCCACGTATCAGAGTATAGGCCCTGTGAGGAAACCTGCAAAAGCTCCATACCAACCTCATCTACTAGGTGGCCAGAGATTAACAGCAAAAGAAACTATGATCTATGATCCTACAGTCTGCAGAAAGGAGACCAAAAACATAATAAATAGGACAAAATGAAATGACAGAAAAATATGCTGCAGGTAAAGGAACAAGGTAAACATTCAGGAGCTCAAATAAAAAGGAAACAGGCAATCTACCTGTTTCCTGGAAAAGAATTCAGAGTAAAGATAGCAAAGATGATCCAAGATCCCAGAAATAGCATGGAGGCATGGATTGAGAGGATACAAGAAATGATTAACAAGGATCTAGGAGAACTAAAGAATAGACAAACAGTGATGAACACCACACTAACTGAAATGAAAAGTTAACTAGAAGGAATAAATAGTAGAATAACTAAGGCAGAAGAATGGATAAATGAGCTAGAAGATAGAATGTTGGAAATAACTGCTGTGGAGCAAGATAAAAAAGAATGAAATGAGGGAAGTTTGAGACTTTGGGGACAACATTAAACACATCAACATTTTAATTATAGCTGTCCCAGAAGAAAAAGAAAAAGGGTCTGAGAAAATAGTTGATGAGACTATAATCAAAAACTTACCTAACATAGGAAAGGAAATAGTCATTCAAGTCAAGGAAGTGCAGTTTCACACAGAATAAACCCAAGGAAAAATATGCTGAGGCACATATTAATTAGTTAGCAAAAACTAAATGCAAAGAAAAACATTAAAAGCAGCAAGAGAAAAGTAACAAATAATGTTTACGGAATCCCCAAAAGGTTGTGCTGCGCTGTGCTTAGTCACTCAGTCGTGTCCAACTCTTTGCAACCCTATGGACTGTAGCCTGCCAGGCTCCTCTGTCCATGGGGATTCTCCAGGCAAGAATACTGGGGAGTGGGGGGGTTGCCATGCCCTCCTCCAGAGGATCTTCCCAAGCTAAGGATCGAACCTAGGTCTCCCACATTGTAGGTGGATTCTTTACTGTTTGAGCCACCAGGGAAGCCTGAGAATACTGGAGTGGGTAGCCTATCCCTTCTCCAGGGGAGCTTCCCAACCCAGGGAATCAAACCGGGGTCTCCCACATTGCAGGTGGATTCTTTACAGTCTGAGCCACCCGGGAAGCCCGAGAATACTGGGATGGGTAGCCTATCCCTTCTCCAGGGGAACCTCCTGACCCAGGGAATCAAACCGGGGTCTCCTGCACTACAGGTGGACTCTTTAGCAGCTGAGCTACCGGGGAAGTCCCTCCACACAAGGTTATCAACTGAAATTTCACCAGCAGCTGTGCAGACCTCAAGGGAAGTGACAAGATATATCTAAAGCAATGAAAGGCAAAAACCTACAAGCAAAATTACTCAGCAAGGATCTCATTCAGATTTAATGAAGAGATCAAAAGCTTACAGACAAACAAAAGTTAAGAGAATTTAGCATCACCAAATAAACGTTGAAACAAATAAAGGAACTTCTCTCAGTGGGAAACACAAGAGAAGAAAAAGACCTATTAAAAACAAACCCAAGGGACTTTCCTAGTGGTTCAGTGGTTAAGACTTCATGTTTCAATACAGGGGGTGCAAGTTCAGTCCCAGGTCATGGAGATAAGATCCCACATGATTTATGGCTACAAAACCAAAACACAAGACAGAAGCAATATTGTAAAAGCTTCAATAATGCCTTTAAAAAGTCAACATCAAAAAATTTATAAAAAACAAAAATATTAAGGAAATGTTACTAGAAGCATACATATCAACAATTAACTTGGATGTTAGTGGATTAAATGCTCCAACCAAAAAACATAGGCTGATTGAATGGATACAAAAATAAGACCCATGTATATGCTGTCTACAAGAGGACCACTTCAGACCTAAGGACACATGGAAAATGAAGAGATGGAAAAGGGTATTCTGTACAAATTGAAATTAGAGGGAAGCTGGAGTAGCAATACTCATGTCAGACAAAACGACTTTAAAATAAAGACTATTAAAAGAGAAAAGAAAGGACAGGACACTACATAATGATCAAGAAATAAATCCAAAAAGAAGGTATAATAATTCTAAATATTTATCCACCCAACACAGGAGCACCTCAATAATTAGGCAAATGCTAACACCAAAAAAGGAGAAATCAATAATATCACAATAACAGTGGAGGACATTAACGCTATAGGCAGAAAAAAAAAAAAATTAACATGAGCCTTAAATGACACATTAGACCAGGTAGATTTATTTGATGTTTATAGGATATTCATTTTGGAAAGAGCAGAATACACTTTCTTTTCTAGTGCACATGAAGCATTGTACACAATATGTCACATCTTGGGCCACAAATCAAGCCTCTGTAAATTTAAGAAAATTAAAATTCTATCAAACATCTTTACTGACCACAGTGATATTAGAAGTAAATTACTGGAAAATAAAATCTGCAAAAAGCATAAACACACGAAAACTAAACATTGAGCTAAATTTAAAAAAAATACTAGAAATAAATGACAATGAAAACATGATGACCCAAAACCTGTGGGGTTCGACAAATGCAGTTCTAGGATGGAAGTTTATATCAATACAATCCTACCTCAAGAAACAAGAAAAACCTCAAATAAACAACCTAAGCTTACACCTAAAGCAACAAGAGAAAGAAGAACAATGAAAATCCAAAGTTAGTAGAAGGAAAGAAATCATAAGGATTGGAGCAGAAATAAATGAAATTAAAAAAGGACAAAACAGTAGCAAACACCAATAAAACTAGAAGCTAGTTCTTTGAGAAGGCAAACAAAATTGATAACGCTTTAGCCAGATTCATAAAGAAAACAGGAGGAGGGGATTCAAATTTAAAACTTACAAATGAAAAAGAAGAAGCTAAACTGTCACTGCAGAAATGCAAAGGCTCATAAAAGACTACTGCAAGCAACAATGTGCCAGGAAAAAAAAAAAAAAAAAAGGAAAACTGGGAAATGAACTTAGCGTGGTGCAGCCTTCCAAGATTGAACCAGGAAGAAATAGGAAATATGAACAGATCATTCACAAGAAATAAAGTTAGAATTGTGATTAAAAAGTCTTCCAGCAAACAAAAGTCCAGGACCAGGTGGCTTCACAGTTGTATTCTCTCCAACATTTACAGAAGAGCTAAGACCCTTGCTTCTCAAACTTCCAAAACATTATAGGGGGAGGAACACTCCCAAGCTCATTGTACAAGGCCACAATCACCCCAATACCAAAACCAGACAAAGATAACACACACAAAAAATAAAATTATAAGCCAATATCACTGATGAACATATAAGTGAAATTCCTCAGCAAAAGACTAGCAAACTGAACCCAACAATACACTAAAAGTATCATACACCTTAATCAAGTGAGATTTATCCCAGGAGTGAAGGATTATTCAATATACACAAATCAGTCAATGCAATAAACCATATTAACAAACTGAAGAATAAAAACCATATGATCATCTCAATATTTGCAGAAGAGTTTTGACAAAATTCAACATGCATTTATGATAAAAACTCTCCTTAAAATAAGCATAGAGGGAAACTACCTCAGCATAATACAGGCCATATTCAACAAACTCTCTGCAAACATCATTCTTAATGGTAAAAAATATGAAAGCATTTCCTCTAACAAAACAAGGAGGTCTACTTTTGCCATTTTTATTCAATGTAATTTTGGAAGTTTGAGCCATGGAAGTCAGAGAAGAAAAAGAAATAAAGGAAATCCAGATCAATAAAGAAGCAAAACTGTCACTGTTTGAAGATGACATGACACTATAGATAGGAAACCCTAAGGAGGCCTCCAGAAAGCTGCTCAGTTCAGTCCAGTCGGTCAGTCATGTCTGACTCTCTGTGACCCCATGGACTGCAACATGCCAGGCTTCCCTGTCCAGCACCAACTCCTAGACTTGCTCAAACTCATGTCCATTGAGTCCATGATGCCATCCAACCATATCATCCACTGTTGTCCCCTTCTCCTCCAGCCTTCAATCTTTCCCAGCATCAGGGTCTTTTCAAATGAGTCAGTTCTTTGCATCAGGTGGCCAAAGTATTGGACTTTCAGCTTCAGCATCAGTCCTTCTGATGAATATTCAGCACTGATTTCCTTTAGGATTGACTGGTTTGATCTCCTTGAAGTCCGAGGGACTCTCAAAGAGTTTTCTCCAAGACACAGTTCAAAAGCACCAATTCTTTGGCATTCAGCTTTCTGTATAAATAATAAAACAGAGACAAAAATTTAGAAAATATCAGTGAAACTAATCGTGGTTTCCTTTAAATAGTAAGCAGCAACAAGAAATTAGTAATCCTTTAGCCAGACTTATCAAGAAAGGTAGAGACCCAAGTAAATGGAATGAAAAATGAAAGATAAGAAGTTACAACCAACACTAGTGAAACATGAAGGATCATAAGTGGTCACTATGAATAATTGTACATCAATAAATGGATAATCAAGAAGAAATGTAAATATTTTTAGTAACATACCATTCCCCAAGACTGAATCAAGAAGAATTAGAAAATATGAACAGATTGATATGAAATTGAATCAGTAATAATAAAAAGAAAACTTGCAACAAACAAATGTTCAGGACAATATGATTTAATGTGTTAATTCTACCAGACATTTAAAGAAGATTTAATACCTATACTTCTTAAGTTACTCAAAAATTTGAAATGAAAGAGTAGTTATGAACTCACTCTACAAGGCTAGTATTATCCTGATACCAACACCAGACAAAAACACCACAAGGAAAACATAATTTCAGGCCAATATCCCTGATGAATATAGATGGAAAAATTCACAAAAGATATTATTAAGACAAATTCAGTAATATGTTAATAGGATCATACATTGTAATCAAATGGAATTTATTCCAGACTTGCAAGAATGGTTCAGTGTCTATAAAGTGAAAGTCACTGTCATGTCTGACTCTTTGTAACCCCATTATCTGTCCTTGGAAATCTCTAGGCAAGGATACTTCTCCAATATTGTTGCCTGGAGAATTCTAGGGACAGAATTTGGCTTACTAATTAGGCTACTGAATTTGGCTTACTAATATTTTTTGTGAATATTTCCACCTATATTCATCAGGGATTATTGGCTACAGGGGATCTTCCCAACCCGGGGACTGAATCTGGGTCTCCTTCACTGCAGGCAGATTCTTTATTAACTGAGCTACCAGGGAAACCCCAATATCTATAAAAACCTACAAATTGATATGATATATCACATTCATAAAATGAAGGTTAAAATCACATGATCATATCAATAGATGATCAAAAGCATTTGACAAAATTTAACATCTACTGATGATAAAAATTCTCATCAAAATTTACATAGTGGGAAGATATCTCACCATGATAAGTCCATTATGACAAACCCACAGATAACACTATACTCAATGTTGAAATACTGAAAGCTTTTCCTCTAAAATCAGGGACAAGATAATGAGGTCCACTCTAACTACTTCTATTTAACAGTGTTGAAAGACCTAACTATGGCAAGTAGAGAAGAAAGAAATAAAATGCATCCAAATTGGAAGTTTAACTGTCACTATGTGCAGATGATATGAAACTATATATTAAAAATCCCTTAAGTTTCCACCAAAATATACTGCAAGAACCAATAAGGAATTCAGTAAATTTGTGGGATATGCAATCAATACAAAGAAAAGTGTTGCTTTTCTAAAGACTAATAACAAATTATTGAAATAAAAGCAGGAAAGAATCTCATTTAAAATTTTAAAACCACTGTTCTACATAGAATCAAAGAAATCTTCTGTGTCTTAGATTATTGAACAGACATGAATCCCAGAGTTTGTAGGAAGATCTCTGCAGTCTCAGGCTGAGCATGATACTGAGGATCAGTTTACTAATCACTCTTCCTCTAGTGTCTGCTAAGAAACCCCTAATGCAAGCCGATATGGTCCCTTCTAATTCTGTAAAAGCGTAACCTAGGTCAAGGTTACCCCTATTGGTTAGGATGCTGCAGTTCTAGGTCCAGGTTCTCTCTAAGAAGCACGTGGCCCACTGCCATGCCCAGCATCATCCAGTCCAGTCCAGTCGCTCAGTTGTGTCCGACTCTGCATCCCCACAAACTGCAGCATGCCAGGCTTCCCTTTCCATCACCAACCTGGAGCTTGCTCAATCCCATGTCCATCGAGTTGGTGAAGCCATCCAACCATCTCATCCTCTGTTGTTCCCGTCTCCTCCTGCCTTCAATCTTTCCCAGCATCAAGGTCTTTTCCAATGAGTCAGTTCTTTGCATCAGGTGGCCAAAGTATTGGAACTTCAGCATCAGTCCTTCCAATGAATATTCAGAACTGATTTCCTCTAGGATTGACTGATTGTATCTCCTTGCTGTCCAAGGGACTCTCAAGAGTCTTCCCCAACACCACAGTTCAAAAGCATCAATTCTTTGGTCCTCAGCTTTCTTTACGGTCCAACTCTCCCATCCATACATGACTACTGGAAAAACTATAGCTTCGACTATATGGGCCTTTGTCAGAAAAGTAATGTCTCTGATTTATAATATGCCGTCTATGTTTGTCATAGCATCACTGGCCTTGTGTTATACACATGCGCCCATGCTAGTGTCGTGGTGTCTCCTCCAGCAAGAAAATTGCATTCAAGTTATTGTTGCTCTTCTAGATTTAAGGAAGCCTTTCATTCAGCTTTTGTGAGTCTCACAACTTTAATTGTGCTGGTAGATAGTACATTGTTCATTAAAAAAATATGTGTTTAGAACTCTTGGTTTGTGTGCATGTGTTTGCATGTGTGTGTGCATGTGTGTATATATGCCTGTGTATTATCCTAACATGTGTATATGTGTCTATACACACACAAATACATATGTATGTACTTGTAGATATGTGTATATATATATATATATATATTCTTTATATTCTTAAAGCATTTTAGATTCTGAAGGCAAAAACAAAAATCCTTTCCATGATGATTTTTTATTTTTTATTTCTTGTGTGTTTTTCTCAAGTAAATTCCATGTCATCTACTTTCATTACTTTATGGAGATAGCCTTGTGGCAAAGGGGAATGGGACACAAACAAATATACACATAGCAAGAACAGGGCAATTCTTTCCTGTTCCACACATAATTAAAAACATAATACATTTTTCTGTTCTGTAGCACTAGCAACTTTTCTCCAGTTGTATTTAGTTCCAGGAGCTTGAAAAGTTTCAGTCACAATAGAAAAAGAGGTGGAAGAATGCAGGTTTTGAGATCTTTTGAGCCAAAACTCTGAAAGAAAATTAATCTTTTCACTCTCTGAAGAAGCAAAGGACCCATGGTTGCCCCAAATGCGTAGAAATTAGTTTATTTGATGGGGCAGAGCCTGGGCCTTTGCAGTAGTGACTGATACTAAGAAAAGAAAGGAAACTTGGGATAAGTATATGGAAGAATGGTTCAAAACGTTGGAAAGCTAGATGAACAGGGTGGAAAATGTCCATGGTAGCCCTAGAGGTGAACTGTGAGCTAGAATATCTGTCTGGAATGCTTAATAGATATTGCACAGTTCACCAGCCCAGGTTGGATGCATGAGACAAGCGCTCTGACCTGGTGCACTGGGAAGACCTAGAGGGATCGGGTGGAGAGGGAGGTGGGAGGGGGGATCGGGATGGGGAACACATGTAATCCATGGCTGATTCATTTCAATGTATGACAAAACCCACTACAATAAAAAATAATTAAAAAAAACTAAAAAAAAAAGAAATATAATAAATATTTTCCTATCAAAATGAACAAAATTTTAATGCTGAGAAAAGGAAAGTTAAGGAGAAAAAAATTACCAATAACCCTACCCTCCCCAAACAGTTTTCTTCCACCTATTGAAGCAAAAGTACTTCTGCTATATTATTGGAGGCCACCAGAACATGAATTTTGAGTTTAAATCTGAGTTTTTCTCATCCACTTTATGCCTGAATTTGGACAGAATTTTAACTAATTTTAAATTTTATTTTCTCAATTTATAATGCTAGCATGAATAGTACATTCCTTATAGGATTATTAGAATGGTTAATTATTATAGATACATAGTATATATGTACATGATATGCTTATAACAATTCATAGTACATAGTAAGTGAAAAGTTTGTTAAAACCAGTAATGACATCGTTTGATACACCCATTTTAGCTTATTCTACATGCAACAATTTAGTTGATCAGATCACTATTGTTAGACTTTTAAATCACATTAAACCTTCATCTTTAAGTATGATTGTTAAAATACTATGGGTTGATTTTGTCCTATTTTTATTACTTCTTTGCATCAATAACATGTAAGCATATATCTCTTAAACGTATTCATGAACATAAAAATAAACATTTCATTCAAATCAATACCTCTGTCTCATTGAAAATGGGGTCATTGTTTTTTATTCTAATTCAAATATATTTTATAATTTTACTTGTTACCTATATATTATCAAATCTTTTATGCATTTTTGGATTATTTTTTCTCAAAGACTCTCCTTTATCAAAAATGAATATTCATGCAAACTATTATATATGGGATGAATAAACAACAAAATCTTACTGTGTAAGACAAGGAGCTATGTTTAATATCCTATAATAAACCACAAATGAAAATACTATGAAGAATAATATATATGTGTGTCTAAATACATATATACAACTGAAACACTTTGCTGTACACTAGAAATTAACACAACATTGTAACTCAACTACATTTTAATAAGATTTTTAAAAATGAATTCTCAGTTTGAAAACTGATGACTATTTTTTATTCACACCTTGCAGAGCCATTACTTTGCCAGCAAAGGTCCGTTTGGTCAAAGCTATGGCTTTTCCAGTAATTATGTATGGATGTGAGAGTTGGATCATAAAGAAAGCTGAGCACTGAAGAATTGGTACTTTTGAACTGTGGTGTTGGAGAAGACTCTTGAGAATCCCTTGGACTGCAAGGGGATCCAACCAGTCCATCCTAATGGAAATCAGTCTTGAATATTCCTTGGGATGACTGGTGCTGAAGCTGAAGCTCCAACAGCTGATGCAAAGAACTGACTCACTGGAAAAGGCCCTGATGCTGGAAAGATTGAAGGCAAGAGGATAAGGGGACAACAGAAGACGAGATGTTTGGATGGCATGACTGACTCAATGGACATGACTTTGAGCAAGCTCTGGGAGTTGGTGATGGACAGTGAAGCCTGGTGTGCTCCAATCTATGGGGTGCAAAGAGTCAGACATGACTGAACAACTGAGAAAAACCAAAAATGATGAGAATTACAACCTGATCAATACTTCATGAGGTTTTTTTTTTTTTTCCTTTCAGGTGCAAAGAGTAAACGTAGACATCCCTATTTTTATCTAGATGTATTTGTCACTTGTGTTGGACTGGCAGATGAATGAATATAATCCACATTGTAAATTGTTAATTTTCCTTAACAATTAAGTTTACTTGCCAAATAATTTATAATCAAATCTATCCAAGTGAAATATTTAAAATCAGTCTACTACACCAAAACACTTCCACTCAATGAGGAGTGGAAGCTCCTCAAAATGTTCACTTAAATTTTAAAAGCAGGAGACTCCAAATTCTGTATGCTATTTCTCTTACTTTTAAAATGCAGTGATATCTTGCTTCCCACCCCTGTGAATTGTTCATGCATTTCTTCTGCTTGAACAATCTTCCCAACAAAATCCATCAATCATGCAAAACACAGATCTGACAGATCCTTCTCTGCAGGTTCTGGGGTAATCTCCAATCAGAGTCAAGAGGAGCAGTCTGTTCTGCCACTGTACACATACCTATAATGGCACTTATGCAGTTTAGGAATTCATTTGGAACAGCATTTGCTCTATCTTACTAAGATTATTGAGGACAGGAACTGAATCATTAATCTATGTATTACACATCAGATCGATGTTTGACTTTGAAAAGATGTTCTGTAAATATTTACAGGACTTCACTTAGGGAAACTGTGTTCTCTCCAAGCGTATGGCAGCATATGGAGTCTAGTCTTTTTTGATCAATACATTTATTTTCTCTAACATTAGTTGCAGTTTTCTCTCCTCCCAGGGTCATCCAAGGCAAATCAGCATGTTCTCATGCTGTTTGGACCCACTGTTTCCCACTGATTGTTCTGTAGATTTCTGTAATTTGTGCATTTGTCTCATGGCGTTTATTAAGTATGGCCCAGAGTCACGTGTCTTCCCGGGTGGCTCCGTGGTAAAGAGCCCACCTGCCAATGCAGAAGCTGCAGGTGACATGGTTTGACCCCTGAGTCAGGAGGATCCCCTGGAGCAGGAAATGATAACCCGCTCCAGTATTCCTGCCTGGATAATCCCATGGACAGAGGAGCCTGGCGGGCTGAGGTCATGGGGTCGCGGACAGTCGACACGACTGAGCAGCTGAGCATGCGCGCGCCGAGTCACGGGAGGCTCTTTAGTGTTCAGGAGTGGAGACTGCTGGGGAAGCAAACGGGAGCCCAGTGTAAAACTGTAAGGTTTCTGCAGCCAAGCTGAGGTCCAGACTTTATTGGTAACTTCAGCATCCGTATATTTGTCATACGGTGTAAATATGACTTATTTGATCATGATAAGAAGGTTTTGGAAGAAGTCTTAGAAGCATGAAGAAACAGAAAAATATTACATAACACTGCAGTTAGAAAGCAGTTTTTTAAAACTACACTGGTCTATTTATCTTGATGCAGGCTATGTTATTCTTGATGCAACCATGAAGTCTTCATGATCTCACTAGAAAGTATGTGGCTAGTTAAAATTCCCATTCTGTTGAAAACCTAGAATCCTCTCTTTGACTTTATACTGTACAAATCCCCAAGTGTCATGACTATGCAAAGATTATGCTGTGAGAGGTAACAGTTTGTTGAAGACTGAATGAATAATCCAGTAAATTGCTGTCTTGCTAAAAATAGTAATGAACTGTGCATCAATATGTTGCCACTGTATTTCTACTTTTCTCATTATGCTTACATTCTTAGCATGACATTTTTGCTTCAGTGCAGACACTTAATATTTTAATCTAAATAATGAAGCCATTAACTTTGTGCACTCTTATAAGGAAATCTCCATGAAGCCAGAAATTTGTCAACTTCTATTTCCTGGGAAGCATCTATTAAATAATAGACACAGAATGGAAGGTCAGTTACTTATTGAACGAGTTGATACTTGGATTCACAAGGAAAACTGGACTCTGCCACAAGACACAGTGATTCATCAGTGGACAATTGTGCTTGACTAACTTCCTCAGCTGTTCCAACGGCCACCTGCCTGTCACGTTACCAGTTTGATTGATGGTACAGTGATCTACATTTGCACTTAAGACACTGAAATGGCCAGATTGTGTATTCAATGGTCTTTTCTAGGCTAAACTGACAGAAATTCAGTCATTGAATCCATTGTCTATCAATTGCATTTATTTATTTAATTGGGATAGATTTCTTATTAAGCCATTAGATGAATGTTTGACTCAGTGAAGATTCATTTTTACCTACACCATTAAATTATGGTCATTGAATTTATCAGGCAGGGTTTGAGCAGAGAGGAACCAATAAAGCAGGTAGTCTGAAGTGAAGATAACAGGCAAGTTCACACCCACAAGCACCAGCTGAAGCTGTTACCCTCAGGAAGTCAGCAATAAAGGTCATGAGCAGGACTAGAATCCCATGCACTTGTAAAAAAGTTGGTTTCCACAGGTAGACTCTCTTCTTTCTCCCAGGGAAATCACAGCCACACTTTAACACCTTCCAACAGATTCAACTGGACACTCCTGATCACCCAGATTAATCACCATCACTTAAAATTAACTGATTAGGGGCTTACATTATATCTGCAAAATCCACCTGCAAAAGCACCTAGATTAGTCTTTGATTAAATAGCTAAGGACCATAGTCAAGACAAACTGACCCATCAAAAAAGGCTTCACATCACTCTAGGCTAGACTTGAGACTCCTCTTCCACCTGGAAATGCGTGGCTAGGGGGATTCTACCTCATAAGTCTGGCTCATCAAGTTCTCTCTACTCCACGTAGGGGGAGGGGGGAGGTATATTGTGAAAATAAGCTCTCTAGACCAGGAAGTATTACCATGCTGCTGCTCCTGCTAAGTCACTCCAGTCATGTCCGACTCTGTGCAACCCCATCCCTGGGATTCTCCAGGCAAGAACACTGGAGTGGGTTGCCATTTCCTTCTCCAATGCATAAAAGTGAAAAGGGAAAGTGAAGTCGCTCAGTCATGTCCGACTCTTCAAGACGCAGCCTACCAGGCTCCTCCGTCCATGGGATTTTCCAGGCAAGAGTACTGGAGTGGGATGCCATTGCCTTCTCCATAGCCTGGAGAAATTCCTTCCTCCCCCTGGAAGAAACAGACAGCTCAGCTGAGGCCACTGCTTCTGAGCCCTAAAGGACAGTTCTCAACTGCCAGGAGTGAACAATGGGAATTTCAATGGCATGGAATGGATGAGTTTATTCTAAAATTTACATCAAAGGTATAGGCCCTGTAATAACTAAAATTATCAAAATAATAAGTGGGAGGGACCACACTATCTGATATTAATGCTACACAGCTACAGTGTCAAGAGAGTTTGGTATTAATGGAGTGATAGATGGACCCATAGACCCATAGAGCATTGGAACAAAATGGAACATATTGACTCATTGACCAGAGGAGCAGAATTAAGAGCTGAGAAATAAACCTATCATGTGTGTTCAGCTGGTTTTTGGCAAACATGAAAGAGTAGCTCATCAGAAGGCACACAGCAGTTTCAGCAAATCGTGCTGAAATAATTAGACACACGGACACCCAGCAGCGAGCCTTCAGCCAAACCTCACACCTTAGACAACACTAAATTCTAAGTGGGTGACAGACTTAAACATAAAACTGTACACTATACAGTTTTAGAAAAACAGTAGAAGAATATATTTTGGATCTAGGGTTAGCTAAATAATCCTTCAATTTAATACCAAAAATACTATGCATAAAAGGATAAATTAAACTTTGTCAAAATTTTTAAAAAGAGCTTTATTTTTTATGTGGCACTCTTAAAAGGATGCAAATACAAGCTGAAAACTGAGGTAAAAATATTTAATATCTGATAAAGGGCTGGTATCTAGAAAAAAAAAACAATACAAAACAGTGAAATCAAACAATCTGATTAGAAAAGAAGCAAAAGACATGAAAAGACAGTTCTCCAAAGAGTATATCCAAGTGAGGAATAAGTATGAGAAAAGATGTTAAACTTATTAGTCATTAGAGAAATGCAAATGAAAACCAAAATGAGATAGCACTATAGAAAACAAATATTAGAAAAAAAAATAGTGAAAACACCAAATGCTTAGAGCATTCACAAAAACCATATCACTTGTATATTGCTGGTGGGAACGTAAAATGATACAACCACTATGAAACACACTTTTGTCAATTCATAAAATATGAACATACAACTACCATATTGTCATCTTAATTTATTCACTCTAGCTCCAAACTGAAAACTACCCCCAAGCCCTTCAACATGAATGATTAAACAAAGTGACAGGGACTCCCCTCGTGGTTCACTGGCTAAGACTGTGCTCCCAATGCCAGGAGGCCTGGGTTCAATCCTTGGTCAGGGAACTAGATCCCACATGCTGTGACTAAGACCTGGTGCAGTTATATAAATGACATAAAAACAAACAAAGTGGTACATCTGTATCATGAAACACTTCCCTGAAACAAAGTAATGAACCTTCAATATTCAACACAACTTGCATGAATCTCCAGGTCCTTATGAAAAGTGAGAAAAAGCCAATCCTAAATAGTTACACATTGTATGATCCCATTCATGGCATTCTTGAAAGTACAAATTTATAATAGAGAACAAATTAGTGGTGATGAAACTGCTCTGCATCTTGATTGTATCAATATCCATATCCTAGTTGTAATATCCTATTCCATTTATGCAAGATGTAACCATTTGGAGAAAGTATACTATGAGTACAAGGCAACCTTATGTTGTCACTCTTTGTTGCTCTGTGCTCATTATGTTACACAACTAGAATTGTCTCAAAATGAAAAGTTTAATGAAAATGCAGACACATCATGCTTAGTCATTCAGTCATGTCTGACTCTGCAATCTCATGGACTGTAGCCCACCAGGCTCCTCTGTCCATGGGGATTCTCCAGGCAATTCTGCTGGAGTGAGTTTCCATGCCCTCCTCCTGAGGACCTTCCCATCCCAGGGATCTAACCCAGATCTCCTGCAGTTTCAGGCAGAGTCTTCACTGACTGAAACACCAGGGAAGCCACAGTCACATTGATCAAACGCTTTAATTTATTCTCCTGAGTTTCAACTTCTTGAAGAACATAATGAATTTGAGAGTCATGAGTATAAACATTTGTTCATGATATTAGTTCCAATATTTATCAAGTATATTTTTTTCATTTATTTTTATTAGTTGGAGGCTAATTACTTTGCAATATTGTAGTGGTTTTTGCCATACATTGACATGAATCATCCATGGATTTACATGTGTTCCTCTCAAGTATATATTTTGATTCACTAACTTTATTAAGCCAATAGATATTCAGTATTTTTGTATGTATTCACTCCTTTGATTCTAATAGCATCCCTGTTTGTTAAGTAATATGATCTTTATCTTAAAAGTGAGGATAATATATACTCATATTAGAAAAGTAGAAACATTCTAGAGATTAGATAAGGTTATATAGCAAATTAAGATAAAAAGCAAAAAATCTACACCTTTCTTTTTTTATTTTTTTGCCTCTAATGAAAGACAGAAAGAGACAGAGAATCACATATAAGAAGGTAAGGAAAGAAGGATGAAAAAAATTGTTATGGTGCATGTTAGAAATCAACATTATTATTATTATCATTTCTTACTAGCATCCTTAGTGATGCTAAGGAAGTAGATATTATGGTCTTTGATTTGATATTTGGGGGAAAATGTGATTACAACCAGTGGGACATGTAAATTGCTAAGGTCTGTTAGAAAGTTTAAAAACCCATTATGGACAGAACTAGCTGTTTTCACAAATTTGATTCAATACAATTTTATTACACAAGCATTCACAGAAAGCATACTGAGTAACTAATACTACATTATTCTTGAGGATATAACACACAAAGAATAAAATCTTGTTTAAATGAAGCAGACTTTTAGGAACCCAGGCCCTCTATATGTACCAATATCAGCGGCTCAGTATGGAAGTCATATACAAACCTATTTCCACAGGGCTGCTTTCTTATTGCCAAGTTTCCCTGAAACTGTAAGGAAGTTGGTTTAACTCCTTAATATCTTTAGAGACAAAGTGAAGATGGAAACATAAACTAGTCTTGTTTGAAAAGCTACCAGACCCTTAGTGCTATAGTATTGATAGATGTATTGGTCATGAACTGAAATTACATTGTGTTTAATATTTCAGTGTTCAAAAGTAATGGTTTTTCAAGATCTTGTTTTATTTAAGATGCTGCATTTGTAAATCTGTGTTAATGAACACATTTTAGGAAATCTTGCCAGTCCATGGAAGCAAAACAGAGGCAGAGTAATAAGACTCACTCAACAAGTTCATGACATCATTGTAGCAATGGAAGTGAGGTGACCGACAGAATGATTTCAAGTGAAATTATTTTAGTTTTAAAACACCTGATAATATGATAGCCAAAGCATATTAACAGGGATACATATTCAGACTGCCAAGAAAAGACAGCGGGGTTAAATTGCTGAGGATAAATAACTTGGAGCCCCAAAAGCTGTTTATAAAATATGCAAAAATATCTCATTCCATATACATTGTGAAAAAGCAGAGTATGTTTTGCTGTTGTTGTTCTCAATGACTTTCCGGGTGAGGGGACACATATAAATGTGCATTTACTGTCTCAACAGGAAAAGCTTTAGAATGTAAGACCTGGAGGAAACTGAGGGATACACAGAGATGGATGGACAGGTTTTGAGTAGATGAGCAAATGTAGGCATGTTCCACATGGAGGAACCAAAGGGAAACAAGGTTGAGGAAAGCCCAAGTAGTGAGGGGCCTTTATCTTGGGTGAAAATGAAAAATACACTTGGTTCTGTGTTTCAAATGGTATGTAAAGGAACTGAGATGTTTTATGATGAAGTCAAAACAGTTCTGGGTTAACAATGCATAGATGTTGAAATTTAATCTTTCCCTTCTTTCTAGTAATTGAATATTGTGAAATCGTATAGACTTTCTAGATTTGGTGTCATTTCATAAGGCAAATTAAGGAATCAGTGTAGATTTTTAAAATTCCTTCTATTTCATTAGAACTGATTCAAATGAATTCTTTTTAATGGCTGAGTAATATTCCATGGTGTATATGTACCATAGCTTCCTTATCCATTCGTCTGCTGATGGGCATCTAGGTTGTTCCATGTCCTGGCTATGATAAACAGTGCTGCGATGAACATCGGGGTGCACATGTCTCTTCCTGATGGTAACGATAACCCTATATGCAAAACAGAAAAAGAGACACAGATGCATAGAACAGACTTTTGGACTCTGTGAGAGAAGGCGAGGTGGGATGCTCTGAGAGAATAGCGCTGAAACAAGTATACTATCAAGGGTGAAACAGATCACCAGCCCAGGCTGGAGGCATGAGACAAGTGCTCGGGCCTGGTGCCCTGGGAAGACCCAGAGGGATGGGGTGGAGAGGGAGGCGGGAGGGGGGATCGGGATGGGGAACACATGTAAATCCATGGCTGATTCATGTCAATGTATGACAAAAACCACTACAATATTGTAAAGTAATTGGTCTCCAACTAATAAAAATAAATGAAAAAAATTCCTTCTATTTCAAATAATCTTTCAAATCAGATGGCCATATGAATACAATTTCTTTTCAATCTGTCTCAAGGCTTCTATTGGTTCAGCCAAAAGTTTCATTCATTTTTTTCTATAGGATGGCTCTAGTAGCATTTAGTTGTATTTAACTTCATTTGAAATAATTTTGCTAGATCATATGTAACAGCTGTCATGGCAACATGCATTCAAAAAAGACATCAACATAGCCGAATTTTTGTGTAGCCATTTAAATTTGAAGATGGAAGAAAAACATGACGTGTTTGGCATATTATGTTTTGTTATTTCAAGAAATATGAAAACACAACTGAAAGGCAAATAAACGTTTGTGCATCACATGGAGAAGGTACTGTGACTGGTCAAATGTGTCAAAAGTGTTTTGTGAAGTTTTGGGCTGGAGTTTTCTCACTGTATAATGGTTCATGGTTGGGCAATCCAGTTCAAGTTGATAGCATTCAAATCAAGACATTAATTGAGAACAATCAACATTATACATATGGGAGATAGCCTACATATTCAAAATATCCAAATCAAGAATTGAAAATCATTTGCACCGACTTGGTTATGTTTATCACTTTGATGTTTGAATTCCACATAAGTTACAAAAGCAAACAGCAAAAAACCATTCTTGGCCCACAGGGGATTCTCTACTGAACCATAAGGAAAATGTTCCTTCTTAAAAGCAAATTGGGATGGGTGATGAAAAGTGGATGCTGTACAATAATGAGGAATGGGAGAAATCATGGGGCAAGTGAAATGAACCACCACCAACTGCACCAAAGTTCTGTCCTCACCAAAAAAGGTGATGTGCTTAAGGTGGGATTGAAAGTGGGCCCTCTATTACAAACTCCTTCCAGAAAACCAAATGGTTAATTCCAACAAGTACAACTCCCAGTTAGACTCACTGAAAGCAGCACTCAACAAAAAGTGTTCAAAAGTAGTCAATAGAAAATGCATAATCGTCCATCAGAAGAATGAAAAACCATATGGTTCTTTGATGACCAGGCAAAACTGTTACAGCTTGACTGAGAGGTTCTGATTCATCCACTGTATTCTCCAGACACTGCACCTCTGGATGTCTATTTGTTTTGTTATTTACAAAATTCTCTTAATTGAAAATTTTCAATTTCCTGGAAGACTGTAAAAGGCACCTGGAACAATTCTTTACTAAAAAGATAAAAAGTTTTGGGAAGATAAAATTACAAAGTTGCTTGAAAATGTAAAAAGGTAATGAAACAAAAGGATGAATACATTTTCAATAAAGTTCTTGATAAAAATTTTTGTAAAAATATGTATTATATTCTTACTTAAAAGAATGAAGGCACTTTCTGTTCTACCCAATATATACTTCACCTATCCCTGAATAATGGTCACCTTCATGTTTTTCCTAAGGCTCTCATTTTATCTCATTCTTCTTGAAAACTTTTCCTCTTATTTTCAAGCTATAAAAATTCCCCCTATTTTCATATCATGAAAGATCTATTCATTGCATGAAAGAGCTATAAGATCTAACATTTCTAATCTGTAGCTTTAACCCTAATCTCTTCCAGTCATCTAAGAGAATCTCTCCTAAGATATTTCACCTTGAATATATTATTTCTATTATTATACCCTATATTTAAAAATTCATATCTATTATATATATACCCAATGAAAAATAAAGTTTTACATTTTTCTACTTTTAACTTACAACTGAATGACTGAAATATACTAGACTCACAATAAATGCTTACTTAATTGAAATGCATACTAAATTCAGAAAAATACCCAATTTTATTAGTAGTTTCAGTTCAATTCAGTTGCTCAGCCATGTCCGACCCTCTGCAACCACATGAACCACAGCATGCCAGGCCTCCCTGTCCATCACCAACTCCAGGAGTTTACTCAAACTCATGTCCATTGAGGCAGTGATTCCATCCAGCCATCTCATCCTCTGTTGTCCCCTTCTCCTCCTGCCCCCAACCCCTCCCAGCATCAGGGTCTTTTCCAATGAGTCAGCTCTTCACATCAGGTGGCCAAAGTATTGGAGTTTCAGCTTCAATATCAGTCCTTCCAATGAACAGTCAGGACCGATATCCTTTAGGATGGACTGGTTGGATCTCCTTGCAGTCCAAGGGACTCAAGAGTCTTCTCCAACACTACAATTCAAAAGCACTGATTCTTCTGTTCTCAGCTTTCTTTATGGTCCAACTCTCACATCCATACACGACTACTGGAAAAACCATAGCCTTGACTATACAGACTTTTGTTGACAAAGTAATGCCTCTGCTTTTTAATATGCTGTCTAGATTGGTCATAGGTTTCCTTCCAAGGAGTAAGCATCTTTTAATTACATGGCTGCAATCACCATCTGCAGTGATTTTGGAGCTCCCAAAAATAAAGTCTGTCACAGTTTCCACTGTTTCCCCATCTATTTGCCATGAAGTGATGGGACTGGATGCCATGATCTTAGTTTTCTGAATATTGAGCTTTACGCTAATGTTTTCACTCTCCTCTTGCACTTTCATCAAGAGGCTCTTTAGTTCTTCTTCACTTTCTGCCATAAGGATGGTGTCATTTGCATATCTGAGGTTATTGATATTTCCTCTGGCAATCTTGATTCCAGCTTGTGCTTCATCCAGCCTAGTGTTTCTCATGATGTACTCTGTATATAAGTTAAACAAGCAGGGTGACAACATACAGCCTTGACATACTCCTTTTCCTATTTGGAACCAGTCTGTTTTTCCATGTCCAGTACTAACTGTTGCTTCCTGACTTTCATACACATTTCTCAAAAGGCAGGTCTGGTATTCCCATCTCCTTCAGAATTTTCCACAGTTTATTGTGATCCATGCAGTCAAAGGCTTTGACATAGTCAATAAAGCAAAAATAGATGTTTTTCTGAAACTCACTTGCTTTTTGGATGATCCAGCGGATGTTGGCAATTTGATCTCTGGTTCCTCTGTCTTTTCTAAAACCAGCTAGTTTAGCCTGAAAATATTAATAAATGCATTCAAGTATCAATTGCATTTTTGTTTCTGTATTATCATGCACACTTCTGCTGAAGCTAACATTAAAGATAGTATATTTCCCCAGCAACACAATTATAGAAAAACCTCTACTTCTGCTTCACTGACTATGCTAAAGCCTTTGACTGTGTGGATAACAACAACCTAGAATTTTCTTAAAGAGATGGAAATACCAAATTATCTTACCTGTTCCTTGAGAAAACTGAATGTGTGCCAAGAAGAAGCACTTAGAACTTTACATGGAACAATGGACTGGTTCAAACTTGAGGAATGAGTATGTCAAGGCTGTATATTGTCACCCTGTTAATTTAACTTATATGCATAACATATCATGTGAAATGCCAGGCTGGATGAATTACAAGCTGGAATCAAGATTGCTGGGAGAAATATCAACCACCTCACATATGCAGATGACACCACTCTTATTGCAGAAAATGAAGAGGAATTAAAGATCTTGATGAGGGTGAAAGAGGAGAATGAAAAACCTGGCTTAAAACACAACATTAAAAAGCTCAGATCATGGCATCCTGTTCTATCACTTCATGCCAAATATAAGGGGAAAAAGTGGTGCAGTGACAGATTTCCTGTTCTTGGGTTCCAAAATCACTGTGGATGGTGACTGCAAACATTAAATTGGAAGACAGAAGCTCTCTGGAAGTAAAGCTATGACAATCCTAGACAACTTATTAAAAATCAAAGACATCAATTTGCTGACAAAGTTTCATATAGTGAAAATATGGTCTTTCCAGTTAGTCACGTAAGGATGTGAGAGTTAGACCATAAAGAAGGCTGAACACCAAAGAATTGATACTTTTGGCTGTGGTGCTGAAGAAGATTCTTGAGAGTCCCTTGGGCAGCAATGATATCAAACAAGTTCATCCTAAAGGAAATCAACACTAAATACTCACTGGAAGAACTGATGTTGAAGCTGAAGTTCCAATGCTTTGGCTACCTGATGTGAAGAGCTGACTCACTGGAAAAGACCCTGATGCTGGGAAAGAAGGCAAAAGGAGAAGAGGACGGCAGAGGTTGAGATGGTTGGAGGGCACCATGGACTCAACGGACATGAACTTGGGCAAACTCTCTCCAAGGGACAGGGAGGATGCACCTGCTGCAGTCACGGAGCTGCAAAGAGCAGACACTACTTAGTGACTGAACAGCAACAACACATTTTCCCAGAATTTAAAGTTAAGCAGAATAGATGTATTCTGACCTGAAAAAAAAATATTTTGTTTATTTTCTTAAGAATGTTCATACTATCTGATTCTCCATTAACTCTCTTTTGCCTGAAGTATTGTCATCATTGGAAGATCTCATAGGACATAACTTCAGCATTAGCCTTGTGTTAGATTGGACAACAGAAAGACACTTAAAACAACCAAAAATAATTCAACATTTTATTACCTAGGAGGATCTATTGTTAAGGTCACTCCCCCAGGTATGCTAATGAAAAGTGAATTTTCCTGAAGTCCCATTAAAACCTCACATAAATAATTACAGTGCATTCAACTCAATCAGCATTTAAACAACACTTTTTAACTGTCCATTATATCAACAGGTTTACCAAAGAGAAAATAAAAAATAATAATAATCCAAATTAGATTTGTCTTGGGAATTTACCAAAGTTGTATTTTTTATCCATATGCAACATTATATGACTTACAAGATTGGTTCAATGCTAGTTTCTATCACTTTTTTTTCCTGTAGTTTCAAGCATAACAGCATAATATAGCTTTTTTTTTTTTTTCCAAAAAATGCTGTTAGATTTTTAATACATAAAAAATATTTGCATGGTGGTTTAGATGAAACTCTGTGCCCAGTGATTGGCAGGTCTTGTTACTAAGTCCCATCAGGGCTTGTAGATTTACATTATTTGTCTCCACTTTACAGATAAAATTGGAACTCACAGTAGAAGGGTCATCATTCTTTTTCACAATCTTGCCAGAATTTTAAGAATAATTTACAAATTGTCTCTGGGACTTCGACTCTCTGTCATGCATGTAAATGACAAAATCACCTTTTAGAAGAATGTCCTATTCCTGTTCCAGGTATGGCCACCACTTCTCTGACTTACATGCTACCTGAGGCTCACAAAGTTTGATTACCATGAATAAATGCTTATCTAAGTTTCACATGGAACAACAGACTAGTTCCAAATGGGGAAAGGAGTACATCAAGGCTGTATATTGTCACCCTGCTTATTTAATTTATATGCAGAGTACACCATGAGAAACTCTGGCTAGAAGAAGCACAAGCTGGAATCAAGATTTCTGGGAGAAATATAAATAATCTCAGATATACAGATGACATCGTCCTTACGGCAGAAAGTGAAGAAGAGCTAAAGAACCTCTTGATGAAAATGCAGGAGGAGAGTGAAAACGTTAGCTTAAAGCTCAATATTCAGAAAACTAAGATCATGGCATCTGGTCCCATCACTTCATGGAAAGTAGATGGGGAGACAGTGGAAACAGTGACAGGCTTTATTTTGGGGGACTCCAAAATAACTGTAGATGGTGACTGCAACCATGAAATTAAAAGACACTTACTCCTTGGAAGAAAAGTTATGACCAACCTAGACAGCATACTAAAAAGCAGAGACATGACCTTGCCAACAAACCTCCATCTAGTCAAAGCTACGGTTTTTCCATTAGTCGTGTATGGATGTGAAAGTCGGGCTATAAAGAAAGCTGAGTGCCAAAGAATTGATGCTTTTGAGCTGTGGTATTGGAGATGACGCTTGAGAGTCCCTTGGACTGCAAGGAGATCCAACCAGTTCATCCTAAATGAAATTAGTCCTGAATACTCATTGGAAAGACTGATTCTGAAGCTGAAACTCCAATATTTTGGCCACCTGATGTGAAGGACTGACTCATTGGAAAAGACCCTGATGCTGGTAAAGATTGAAGGAGGGAGGAAAAGGGGATGACAGAGGACAAGATGGTTGGATGGCATCACTGATGCAAAGCACATGACTTTGAGTAAACTCCAGGAGTTGGCAATGGACAGGGAGGCCCGGTGTGCTGCAGTCCATGGGGTCGCAAAGAGTTGGACATGACTGAGTGACTGAATTGAACTGAAAGTTCCACATATCCCTGGAAGATATTACATGATTCAAAGAAAGTGATATATGTAAACACAAAACACCAAGGATTTAAGTGATTTGCATTGTCCTGTGCAATTCAATTTGGAACTAGAATTCCTGCCCATGGAATATTAGTGACAGATGTCTACATTCCCCCTTTAAAATGGACACTGCTTCAGCTGCTGGTGTTTCATGAGATGAATGAGGAAGATATTGCCTTCCTGAATGGGGTCTCAGAATCTTTCAGGGTAATGCTGAATACATTCTCATTTCCATCTATAATAATTGTATCAGGAAATCTTTACTCCCCTATTACTCCTTTTTTTTTTCTAAATGACAATATGTGTACACATTACAATGCATCTAGTAAGTTACTTGAAAGGCTAATAGTTATTAGAGATAAATCACTAATTTAAAGTGAAACAATTTTGTTGTACTATATGTCATGACCTCTTCCCAAAGTTGGCCTTGGAAATGTATATAAACTGATAATAATGTATGTACTATCCACTCTAATATATTGTCTGTATGAATAAATCTAGATCTGATAGACAGAGTGCATGAAAAATTATGGACAGAGGTTTGTAATATTGTATGGGAGGCAGTGGCCAAACTCAGGCCAAAGCAAAAGAAATGAAAGAAGGCAAAATGTTTGTCTGAAGAGGCTTTAGCAATAGTTGAGGCGAGAAGAGAATTGAAGTCCCTCAGTCGTGTCTGACTCTTTGCGACCCCATGGACTATAGCCTACCAGGCTCCTCCCTCCATGGGATTTTCCAGACAAGAATATTGGAGTGGGTTGCCATTTCCTTCTCCAGGGGATCTTCCCAACAGGTAAGTGGGAAAGGAAAAGATTTACACAACTGAATGCAGAGTTCCAGAGCTGGCAAGGAGAGAGAAGAAGGTCTTCTTAAATGAACAATGAAAAGAAATAGAGGAAAACAATAACACTGGAAAGACTAGAGGTCTCTTTAATAAAATTGGAGATATCAAGAAATAATTTATTCAAGGATGGGCATGATAAATGACAGAAAAGGTAAGGACATAAAGGAAGCAGAGGAGATAAAGAAGAGGCGGCAGGAACACAGAAGAACTATTTGAGCAAGGTCTTAGTGACCTAGATAACAACGGCGGTGTGGTCACTCACCTAGAGCCAGACAACCTGGAGTGTGAAGTCAAGTGGGCCTTAGGAAGCATTACTACCAACAAAGTTAGTGGAGGTGATGAAATTCCAGCTGAGCTATTTAAAACTCCTAAAAGATAAGCTATTTAAAATCATAAAAATGCTGCACTCAATATGTCAGCAGATTTAAAAAACTCAGCAATGACCGTAGGACTGAAAAAGATCAGTTTTCATTCTCACCCCAAAGAAAGGCAATGCCAAAGAATGTTCAAACTACCATACAATGTCCTCATTTCCCATGCTAGCAAGGTTCAACTCAAAATACTTCAAGGCAGGCTTCAGCAGCAAGGGAATTGAGAACTTCCAGATGTATAAGCTGCATTTAGGAAAGGCAGAGGAATCAGATCAGGTTGCCGACAACTGTTGTATCTTGAAGAAACTAGAAGAATTCCATAAAAACGTCTAATTCTTCTTTATTGACTATGCTAAAGCCTTTGACTGTGAGGATCACAACAAACTGTGGAAAGTTCTTCAAGAGATGTGGGTACTAGGCTACTTTCCCTGTCTCTTGAGAAACCTGTATGCAGGTTGTGAAGCAATAGTTAGAAAGGGACACAGAACAACAGACTGTTTCAAAATTGGAAAAGGAGTATGTCAAGGCTGCATACTGTCACTCTGCTTATTTAGCTTATATGCAGAGTACATTATGCAAATGTCCAACTGGATGAATCCCAAGCTGGAATCAATATTGTTGGGGGGAAATATCAATCACCTCAGATATGCAGATGATACCACTCTAAAGGCAGAAAGTGAAGAGGAACTAAAGAGCCTCTTGATGAGGGTGAAAGAGGAGTGAAAAAGCTGGCTTAAAACTCAGCATTCAAAAGACGAAGATCTCAGCATCCAATCCCATCATTTCATATCGAATAGAGAAAAAGTGAAAACAGTGACAGATTTTATTTTCTTGGACTCCAAAAGCACTGTGGATGGTGACTGCAGCCACGAAATTAAAAGATTCTTGGTCTTTGGAAGGAAAGCTATGACAAACTTAGCATGTTAAAAAGCAGAGATATCACTTTACTGACAAATGTCTGTATGGTCAACACTGTGGTTTTTCTAGTAGTCATGTATGGATGTGAGACTTGTATCATAGAGAAGGCTGAGTGCCAAAGAATTGATGCTTTTGAATTGTTATGTTGGAGAAAACTCTTGAGAGTCCTTTGGACAGCAAGGAGATCAAATCAGTTCATCCTAAAGGAAGTCCACCCTGAAAACTCATTGCAAGAACTGATGCTGAAGCGCCACTACTTTGCCATCTGATATGGAAAACCAACTCATTGGGAAAGACCCCGATGGCAGGAAAGACGGCCGCACTAGAGTCATTTCTCGATCTGTTCTATATACGTGTCCTGAACACCCAACGCGAGCCAGGTACCAAGTCAGACACTGCAGATTAAGAGAGAGCCATACAGGCTTCAGAGTGGAGAAAGGCACAACCTTAGTGGACCAAGTGAGAAGTCACTGTGATGGTAGATGGTGAGGACAAAAGCAGAGGTGGCTGTTAGGATACCTAAGAAACACAAGAGAGAAACCTGGGTATTACTGTAGACATCTTACTTCTCTCCACATAAACCAAACCCCGAACACAAAACAAACGCACCTCATAAAAGCTTCGGCTCATTCAGAATACATATTTAAATGATAATTCATAAGGTGGTATCCTGGCAATTTAAGATTTTCATAAGAGTAGAGATCATGGGAGTGCTGATGGGACTTTTTCTGTAAGCTGAAAGATGGAGGACTTCATCTTGTACGTATGAAATAATGGAGTTAGAAAGTCATCATGGGGCCACAGTCATAGTAATAACTTGAGTCAGCAATGAACAGTGGATTATTCTAACAGGTAAAAGTTTGAGGAGTAATAAATATTATGAGTATTTTCAACATCTCAAAGTTTCTCCTCATAAAATATTTGTTAATCATAAATGGAAAATAGGATCTTTAAAATTGAGAAGACTGATAGACACTGCCCAAATCCAGTTGTTAAACCAGCATCATGGACCTCCTGGCATGATGCCATGAGAAGCATACAGCATCATTTCTATGGCCTCTTTGCCAAAATATCAAATTTTGGTTTTATCATGAAAAAATAATAGAAATTCTCAGACTGAGGGACACTCTATAAGGTAACTTGACTGTACTTTGAAAAAACTAACAAAAATTATATGTAAAGAAATACCAGAAGTCACTCTCTCCTAGATTAAAGAAAAATAAAAATGTAGGAATATAAATGCAAAACAAATTAATATTTAATTTTCTTTTATAAAGATTGTCAAACAACTGGCTAAATTTTGATCATCTATCAATATAAGATAATAGTATTACATCAATATTAATTTTGGATTTTGATAATCTTATTCTAGTTGGTTTTGTTTTAGAAAACTAAACAAAAATATATAGCTTAAGGAAAATTATGTGTTCAAAAATATATACATATACATGAAGAAAAACAAAAGATAGGAAATGGAAAAAGCTGTGATCATTTTGGGGCATCTGAGAGTCCAATAAAGAAAATTATTTTTGCTATTTTCACTATTTTTTTCTGCAAGTTTGAAATTGCACTGAAACAAAAGTTAAAAAAAATCAGGTGAAGTACATTTTTACTATTCTTATAGTGTATGCACATTGTTAAAACTTGAAATACATAAAATATATAAAAATAAACATCCAATATCTTGTCACCAACACACATTAATTCTTAACAATTTAGAAATTACATTCAATCTTATACTTTTATGACAACATATATACACATAATACAAAATTTCAATATTGAACTTTCATTTCACTTAATAAAAACGCCTTCCTTTATTATTAAATATTCATATATATCTTAATGAATCTATGATCATCTATGCTTCAAATGTAGTATAATTCACTGAGCCATACTTCTTCAGCATTTAGATTGTTCCCTTTTGTTGCAATATGATTTAATACCATAATAAAAACATAATTGTTGTTAAGGTTTTTTATGGATTTTTTATTTCCCTAGAGTTCATTCTCAAGAGATTAATTTCTAGATAGTTATATGTTATATAATTTTTTACTCTCTTTGACCATTACAAACCATATTTCTCTAGTCAATTCATCATTTCTCTGCTTTCAAGGTCTTCAGTAATGCTTTTCTTCTCAGCCCCTCTCAACGAATGTTCATGCCTTTAGAGCACAGAGAGGAAGTACATTTTCCATTTTTTCTAACCAACCTACTGAAGATTCAAGCTTTTGTCCATTTTTTTTTTTTTTTTAATTCTGGTTGCAATGGAGAACCTTCCCTTCTTCCTACCCAGGGTTAATTCTTCTTTGGGGCCTTAGCATCACCTAATTCTCTATATTCTCAAGTACTGTGAAATATTGACTATTCCATGTTCTTTATACTCAACTTAAATATTAAAAATTTAAACCTCCTTGATTCTCTTGTAGATGACAAGTAACATACTCTCATTGAACATTATACACACTGCTGCATTTAGTTCCTATTTTTTCACCTTCCATTCTTCAACCTACTCCCATTTGCTTTTGTCCAAATTACCAGGCAATGATAGCTTTTCCAAAGATCACCAATTACTTCCTTGCTCATGAACTAAACACTTTTTACACTCTACCTCACTACCTTTCACAATATCTGTGAACAACACTAAGCATCAATTCCTGTCTTTTCACTCCGTATTTCCTCATCAGATAGCCCCTCCTGCGCTCAAGATTTAATTGTCATCCACAAACTGACAGCTCCCAAATACTATTTAAGCCTTAACTTCTCCATTGACATATGCGTTTTATTCGCATAAGACAAGAATGTCTCAAAGGCCCTCCTATTTCTGTGATGAGGCAACAAGCACATTTGGACATCATAATCACTTAACATGACACATGTCCATTCATAGCTCAGTGAAATTTAATAAGGCTTAGGCAGAGGTTCCCCAAGTAATGTCCTAGGGATTCAGTCTCTTTCCATAATATCCCTGAGCTATTTTGTGATTTCACTCTTGTGTCCCGACAAGAAAAAAGGGTTTGAGTAGGAGATCACCGAAAACAGAAGTGACTATTTTACATCTGCGCACATTCTGTTGGCCAGAAGTAGCACTTCCTAGATCCTAGTTAACTGAAAAATGCAGTTTTCTTAGTTGTTCAGGAGGGAAAGGAAACACGTAAGTATATTGTCTTAGATGCTCCCTCCTCCCACCAAATGTAAAATATTAACACCTTCACCCCAATCAGATGCTCTTGCAGTTTTCCCTAGATAAATAGTGCCATCATCTAAGCAGTGGCACAAACCCCAAATCTAGGAGCTAGTCCTGACAATTCCCTTTTAACAGTTCCTATATCCATTCTGGGGCTTCCCTGGTGGCTTAGACATAAAGCGTCTGCCTGCAGTGTGGGAGACCTGGGTTCGATCCCAGGACTGGAAAGATCCCATGGAGAAGGAAATGACAACCTACTCCAGCACCCTTGCCTGGAAAATCCCATGGACAGAGGGGCCTGGTAGGCTGCAGTCCATGGGGTCGCAGAGAGTCGGACATGACTGAGCGACTTCACTTCACTTCACTTCATATCCATTCTATCATCAAGTATGGATTTTGCCTTTTATATATCTTTCTAAACTGTCCACCCTTTTCCTTTCCCACCCTAAGTCGTCCATAAGTTTCACCTATAATAAAGCAACCTTCTTTTATGTTCACTGTTTATCGCATCAGATTCGTTCTATTCTCTTTGGCAGTCCTTGTAAAATGAATATCTCATTATATTAGATCCAGTCCTACTCCTGCGTTTTTCTTCCTTTCTAATTTAATACCTTTTATTCATTTGCTTTAGAATAAATGCCATAATACTTAACATATCAAACAATGTCCTGAATAATCTGGTTTCATTTAGAGCAATTCTTCCAAAACCCTATCATGTGTTTCCCAGATACTCTGTATTTTTGAATCTTTCAAATGTTCAGCTCCGTTTACTGTCTCAAGGGTTTGGCTGTAGTATTTCCTTCACTCTAAATTCTCCCCTTGTTTCTAACTACAATGATTAGTATTCTTCTTTTAGATTTCAACTCAAAATTGTGGGAGGAAAGTTTTCTTTGATCTTCCAGTTTAGGGAAGATTCTCCTATTCTACTCTCTGTCAGCTTGGTGTATCTTTTTTTCATTTTACTTGTCACTGTTTTAATTTTATATGTAACTGTGTGGTTACTTAAAATGTGTGGTTACTTAAAATATACCTATCCCTTTCATATGAAGTAAGAATATATATAAGGATAGAATGGAAATCATTTATTTCTACATACTATGCATAGGGGCTAACTCATAACAAAAATTCAGTAAGTATTTAATGCACGATGGTAAAATATTTCTCAAGAAAGGTTATACCAATTTATGTTGCCATTTTCAGTGAATGGGAATCCCATTCCATCATATAACATCATCAACAGGAATACCACAAACAATGTTAATTTCTATTGGGGTTCAGTTTTTTTCCCATTAAATTATATATGCTATTTTTATACAAAGGGTTTTATGGTTGCAGCAATTTAATCTCACATTCTACATCTGAAGCAGATAATTCCACCTCTTCATCCTTTTTGAAGTGCTTGAAGAAGAAGTTCTAACTCTTCCTTTTATTTTCTGCCCAAGAGAGCTTTCGGCTTCAGTCTTCCTCCACTACATAGGCTATATGGAAAATAATTTTTTCTCACATGCAGTGCAACCAGCCAGTTTTGTCTTTTGCCAACTTGGAATATAGCCTTATATTTCCCAAGTCTCATATACTTTCAGAAATAATTTGCACTGAGTAAATGATACTAGCAACATGACAAATTATATAGCTCCAGGCCCTTGTTCCGACATGGAAAAAGATGAAGTAAACAGCGGACTAACTGGAATAACCTTGTAGGAGTCCCAGGAATCAGGCAAGCTCCTGGGATGACCAAATGAAACCTCAGTCAAGAAAAGAAAATGCAGCACAGATACAGCAGGGATGTTTGTGTTTTTTTTTTTTTTTTTTTTTCCAATCACATTCTTTCCCAGTCACCTCCTCAGTGAAACACAGCTCGAACTATTAGGAAGATGCCATCCAAGTTTGCCTGTCTGTCCATTAGAATGGAAGGAAAGAAGTAGCGCTATCTTGCAGTGAATGTTTGGCTTGTCTAGGACTGCATGGGGGATTTATTTCTGTCTTACTTAATTTGGAATTCAGACAGGAATGAAAGTATAGTTTTGGGGTATGCTTTGGAAGACCACTAAAAGTAGTAGAAAGCATTCTAGTAGGTAAAAAAATTCAGGGGAACTGGAGACCCATAGGTGTCTGAAAGTAACCGATTATATACAGAGATCCAAATATCTAAGGCCCTGATAAGAAACAAGAATGAGACTCTGAGGTAAATTAAGACATTTAAAAGCAGGAATATGTATTTGGGTAAATAGGGAAGCACACACACACACATGCCCAGAAAGTCATGCAAGGAACTAAAGTCACCATAAGCTAATTAGTGACAGGCCACTTCTTGGGGCCAATCTGGAAAGATGTGGCTGTATTTTTTCTCAAATGTCCAATTTGTGATTAAAGATTGTGAGCACACAAAGACACAGGGAAATGTGACTCATTCAAAGGAAAAAAAATAATAAGTCTCACAAAAAGGAATCTAAGGAAACGTAGGATTCAGACTCACTAAGGAAAAAAAGAAATTAAAACATCTGTCTTAAATAACCTCAAAGAGCTAAAAGAAAACATAGAAAAATAACTAAAGTAATTCTGGAAAATAATGTATAACAATGAAAACATAAAAATATAAATTATCAAAAAAACTATAATTCTGGAACTAAAAATGCAATAATTGAATGTTATAATAGATTTGAAGGGGCAGGAAAAGTAATCGATAAACTTAAAGACAGGTTATATAAAATTATTGTATAGAGGAAAATGAAAAATAGTGAGAGCCTATGGAACCTATAATGAACTTTTGAATAGACCAGTGTGTGCATTATGGCAGTCCCAGAAGGAGCAGAAAGAGCAAGGGAGAAAGAGACCAAGAGATTATTTGAAGAAATAATGATCAAAAATCTTCCAAACTTGGGGAAGACACGAACACACAAATAAAAGATTAAAGAACTCCCCAAATCCAGAAATCCACACCAAGATGCATTATAATCAACCTGTGAAAGTCAAAGGGAGAATCTTGAAAGCATCAAGAGAAAATGACTCGTATGTAGGAAATCCTCCATAAAATTATCTGGATTTCTCAGCTGAAACCTTGCAGGTCAAGGAGCAATGGGATAATATAATTAAAATATAAAAGAAAAAATAAAAATCTATTGACCAAGAATATCATAATCACCAAAACTATCCTTTTAAAACTGAGAGAGTAATTAAAACATTCCCACATAAACAAAGACTGAGGAAGTTCATTACCACTAGTCTTGTCCTAAAAGAAATACTAAAGGGGGCCCTTCACGTTGAAATGAAAGGACTCTAGACAGCAGCTCTAAACCATATGAAAATAGAGTTTTCCAGTAGGGGAAAATATACAAATACCCATATTTGTGTACTTTTTTCAGCTTCTTAATTCCATTTTTTATTATTTTCTAGAATTTTAATGTAATATATGATGTCAGTAATAGGAAGTGGATTCTAAGGAGTTCTATGAAGATTGCCAGAAATGGAAGTATTTATTTCCTATGGACCACATTCCTCTAGAGAGAGACGACAGCCTCAAAGTTCAGTATATTGAGATTCCATCCATGTGGGAGAAACTCATCTAAGTCATTAGATTCAGTTAAAAAAGCAGGTTTGGGAACACATTATCTATGAATGATTTAATGAGAGAGACCATGGACACTCATGTTGGCTGACACTGCAGAACACCTTACTTATTTATGAATAAATTGCTTCAGTCTGATAAACCATAAAATTCTCCTTGAAAACAGTCCCTCCTGGTGATATTATGTTTTTGTGGCAAGGCAGAAGACATTAATCATTTTCAAATCACGTCAGAAAATATTAAAACCAACTCTATGCATATGATAGAAAAAAAATAATGGAAATACTTTGGAGAGCACAAATGAGAAAATGTAATATAGATATATTGGAAGTTAAGATATGCTATGTGGTAGGATCTTGACAAGCTCTAGGATGTGAGATGTATGGCATTTTGTTAGAGCTGATGAAATCTGTGTTATCCTTTCTAAGTCTGCCAGTACAGAGACAGCTCAATGTAAAAAGTCTTGCCTTCTCTGACAACCAAAGAGAACTCAACTCAGAAGCCGCATAATCACAGGGTTGAAAGAATTGGAATGTGTTCTTCAAATCAGCGCCACAATGAACTCTATTTAAAATAAACAAATACAAATATATGTGTGAAGAAATAGAAAATGAGAAACATATTTTGAGAAGACAAAATCAAAAACAGCTGGATCATTTCAGCCCAACTGATCTTATTTTCTTGCCACAGCAATGTAATGTATTATAGCTTTGTTAAATAACTTTTGCTTATTAAAAGAATCCAAGCAGATTGATATTTTTTGTTTCAATCATAAAGCAATTTGAGCAAATAAGTGACCATTTAAAGTAATACTTTCAAGGGATATAATTTATTTCCATCTCTTTCCGAGTGCTAATATTTTTAAATATAGATACATTCCCGTACCTGCTCTCCCATCTGTTTGCTCAAGGACATTTAAAGGCCATTGACATTTTGTCAGACCCCACAGATTGGTCTCTTGTTCCTCTGCCTTTTCTAAACCCACCTGGTACAATTGGAAGCTTCAGGCTCATGGAGTGCTGAAACCTAACTTGAAGGGTTTTGAGCATTACCTTGCTAGTCATCCATACAACCATACAGCTTTTTAAACATTGATTTTAAATGTTTTAGGTGGTTTACTTATCTACACTAAAATGAGGTTAAAAAAATAAAAGTGTAGGATCTTGAAAGATAATTATTTTAGGTTGGAATCAAGGTTCTTTAGCTCATTAATGTGGAACTGAGCAGCAGTGATCAAGCTGATGTAGTTTTGAAACTCTGAACTGTGGAGTGCCATGGGATACTGCCTGAATGAGTAATCAGATGGATGACGGAATGTGTTTCATATTCATTTCTGGAAGCATTGAGATTGAGATGCCAGTGAGATTACCAAGTGACTAAAAGGATGGTCTGCTTCTGTCAGACTCCAGTCCTCCCTGAAGACGCCCTTAAAACATCCAGACATTTTCAGGTATCCGTGTCTTTTTCTAAGCCTATTTGAACTGACAGATGACCTTTGAGGTTCTTCCCATCAGACAAAGAATGAGGTAGTCTTCAAAGTTCCAGTGACAATTTCCTTCTCTTCTTTTCCTTCAAAACTGAGATCTTCAGCTACACAACTCCATTTCTAATTTAATCAGTGCATTTCATTGTGTAATATTATAATGTATTACTCTCCACTTCTGCATGCAGTCATGTATATTCAGAGAGAACCACTATCTAGTTTCTGCTTTCTAGGGGGTTACATATTAAGTAGAAAGTGTGTAATTAAGTACTAAAAATAGACAAATTAGTTCTAAGGCTTTCTGGTACATTCCAAATCCTTTCTCTAAAGTTTTATCATATTGAAAATACTCAGAAAGGAATGATTGTCCATTAGATGCTAATCTCCTTGAAGCAGAAGTATTTTCCAATTCAATTTTTTTCCTTCCAATAAATAGCTTTATTTAGAAGAGAGATCAATAAATACATGTTTTAAGAAGAAAGTGGTAAGAGAGTGCATTAGAAGTACAGAAGCACACATTGACTGTTTTTGATACGTGGAGAGGAAATACAAAAACATGAGGCCCTGATACGCATTTCATTCATTCAGTAATTATTTTAAAAGATGAATAAATATCCCAAGCAAGAGAGAAAAAAAAAAAAAAAACAGATGAAGATACATAAGTGAGAAAGGGAACTAAATATTCCTGAAATATTGACAGGACTGGACAGAAAGTTATGCATTATTTGTATTTAACAAGGAGGGTTGATCTTGTTGTGGAGCTGGAGAAAGGGTCACTTAGGCTAAGGAGGCCAAACCTGAGGATATGGGGAAAGCCAATGCTTTTAAAGTCCATTTGTAAATGGACACAACTGACCATATGATTTGGAACCAAACTGCATACTTCTCTGTTAACTGAATTTTCAGTTAAACTGCAGTGTAATTTTGATAAGATGGGCACCATCTGAAAGGTATTTGACTTTTTAAACATCTACTGTGCAAATTAATAGCTGCATGGCACAGAACAAACACATTTCAGAGCCAGAGGTTTCCTTTTCCATTTAGAGTTATATATATATATATTAATATAAAATTTAAAAATAAAATATAAAATTATATAATATAAAATTATATAATATAAAATTATAATTATAAATTATATATGTGTAATATATAATTATATATGCATTATTATATAATATATTATTATATATAATTATATAATATATATAAAATTTATAATATAAAATTTAAATATAAAATATAAAATTTATATAAATATATAAATAATATATATATATATATAGACATATATAATGTGTGTCTTTGCAACTCTGAGTGTTGCGTAATAGAAGTTTCTGATTGGCTGCCATTCAAGTCATGCCCAAGTCCATCATGTGGCATTGCATGCTGTATACCTTATTTTTAACTTCTAAATTCCATTTCAAAATCTCAGTAAAACATGACAGGCAGGGCTGTTGGCAGAAGTTATGACACTTTTCAAGAAGCTAAAATTCCTGAGTCTATAGCTCCTATGCCTTGTTGCAGCACCTGAGGGAACTAATACTCATCCCAAGGGGCTTGTGATCCATCCTTCCTTACCATTTGAGTGTGTTGTACCTGCTCTGTTATATCCAAGGAAGGTTTATTAAATGACATGTGGGTGTAAAAAAGCTGATGGATAGTTCTTAAACAGTCACATGGGAAAATGAATTCATCTGTAGTGATTTTCTTCTCAGGGAGTATCCTCTTCGGTCTGTTAAATTAGAAAACCTCAGAGTAGGTATAGTTGTCATTTCTCTACTGGAGTTACTTAGAAAAGACTCTTCAGTGATTTGAAAGGTTCAGGAGAAAGCAAAGATCCAGGTATAGTCATTATCTACTTTGTAGCTATGCCCTGATCAAGTCACTTGGTCTCTATAAGCCTCAGCTTTCTCATCTAAAAGTTGAGCAATGAATGAAATGGGAGAGTAGGACTGTCACATGTGCACTGCCATGTGTGAAATGTGAGCTAGTGAAAAGCTGTTGTGTAGCTCGGGGGGCTCAACTCCGAGCTCTGTGATGTCTCATAAGGGGAGGGGTGGAGGGCTCGGTGGGCAAGTTCAAGACAGAGGGGATAGGTGTACACATATAGCTGATTCACTCTGTTGTATAACAGAAACTAGCACATATTGTAAAGGAATTATACTCCAATAAAAGATATTTTTTTAAATTGATCACTGATAGCTTTTAGAGTTCTTTGACTATCAATGTGATAACTAAACAGTGCCTGTGTGGTCTTTAAGTTGCTTCAGTCATGTCCAACTCTTTGCAACAATGTGGACCATCCATAGCCCACCAGACTCCTCTCCATGGTGTTCTCCAGGAAAAAAATACTGGAGTGGGTTGCCATGCCCTCCTCCAGGGGGTCTTCCCAACCCAGGGATCAAACCCACAACTCCTATATCTCCTGGGTTGATAGGTGGAATGTTTACCACTAGCGCCACCTGGGAAACAGTACCTGGGGCATGGTAAACCTTCAGTAAAGAGTAGCTACTTAACCACCTCATATCTTTAATAGTCTATTCATTCTGTCCTGTTAGAATAACCAAACTAAAATGTGACTAGCTCTCAGGAATTAGTTAACATCCTTTCAGGACCAGGAATACCTGGTCAGACTCATGAACAAAAGTGATAGGGAGGCGGGAATAGAACTTGAAAGTTTTCTTGAAAAAGTGAGTCACCAGTTAGTTTATCCATGGATATATAAAACCATGCAAGAAAAGCTAAGCAGAATTTGATAAAGTCAAGAGAGAAAAAGAAACTGGGATAACATGTGAATCCAGAAAGGAAATAAGAAGAACAAAATAGATAGTGAGAAAAGCAACTGATGTCCAACTTAGATCAGAATCAAGAGGCTTCCCTGAGGAAGTTAGACCTCATGGTTCACTGTATATATTTAGAAGGTCCTGAACATGTATATATTTATTGTTCTTTACCTGAAGCCAGAGCTAGTGGCACTTTTGTATGCATCACCACAGTCCTTTCTAAATTTTATTTTTCCAATTCCATGCATTATGTTTTATTTTATTCATTTTATGTAGTTAAAAACAGTATTTATTTATATTTTTTATATAGGAAGTATATATTACCTATGCCCTTTGTCCTGGCTTGGACCAATGGATACTGATTTTTTCCTGTGTAACCTGTTCAGTTGTCTTTCTATTTCTTGACTTAGTCCTCTGAACTAAGACAGCTTATCAAATTCCTAACTTTGTTAACCTCTTCCCTAAAACTGGCTTTTAACAGATCTTTTTTCTACCTTAGTGTTGATATTTGGATGGATAAATTTACCTCTAAAGCCTGCTTCAGATGCATAGCAAATGCTATGCTATATCTCCTTTCTGTTTCATCTAATAGCATTTTCTGAGTCTTTGTCTGTTAGGTGATTTAAAAGTGTGATGTTCAATTTTCATGTGTTTTTGGGCCCCATATTTTTCCTGCTGTTTATTTTTAAAATCAGTTAATTTATTTTAATTGGAAAACAATTACATTGCAGCATTGTAATGGGTTTTGCCATACATCCATGTGAATTGGCCTTAGATATAGGTGTGTCCCCTCCATCCTGAACCCCCCCAGCACTTTCTCTCCCCACCCTATCTTTAATTTTATTTCATTTTAGTCATAATACGCACTTTGTAATATTTCTATCATTTCTAATTTATTGAAGTTTATTTTATAGCCTAGCATATGATCTATCCTGGAAAAGGTTCCACGAACATGTGAAAAAATTGTATGTTCTGTTGTTGTGGGGAGTATTCTATAGATGTCTATTCATTATAGTTGATGTGTAGAATTTTTCGAGTCTTCTATTTTCTTGTTTATCTTCTGTTTATTGTTCTATTTACTGAAAGTGAAATATTGTAGGCTTGAAGTATAACATTTTCCTGTATCTTCCTTCATTTCTGTCACTTTTGTTTGATGTATTTGTTTGGTCAAAAAGTTCATTTGGATTTTTCCATAGAATTGTATGGAAAAACTCACACCAAATTTTTGGCCAACCCAATATTTTGATTCTCTGTTATTAAGCATACATGTTTATAATAGTTGTGTCTTCTTGATAGAGATTATTATTATACACACTCACACACACATAACTGAGTCATTTTGCTATATAAAACAATTTGATCCATCATTGTAAATCAGCTATATTTCAATATTTTTTAAAAAGCTCTCTGTTTTACATCTTCTTTCTCCAGTCAAAATCTCTAAACCAGAACTATGGAGTAAGGTATAGGTACAGTGGCAAGCTTCTCTCTGAGTGGCACCTCTGGTCTGGGAGGCAGGTTAGAAACGGATCCTTTCATTTGCTGCTCCTGCATAAAAGCACTGTCCCGTGATGAAAGACAAGGATGATTAAGGCCCCAGTCTTCTTACTATGCTGGGTTTAATGAGGCTTGTAATTTAAAGGCCTAGCTGCAGCGACAGGACACGGGGCCCTGGAGGAGAAGCTCTGGCACCCCGCTCCTACCAGGAACGAGGTCCTCCGGCTGAGAGGCAGTGCAGGGGGAGACTGTGTTCCCAGCTGAGGCGACCTAGAAGGGCTTTTCCAAAGACCTTAAGTGGTCATTTTGGGCAAGAATTTTTACTGTATTCGATGAAGAGAGGGTTAATGGGACCCCACACTGTCACACCACATGTAGATCTTGTATGACTACATCTTTATGAACTTTAATTTTTCTGCACACCCTGAAATATTTATAGAAGAAATAATATGGTAATTGAGATTTAATTCAAAATATTCTAGAAAAATGTTTAGGGATATAGATGAAATAGGTTTGGGCATAATTAAATTGAGTAAATTATGAGACAAGTCTATTTCTTTCTCACTCCTGTTTATTCTTTTATATCCAAACATCTATGTTGCCTGTGTGTACATGTATATGTGCATATTTGTGTGTGAATGCATAGTTTCAGACAAAAGAATTCTACTCAGTAGCTGCCACTGGTGTCCAGGGTAGGAGAATGTAGGAGAGAGGCTTAGTTTGCAGGCTGCTATCTTTTTCCCCTAAGAAAGTTTTAGTTGATTCTGAAATATGACTATATATAGTACAGTTTGCTATTTTGTAAAAAGCAGAACTGTTCAAGATCACTCAGAAAGTTAGTGGCAGAGTTAGGATTTGGATCCAGACCATCTAACACCTGATTCCTAATCCAAGCTCGCTTGTATAATGCCACATGGCCATCCTGATTTGAGGACAAGTTTATTCCATTCTTCAAACAAGCAGAAAAGTGCCCATTAAAAATTATTTGAGAATATGTGGTTGCAAAAAACACTGTTTTCAAGGATTGAAATCAGCATATGTACCTGCTTCATGCAAAGTCACAACTAAAGATTGACTTTGATTTAAATTACTTTTAGAAGAAGAAATGTGGTCCTGAGCAGGGAAGCTAAATCATTTTATCAAGATGAACCTACATTGTGACATCTACTGTCTGTGATCCATGTCTGCCCAGGTAGTACATTTATTTAATTTAGGCCTCCAGGGTAAAATGAATCTTTTGCAATTTTTCAATAGTAGCAATAATAATGATATATATGTTCACAAGAAATATAAATGAGTAAGTCATGTATTATAAAATCACATATTGAACAAAATGGGACATTTGAAAACTTTAATAAATCTTAAATATTCCATAAAAATCTTCATTTTTCACTGATCCTTAGACATCATAGCAATGTTATAATGTTTAATAATTATCTTTCTGTTTTTTTAACAGATCTGATTTCCAGTGTTTGCCAAATTCTGTAGCATAGATACAATAACTATGATCAAATTCAAACTATGAATAAATAAACAACTAGCCTACAAAATTCCTACAAGTTTAACAATCAATTTTCACAAGCTGGTGTGTCAGCCCCAGTACACCCATGGAGCTGACTGCCTAGCGGGAGCATTTTGCATTTGAAAATTAAAATGAATAAAACAAATATAGCCCTAGGCTATTAGAGAGAGTAGTGATAAGCAGAGGATTTGAAGATATGATATCTAATTTCATGGGCCGACTTGACCCGTTTATGAAGTATCCAGATATTTGGTCAAACATTTTTCTGGGTGTGTCTGTGAAGGTACTTCCCAAAGGAGATTAACATTTGAATTGGCAGAATGAATAAAGCAGATTGTTTTTTCTGATGGGTTTGATTCCCATCCAATCAAAGATCTGAAAAGAACAGAAAAGCTGGTTAAGAAAGAAAACCTTCTGCTAGACTGTTTGAGCTAAGATATAGTCTTTTCCAGCCTTTATAACTTGAAATAAAAAATTGGCTCTTTTCATACTTTGAGCACCCTAGCTTTCAGGCAAAAGTTTATAACACCAGCTCCTCTGGCTGTCATGAGTATGGACTCAGATAAGAACTACACAATGAGGCTGATATCTCTATTTTGCCAAACACAGAGTGTGGGGCTTTTCAACCTCCATAATTATATGAACTCTAATTCCTCAGAATCTCTTATCTATCTACCTGTCTATCTATGTATCTATGTATCCATCTAGCCCATTGGTTCTCTCTCCAGAGAATCTGGACTAGTATGAACATTTTTACAGGCCTGTCCTCTTACCAACATTATTTTATTCTTCTGTATCAGGCAAAATATTCTTCTGTATCAGGTTTCTTCTGTATCAGGCTTAAAATCCTCCAATGCTTAGTTTGTCTTATTTCTAGTATAAATCCATTTCTGCTTCTATCAACCTACAATAATTCTATTTTCTGTATTCTTGTGATAATTAATTAAAATAAGCAGCATGTGTTGAGAGCCTAACTGAACTACTAGAATAACATGTAGCAGGCATTATTGAAACATTTGCATTTATTATCTTGAAACCTTATGAAAATACAGCCTTGATAGGAATAATATATGCAACAAAGAATCATAAATTTTGTTACAGTGAATTAAGGGCCTTGTAACATATTAGACACGGGACACAGAAACTCTATTCAAGACCTTTCATACTAAGCCTTTCTACCTCATTTCATTATGATACCTCTCTTTTGAATAATGGGTCTCAATCCATATGCATAAGCCCTACTCTCCAAAGGATATTAACATATTTATGTATATTACGTGTGAATGGGATAGAATAAAACTAATATAAGCAGAGCATCTTAGTCATGCACTATGTACTGGGCTTCCCTGGTGATTCAGATGGTAAAGAATCTGCCTGTGGTGCAGGAGACCCAGATTCAATCCCTCAGTAGGGAAGATCTCCTACAGATGGACATGGCAACTTACTCCAGTATTCTTGACTGGAGAATTTCAAGTGCAGAGGCACCTGGAGGTGAGCCACAGTCCCTGGGGTCACAAAGAGTCAGACACAACTGAACTGAGAGACTAGCAATTTCACTTTCATTTCTTCCATTAGGTCATATCACTCTCCTAACAAGCTTGGGTGTAGCATTATTATTATAATCCCTATTGTACAGATGAGGAAACTGAGGCTCAGATGATTTCTCATGATCATGAGCCTGGTGTGTGATCAAACAGAAGTTGAAGTCCTGTTCTCAAACGGTTCATGTTCTTTGCACTACTAACTATTCTTTATAGACATTGTAATATGTGACTTCCACTAAATCATAGGCTTATTCTGTAGTATCTTCATTCCAACATGCCACTCTTTCAAGCTCTGGCATTCCAGTTACCTTGCCTTGCCATGAATAAGAGAATAAATTGACCAGGCATACAAGAATTCCCCATATTACAATAGAATGATAGATTTCTCTGTGGATTCTTGATATGAAAGAATAGCAATAGCAATTAGCAGGGCGATTGACAGGTGCCCTTTGCTTCTGCCTTCTCAAGGCCGTATGGTTTTTTCAAGTTCGCAGAGGTCACAGGTGAGAAGTGAAGACTCCTGGATGACGTCTTAGGGGAGCTGGTCTAAGGGGAAAGAACCGTGTGCAGTCATTGATTAAGTACGAGTGAGAGAACCTCATCCCAAACGTCATCTTCTTGCCGCGCAGCCTGCCCCAGTGTCTAAGGTGCCAGCATTGGGTGATATCTCTGTAACTCTCAGGGGCCTCTGAAGTTAGATGGGATTCCATTCTCTGAATAGTGCAGCAGATGGAAAACTGGATATCGGCAAGAGACCCCTCTCTGCTGAACTCCACCATGAACAACCTTCACAAACCTAAGCCTCAATCGCTGGTGAAAAATGTGCAATATCATCACTTCTCTCTGAGAGATATCATGAGGATTAAATAAGATGGTGTCAGGTTCTTGAAATGGTGTTTGACACATAATAAGTGAGTTATTATTCTTGTTATTATTATCATTTGATTTTCAGAGTTAAGAATCTGAAATATCCAAGAGGAAGGCTTATGGTGATCATTAAAATTAGTTTTGTTATCTCTGGTGTATAATCAAATGACCTTTTCTTAGATATCTCATTACCTGAAATGGGAACTCGGACCAATTTCTGACCCACATACCTCTCAAGGGAAGCATATCAGTTACTTTTTCAGCTTAAATAGAGTTGTTTAAGTAAAATTTTGAACAACTGCCTTATTTTTATGTAATAGTGAGGCTTATTAATCAAGACAGTTAATTTAACATATGAATATATTAAGATAAAAAAACTTATTTATGTAAGTCATATGTATAAGGACTGTATCTTAAAACATGTTCTATATGGTAATGTTTGGGAACATCTCATAAACTATATTTTGTTTATAGAAATAAAACAAATTTATAAAATTAGTTCAATATATCTCTGACTGGTGCAACCAGTAAAATACTTGGCAACATAAAAAGAGTAAAGGAGTAAAAAAAAAAAAAAAAGAAAGAAAACTACTGCAAAGTTTTATTGTGGATAAGGCAGGGAGTGAAACAATAAACAATATCTGGAATATTCTCTGGGTCTCAGTAGCAGGGCTGCAAATAAGTCTTTGCTTTTTAATGTCATTTAACACATGGCATATTCTTATTCTTTTTATTGGTAGAGGCATAAATACAAAGCAAAACAAACAAACAAAACAATGATTGTTGACTGTTGGTCCGTCCAGACTGTCAGGACCCCTGGACATCAAATTATGGAGTGCCCAAGCCAGTCTGCTGATTTGATAACCCCCTCTGACAATGGCTTCATGAAAATTTATCTACAGAAAGTAAAAAGTTAAAAGAAGATGTTAAACATATAAATATATAGACCAAGCTATCGTAAAATTCACTAAGGTATTTTCAAATATTGAAATCTAATTTTTGGCCATTCTATAACCCATCTTCTTTAACTTACTACTGAAGGAAAATAATCACATATTTATATTTCTTTAAGTTATGAAACACATTCTATCATTAGTTAGTGATTAAATAAAATTACAGTAATTTTCTTGGCTTTGCAATTAACTTGTTTTAGTACATATTTCTCAATAAGATAAAAAAACCATTTTCTCATTCCATTTCACTTTTCTTATGAAGTCACAAAAATAAATTTGAGATGATATTTGCAGGTTTAAGGGAAAATGGAGGGAAATGGGAGAAAGGGAGGTGTGAATGCATACAGAATATTTTCTCAAGAATATATTTACAATTTTTATAAAAAGGTATATTCTTTTGAGTTGAAAATTTTTTAATTGAGCTGAGTGGCAGAAGTCACTTTTTAACTTTGGTATACCTAAAGGACCAATTTATGTGAATTACAAAAATCAGGGAAATACAATAGATTAACAATTCTCTATACAGATATCAGCTGTAGCAGCTATGTCACTGGCAGCAGAGACTTCTTGCTAGACTGCTTCTTATGAGAACACATTCTGTATTTCTTTGTATAAGTAAGCAAAGAGTCTTCAAACTATTCTCTATTACTCATATGTAAATGTTACTTATTATTCTCTTTTAAAAATGAAGAGTATTGCTCCAAATATGCATGGGAATAGAGAATGGTAGCATACCTTCAGCTTTTCTGCTTAGATTAAAATTCTGGTTTATTCTTCTTCAAGAAAAACTAATTTTTCAAAATGTGACCCCCTTATTGTTGACATTCCACACTTTACCTGGTCCCTTGCACGATCATTTGGCAACCACTAATCTATTTCAGCTGTCTATGCATTTGCTTGTTCTGGATATTTACTATAAATTGGCATATAAAATGTTTTTGTGTGACTGGCTTCTTTAATCTAGCATAATGTTTACAAAATTCATATATGCCATATTGTATATCAGAACACACTCTGTTATTTCAAGGAATATTTCATTACACAGATATGAAACACTGTATGCACTTATTTCTCAATTGATAGATGTTTGAATTGTTGACACATTTTGGCTATTATAGATAGAACTAAAAAAATCTGTGTAAAATTTTGTGTGGACATATGTGTTCATTTAGCTTTTGTGTATACCTAGGAATGAAATTTTGGGATCACATGGCAACACTTTGTTAAACATTTAGAGGAACTATAAAACTGTGCTCCAAAGCAACTGCCATTTTACATTCCCATCACAAGTGTATGAATTTTTGTTTTTCTGCTTCCTTTGCAGCACTTATTATTGTTTGTTCTTTTAATTACATCCTACTGGTTGTGGATATTATCTTCTTGAGACTTTGCTTTCTACTCTCCTAATGACTAATGATGTTGAATAAATTCCATGTGCTTATGAGTATTTGTATATCATTTTAAAATTATGTTCCTTTATTAAATTCTAAGTATTTTTTTATATTTTCTAAATACAAATATGATGCTAGATATATGATATGCAAATATCTTCTTTTATCTTTTTAAGTATTTTTGAAGTTTTCTTATGTTTTATTTTCTTGTGAACTCCTGTCTAGTTATTCAATCCATTGCTGCATGTGAGTTATTAAAGTTTTGAGCTATTGTTGCTGAATTGTTTCTTCATTAAATTTTTAGTTTTGCTTCATGCATTTTGGGCTCTGTTGTTAGGTGGTAGAGTTCAGCTGGTTCAGTTCAATTCAGTCACTCAGTCATGTCTGACTTTTTGCGACCCCATAGACTGCAGTACACCAGGTTTCTCTGTCCATCACCAATGCCCAGAGCTTATTCAAACTCCTATCCATCGGTCAGTGATGCCATCAAATCATCTCATCCTCTGTCGTCCCCTTCTCTTCCACCTTCAATTATTCCCAACATCAGGGTCTTTTCAAATGAGTCAGTGCTTTGCATCAGGTGGCCAAATATTGGCGTTTCACCATCAGCATCAGTCCTTCCAATGAATATTCAGGACTGATTGGATCTCCTTGCTGTCGAAGGGACTCTTGAGAGTCTTCCTCAACATCACAGTTCAATAGCATCAGTTATTTGGCGCTCAGCTTTCTTTATAGTCCAACTCTCACATCCATACATGATGACTGGAAAAAACAAAGTTTTAACTATATGGACTTGTTGGAAAAGACCCTGATGCTGGGGGGGATGGGGCAGGAGAAGAAGGGGATGACTGAGGATAAGATGGCTGAATGGCATCACCGACTCGATGGGCATGAGTTTGAGTAAACTCGAGGAGTTTGTGATGAACAGGGAGGCCTGGCATGCTGAGATTCATGGGCTCGCAAAGAGTCAGACACGACTGAGCAACTGAACTGAACTGAACTGAACTTTATGGACCTTTGTCAGCAAAATAATGTCTCTGCTTTTTAATATGCTGTCTAAGTTGGTCATAACTTTCCTTCCAAGGAGCAAACATCTTTTACCATGAAGTTCATGGTTCACGTACTATTGAAGCCTGGCTTGGAGAATTCTGAGCACTACTTTGCTAACATGTGATAGGACTGCAATTGTTCAGTAGTTTGCACATTCTATGGCATTTCCTTTCTTTGGGATTGGAATGAAAACTGACCTTTCCCAGTCCTGTGGCACTGGAGTGGCAGCTGCATGACACTGGATCGACTTTGAGGAGATACCCCACATACCAGGGCAGAGAAACCCCAGCAGGCTGGGCGGCACCAGAGCAGCAGATGGGTGGCACTGGCCTAGCAGCTGTGCAGCACTGAAACAGGGGCTCTGTGGTGCTGGGGCGACTTTGAGGAGATACCCCACATACAAGGGCAGAGAAACCCCAGCAGGCTGGGCGGCACCGGAGCGGCGGATGGGTGGCTCTGGCCTGGTGGCTGAGCAGTGCTGGAGCAGGGGCTCTGTGGTGCTGGGGTGACTTTGAGGAGATGCCTCACCTCCAGGGGCAAAGGAGAAACCCCAGCAAGATGGGAAGAGGGGCGAGATCATGTTTAGAATCAAACTACATGCCCACCCAAAGTGCTCAGAGCACTCACACAAACCTTGTGCGGACCAGGACCCAGAGAGCCCACAGAGACTGGGACAGAGCTGTGTCTGAATGTCTCCTGGGCAGGTCTGGGTCAGCAGGGGACTACTTCAGGGGCAGGGGCTCTGGGCGCAGCAGACCTGAGTGTGGCATAAGTCCTCCTGGAAGAGGTCGCCGTTAACCCACCATAGAGCCACCAGAACACACACAGGACTCGGGAAACAGACTCTGGGAGGCACAGACAGAACCTTGTGAGCACCAGGGCCTAGGAGAAAGGAGCAGTGACCCTACAAGAGACTGACCCAGACTTGCCTGTGAGCGTCCAGGAGTCTCCAGGGGAGGCGTGGGTCAGCAGTGGCTTGCTGCAGGGTTGGGGGCGCTGAGCGCAGCAGTGCCTGCATGGGACCTTTTGAAGGAGGTCACCATTCTCTTCCTCACCTCAAGCATACCAAGGCAACACCCAGTTCTGGATGTGACTGGTGATGGAGGTGTAGTCCGATGCTGTAAAGAACAATATTGCATAGTAACCTGGAATATTAGGTCCATGAATCAAGGGAAATTGGAAGTGGTCAAACAGGAGATGGCAAGAGTGAACATTGACATTTTAGGAATCAGCAAACTAAAATGGACTGGAATGGGTGAATTTAACTCAGATGACCATTATATCTACTACTGTGGGCAGGAATCCCTTAGAAGAATTGGAGTAGTCATCATAGTCAACAAAAGAGTCTGAAATGCACTACTTGGATGCAATCTCAAAAATGACAGAATGATCTCTGTTCGTTTCCAAGGAAAACCACTCAATATCACAGTAATCCAAGTCAATGCCCCAACCAGTAATGCTGAAGAAGTTGAAGTTGAATGGCTCTATGAAGAACTACAAGACCTTTAAGAACTAACACTCAAAAAAGATGTCCTTTTCATTACAAGGGGCTTCCCTCATAGCTCATTTGGCAAATCATCTGCCTCTGGAATGCAAAAGTAGGAAGTCAAGAAATACCTGGAGTAACAGGCAGATATATTTATAATTGTTATGTCTTCCTCATGATTTGTTTATTATTGTAAAATATTGATCTTTAAGTCTATTAATTTCTTTCTGCCCTAAAGTCTATTTTTATGATACTAATGTAACCACTTCCAACATTCTCACAGTTGTGTTTTACATATCTTTTTTCCATGTCTTCAGTTTTTACCTAAGTGTATCATTGAATCTAATATTTTTCCTGTAGACAGCATACAGCTGGCTCAGTTTTTTTTTCAGTCTTACATTCTGTGCATTTTTGTTGTTGTTATTTATGATGGGCACCCTCTTGCTGAGGAGCACTTTTCCAGGAAAGTCCCCACAAAGGTGGGCATCATGACAGGGGAGAGAACAGTAACTGTCTGCTCCCTCAGACCCAGGATTCAACCAGCATGCTGGCCAGGGGTTGTATCCCTGAAGGTGGGTGAGCTAAAAAGTGGGGAGCCCCTCAGATCCACCTTCCCTGTCAGACTTCCCAGCCATCCTGGAGCCAGCTTTGGTTCACAGCACAGTGAAAATGAACTCTGCTGTGTCCCATCACCGGCCAGGGATTTGTCTCCCACTTCCCTGCTTTTTGACTGCATTGCTTAAGTAATTCATTGTCAATGTTTAGTTGATATGATTTGGTTTATTCCTGCCTTTATCTTTTTACTTTACTTCCCTCTAGTATATGAATGTTTTTTATTTCTTACTATAAGCTGAAGCTCCAGTATTTTGGCCACTTGATGTGAAGAGCCAACTCATTGGAAAAGACCCTAACGCTAGGAAAAATAGAACACAGGAAGAGAAGGGGATGACAGAGGACCAGATGGTTGGATGGCATCACCGACTCAAGGGACATGAGTTTGAGCAAGCTCCAGGAGATGGTGAAGGACAGAGAAGTCTCGTGTGCTGCGGTCCACGGGGTCACAAAGTGTGGGACATGCCTGAGTGACTGAACAACAACAAATCTCCTTTCTTGCCTTCTTATGTAGTAAATGAATGCTTGATAGTGTAGTATTTTAATTCCATTATTAATGTTTGCTCTTTTTAAAGTTTTTTTATTTTAGTTATTGCTGTAAGGATTACCTTAAATATTTTAGCTTATCAAAACTATTTGAGGTTTTACTGACAATTTTAGTGAGTTAGAGAAATGTCACTCATATATCCCCATGTTCCTTTTCTCCTTTCTGAGTTATTATTGCATGTGGATTGGACCGATTTTATAATTATTATACTCCATGATTTTATATCTATTTAAAATGACAAAAAGAAAAAGGAGCAAATATATGCTTTTGGAGGTTATTATAATATAAACTCCTTATTTATCATTTTTGTTTCTTTCTATTTGTTCCTGTGGATTTGATTAACCATATAGAGCTAATTCTTTCTTTCAGGACTTTCTTCCTACCCATCAACTTTGTGCTGTTATTTTTAAATATGTGACAGTTCCATATATTACAAGCACATCAATAATATTATATGCATATTGCTTTATACTTTTTGTAAAATTAGTTCATAGGAAAAAGAAGGATTATGTATTTTTGCTTCTTAATGATTACATAATTGTCTCTTTCAGTGTTTTTTTTTTTTTTTTTTTGGTGTGTACATTCAACTTACCACTCAGTGTCACTTGCTTTCAGCTTCAAGAACATCTTATAACATTTCTGACAAGGCATGTCTGCTAAAAATCAACTCTCTCCATTTTTGTTTAGCTTGAAATATCTTTCTTTATTCCCAAACTGTTGTACTAGAAAAGCTATATGTAGGCTGTCTAGTCAACAGGAGGATTCCAGCTGAATCCTTTATAGCCATCTTCAACAAAGAACCATATCCATGAACCCAGTTATTTTAGCTCTGCCTGACCAGCCAATCCACTAGATTAAAATTACCTTTGTGGTTGTCATGTGGAACAGAAGAATGCTGAGGGGAATCATGTAAAGACTCATCTTTTTCTTAGTCTATTCAGGCTGGTATTATCAAAAAAAAAAAAAAGAATCATAAACCAGGTTACTTATGAACAGCTGGGTTACTTATTTATTTCCCATAGCTACCTGTAGATTCAGTATCTAGTGAGAGCCCACTTTCTGGTTCATGCATGATGCTTCCTTATAGTGTCCTCACATGGTAGAACAGATTAGAGATCTCTTTTATAAAAGTGTATTTCCTTGGTGGCTCAAATGGTAAAGAGTTTACCTGCAATGCAGGAGACCTGATTTGATCCCTGGATTTGGAAGATACCCTGGAGAAGGAAATAGCAACCCACTCCAATAGTCTTTCCTTGAAAATTCCATGGATGGAGGAGCCTGGCAGGCTAGAGTCCATGCGGTCTCAAAGAGTCAGACAGGACTCAACAACTCCACTTTCTTTATAAGAGCACTAATCCTTTTTAAGAGGAAATGTCCTCATGACCTAATTGCCTGTAAAGTCCCCACCTTCTAATACCATCATCTTGTGCAGGTTTTCAACATATGTATTTTGAAAGGATAAGTCAATCTCTCTCATTTGTCCTCTGAAGAGGAAGAAAAAGCTGAAGCCTTTGGTATTGGGAGCATGTTGACTTCTTGACATTCTGACCTATGCTCTCCTATCCCTATCTATCTATTTCTTCTGATTCTTCTTCATCTTCTTTTTTTCTTATCCTTAATCTGTCTGCTAGCCAGGATTCACCAAAAGAATTTTATAGCTCACCAATGGATTATCCACAATTTGCTAAATCTGTTCTTCTATATTCTAGGGTGTTGCTTATTGGGGAGATAGAAATGAATATTATGCAATCCTCCACTGAAGCGCATTCAGTCCTGTCTGACTGTTTGTGATCCCATGATATGCAGCACTCTAGGCTTCCTTGTCCATCAACAATTCCTGGAGATTGCTCAATCTCATGTCCATCAAGTCAGTGATGCAATCCAACCATGTCATCGTCTGTCATCCACATCTACTCCTGCCTTCAATCTTTCCCAGCATCAGGGTCTTTTTCAATGGTCAGTTCTTTGTGTCAGGTGGCCAAAGTATTGGAGTTTCAGTTTCAGTATCAGTCCTTCCAATGAATATTTAGGGCTGATTTCCTTTACGATTGACTGACTGGAACTCCTTGCTGTCCAAGGGACTCTAGAGAGTCTTCTCAAACACCACAGTTCAAAAGCATCAGTTCTTCAATGCTCAGCCTTTTTTATGGTTCAACTCTTGCATCCACATGTGATTACTGGAAAAACCATAGATTTGACTATTCAGACATTTGTTGGCAAAGTAATATCTCTACTTTTTAAGATGCTGTCTAGGCTGATCATAACTTGTCTTCCAAGGAACAAGCATGTTTTAATTTCATGGCTGCAGTCACCATCTGCTGTTATTTTGGAGCCCAAGAATATAAAGTCTCTCATAGTTTCCCCATGTATTTGCCATGAAGTGATGGAACTGAATATCATTACCTTAGTTGTTTGAATGTTGAGTTCTAAGTCAGTTTTTCACTCTTCTCTTTCATCAAGAGGTTCTTCAGTTCTTCTTCACTTTCTGCCATAAGGGTGTTGTCATCTGCATATCTGAGGTCAGTCATTATTCCAGCTTTTGCTTTATCCAGTCATGGATTTCTCATGATGTACTCTGCATAGAAGTACTCTGCATAGAAATGTACTCTGCATAGAAATAATCAGAGTGACATTATACAGCCTTGATGTACTCCTTTCCTAATTTTGAACCAGTCTGTTTTTCCATGTCCAGTTTCAAATATTGCTCTTTGACCTTCTTGCCTTGGGAACCCCATGAACAGTAGGAAATGGGAGACAAGATATGACAGTCTAAGTTTGACTTATTTATAAATCAACAGTTTTGAGTAAGGCCATGCCTATAATGGTATAGACATTAATTTTCATATTTTAGTAAATTTAACATCTTTTTCTCTGGATGATGTTTAATTGCACTTTTATCTCACGAGTGTTCTCTAGGGCACTGTCTCATCAAAACCTCTGTTCACTGTTGGACATACAGTCTAACCCTTCTTGTAGAGAAAAAAGATTCCCAGCCCTCTCTTGTATTGTATCTGCAGAGTAAATAAAAGTCAGAGATTAAGCAAGATGAATGGGTATTTTTCTGTTCTTAGGAAAGGAGAAAATAAAGCAAGATTGTTTATTCATTATGTAAATATTTATTATTCATTCATTTATTTACTTTATTTTAACTAGAGAGGGCTCAGGTACATGCTTTGCTGGAAAGCAGAAGGGTTCATTAATGAATCTCCAACTGGGAATCAAAAGTGCACACTTGCTGTAGCATTTCTTAAACTACCTCTTGGCAACCAAGACTGGTGGTTTGTGAAAGGTGGATTAACAGGACAGCTGCAGTTAGTGTAGGAACCCTAAACTCTAATCCTGAGATAGTAATAGTAATATCAATTTTTATGCAAATGTCTCATGTATCCAGCTATCTTACAGAGAATTTTTCTGATGATCAAACAAGAAACAAATAATTGCAAGGTATGAGCACATCTGTTGAAAACTGAAAGTGAAGGTGAAAGTTGCTCAGTCATGTCCGACTCTTTGTGACCCCATGTACTATACAGTCCATGGAATTCTCCAGGCCAGAATACTGGAGTGGGTAGCCTTCCCCTTCTCAGGGGATCTTCCCAACCCCAGGACTGAACCCAGGTCTCCCACATTGCAGGCAGATTTTTTACCAGCTGAGCCACAAGGGAAGTCATTGAAAACTGAGCACACCTTGAAATATTTAGAAACTTAAACATCTAAAAACTATTGCAAGATGGTGACTTTCTTGTATAATAGTGCATAATGTGTTTTGTGGGTAAGTTTAATTACATTTTGAAGAAATTTTTACAACTCAAATGAATGTTGCTTATAAAATCCTTTATGGTGACTTGATATACAGCCACCAAAAATTATACAACTTCACACTGAATGCTGTTTGGGAAAGTCTTTCCTCTTTTGAGTAAGCCTTTTTGTGCCAAAGAGGGAGAAGGCTTTTACTGTCACTGTCTATGGACTGAGAAACATGAAACATTAGAAGAGATCTGAGCCCATAAGTCAACTCAGTGATTTGCCCAAGGTCACTCAGCTTGTCGTCATGACCAATTCGAACTTTCGGTTTTTGATGCCACATCAGTGATCTTTCGATGACTTTTGTTATAAAACTCAAATAAGTCACCTTCTCTAAGTGAATACACTTATTTCAGTTAAGAGAGACATTTATCCTTAAACTGATTTCTAATAAATATTTCACTGACGTCCCATTATATCGATGAGAAAATGCTGACCAAAAATGGTTAAACAGATTGCCTCAACTCAAAGATCTAATACTTGGCAGAGCTAATGCAAATTCTTTGGAGTCTTTGTTTTGTGCCTTTCAAAATATTAGGCAAGAATGTCTATTATTAGAGCCGAAGTGTTTAGTCCATGCATAGTTAATCCAAACAGAATTTAGCACTTTTGGTAAAGAAAATGTGATACATGCAAAATGTGTTAGAATTTGTATCTTTTGAACCCTTTTGCCAATCCATTTGCTGTTTTTGAGAATATAAATGCTAAAGAAAAATATATTAAACCCTATTTAATTATGTCTATGTAATTCTTTCATTTATATCTTTTATTTGCCTGATTTGCTTTTTACCTCAAGGAATAAAATTAATATTTAAATTTTATTATGTAAACACTACACGTCCATGCTAAATTCCAATTGGCAAGTGTGTGCTTCTAATCAAAATCTTGGCAAATCACCCAGCACCTGGAGTCCAATTTTCTTTGCTTAGTCCACTAATACCATTTATAGTGTTTTGAAAGATACCCTGTTACCTATTCATCTATGTAATTGACACAGCTAAGGTTTAGATGAGTCCCTGAATTTGCTTCTTTCACAAACCATTAGCCAAAGCAACTTTGCTTCATTTTCCTGTGAACCTATTCAAGTTGCCGATTCCCATAGGAACTGGGTTTAGTAGAAAAAGGTGAATGAAGATTGGTGTTTATTGTATAAAATTCAAATTCAGCCTTCAATCTAAACTTCAATGCTAAATGTGATGTCTACACTTTTGAGAAAAAGGACTTCCTTAAAGACGATATACCCTATTTTTGAGTCTCATGGTGTTCTTATTAAGCCTATTCAATCTCGAAATGATCCACTGCTGTTGCTGTTCAGGTGCTCAGTCATGTCCAATCTTTGTGGCCCTATGGACTGCAACAAGCCGGGCTTCCCTGTCCTTCATTATTTCCCGGCGTTGGCTCAAATTCACGTCTATTGAGTCCGTGATGCTCTCTAACCATTTCACCCTCTGCTGCCTTTTTCTCCTTTTGCCCTCAATCTTTCAAGCATCAGGGTCTTTTCCAAAGAGTTGGCTCTTCACATCAGGTGGCCAAATTATTGAAGCTTCAGCTTCAGCATCAGTCCTTCCAGTGAATATTCAGGGTTGGTTTTCTTTAGGACTGATGTCCTTGCTGTGCAAGGGACACTCATGAGTCTTCTCCAACACCACAACTCAAAAGCATGGGTCTTTCGGTGCTCAGCCTTCTTTATGGTCCAGCTTTCACAACAGTACATGATTACTGGAAAAACCATAGCTTTGACTATAAGGACCTTTGCCAGCAAAGTGATGTTTTTGCTTTTTAATACATAGGTTTGTCATAGATTTTCTTCGAAGACACAAGCATCTTTTAATTTCATGGCTACAGTCACCATCTGCCGTGATTTTGGAACCACCAAAAATAAAGTCTCTCACTGTTTCCAATTTTTCTCCATCTATTTGCCATGAAGTGATGGGGCCAGATGCCATAATATTCATTTTCTGGATGTTGAGTTTTAAGCCAAATTTTTCACTGTCTTCTTTCACCTGCATCAAGTTCTTTAGTTCATCTTCACTTTCTGCCATTGGAGTGGTATCACCTGCATATATAAGTTAAATAAACAGCATGATAATATGGAGTCTTGTCCTACTCTTTTCCCAGTTTTGAGCTAGTCAGTTGTTCCATGTAAAATTCTAACTCTTAGTATGGCTTGCTTTTTCTAAGCCTTTTCAATGCAGTGACAAACATTATTTTTATGGCATAAAATAAGTTTATTTTATTAGGCATGTTACTTCATGAAGAGTAACAGATTTTTAAGTATTTTCTAACTCTGTAATGCCAGTTAGTATCAGAGCAGAACCTGAGTTATAAGAGTAATTTGTAAGAGGAATTGAAAGAAATGCTGTGTCTATTCTATTACACTTCAGTTTTTTTTTTTTTTTTTTGTATAAGGTAATTTAAAATTACTGGTAAAGGATGTGTAGTTGATTTTTTAATGATTAAACAATTAAAAGTATATGCACAATTTATTTGAATCAATCAAGCATACATGTTGATTCTATAACACTCAAATACATGACTTCAACTTCTTCAACTTTGATAATTAATTGAGTCATATTAAGAATGGGCCACTTCATTATTTTACACTGGAAGAAATTCCAAGAAGAAAAACTCTCTCATTTATCCAAAGTCATACAACTTTTTAAGTATAAACAATTCAAGTGAAAATTTCTTAACACCTATGAATTCATTGTTAATGAAATATAATGTGGATGTTTAAACATGAAATGACTAAGTAACTGTGTGTGTCACTTTTTACTCTCCTTTCAATGTACTTCCATCAAAAGCGGGATCTCGTGTTTACTGACATTTTGCTTCTCCTGAGCAGGAGGTCTGCACAGCCGTCGTACAACTTCTTCATCCTGTTTAGGGAAAAATATTTTGTAATGTGTAGAAAATATTTTTACAGTCAGATTTTATTGATCAAATTCAAAATTATTGTTTTACAAAAATAGATTCAATATTTAGACATAAACTATCAATAAGTATTGTTGACTAAAAAAGATGCACAACTTGAGAGCTGCAAGTTAAGTTTGATTTGGGGCAAAGTGAGGACTGCAGCCTGGGACACAGCACCTCAGATAGCTCTGAGGGACTGCTCCAAAGAGACGGTGGGAGGAAGATCAATATATAAGTTTCCAGTGAAGGTGGAGTTCAATACCATTGAAAGTGAAAAGAAAGTGTTAATCTCTCAGTCCTGTCCAACTCTTAGCAATCCCATAGACTGTAGCCCATCAAGCTCCTCTGTCCATGGGATTTCCCAGGCAAGAATACTGGAGTGGATTGCCATTTCCTTCTCCAGTGGATCTTCCTGACCATTAAGAACTCATTTTACAAAAGGTTTTCTGCTAGTCACAGGATCTGATGCCACCATGAAAGGACTTAGTGCTTTTCTAGATATGAGGAAATGAAACCATTGAGATCATAAAATCATTTTCCAAAACACCCAACTGTCTAAAGAACTGTCCCATCAGACTCCCTGGATCACAGAGTGCCTCAGTCTATTCTGAACTCCCTCGTGGGGTGTTGCAAGGTCAACAGCTACAGCAGCACAGGGTTCAGTCTCTGCAGGGGCAGATGGCAAAGACTCTTGCTGTTTAGTTGTTGGCAAAGCTCTTGGAAAGTGCCAAATTGTAGCTGACAAAACAAAGTTTGTTGCTTTTAAGGATATAATTGTGGTAATATAGTGTTACAAAATTTGTATGCATAGGCTGATATAATCTCTTTAACTTAAAAATAAAAAGATAAATTTAAGATATGTGTCATTACTGCTGCAAACATAACCCTTTGCTACTTTCAGGAAAACCATGCTGAGTTGTTGAGTGTTAGTTGTTCAGTTGTGTCCAAATCTTTGCAACCCCATGGACTGTAGCCTGCCAATCTCCTCTGTCCATGGAATTCTCCAGGCAAGAATACTGGAGTGGGTAGATATTCGCTTCTCCAAGGATCTTCTCAACCAAGGGATTGAACCCGGGTCCCACTCATTGCAGATTCTTTACTATCTGAGTCATACTAAAAAATCATACTAAAAAGTCATACTAAAACACAAATCTTATTCAGTCATTTTTACACTTAAACCTTTTTTTGTCTCCCAGAAACCTCAGAATAAATTCAGATTCTTCAGTATTATAGATCAAGATTTTTTTAAACCAAGTTTTTGCTTAATTCTCAATATCTCTTTCCACTCCCAAGTCTTGTGACAGTGTCACGATATTGATATATTCTATTCATTTCCATGCTTTTTGCTCTTCATATTTTTACCTTCTTTTGCAATGAAGGAAAGTCACGTCTTATCCCTAATAATTTTCACAATTTTTAAAGTGAATGAATGAATCAGCTTTCTAAACTATTCTTCATATTCTTCATATCCATTCTTTCTCCACTGTAACATTTTTGCTTTGGATGCTCTTCATGATTGATTAATATCTCTCCATCTCTTTTCCTTTCCCCAAACTCTTGCCTTTCCATTCCTCATTCTACCATCTAGAGAGTGATTTCTAATATACACTAGATTAACTCACCTTCTCTTTGAAAAGTATACATAAGATAGTCATTACCTAAAGAAGTAAGTGCAAAGTTAGTGGCACTCAAATAAAAACTTCCACAATATAGTTTCAAAATGCTTTATCTGTCTTAACTTATCCATTTCTATTCTACTTCCATGAATTAAATTCCAAAAAAGCTCAATTACTCACCATTTCCCTGAGCACTTTTTCATCTCTATTCTTAGTTCATTTTTAAAAGTTTATATTGTTTAAATGCCATTCAAATATCTCAAGCTGGTGGAGTAGAAGGACATGTGCTCATCTTCTCCTGTGAGGACTCCAAAATTACAACTTGCTGTTGAACAATCATCAACAGGAGAATGTTGGATCCAACCAAAAAAAAGATGCCCCATGCCAAAGGGCAAAGGAGAAGCCCCAGCAAGATGGTAGGAGGAGCGAAATTGCATTTAGAGTCAAACCCCATACCCAACGGAGATGCTCGGAGGGCTCAAACAAAACCTTGCATGCACCAGGAGACCCCACATAGACTAAGCCAGACATGCTTTTGAGTGTTTGCATGTCTCCTACAGAGGCAGGCATCAACAGTGGCCTGCCACAGGGGCAGGGGCTCTGGGTGCAGCAGACCTCAGTGTGGCATAAGCCTTCTTGGAGGAGTCACCATTAACCCCAACATAGAACTGCCAGAACTTACACAGGATTGGGGAAACAGACCCTTGGAGGGCACAAAGAAAACCTTGTGCACACCAGGACCCAGGAGAAAGGAGATGTGACCCCACAAGAGATGGATCCAGACTTGCCTGTGTGTCCAGGAGTCTCCAGCAGAGGCGTGGGCCTGCAGCATCCTACTGAGGGTTGGGGGCACTGAGTGCTTCAGTGAGTGCACAGGACCTTTTGAAGGAGGTTGCCATTATCTTCATTACCTCCACCATAGTTTGGCCTCAGGTCAGCAATAGGGAGGGAACACAGCCCTGCCCATCAATAGAAAATTGAATTAAATATTTACTGAGTATGGCCCTGCCCATCAGAACAAGAACCAGTTTCCCCCACAGTCTCTCCTATCAGGAAGCTTCCATAAGCCTCTTATCCTTATCCAGATAAGGAAGCTTCCATAAGCCTCTCATCCTTTATCCAGAATAAAAACCATAATCACAGAAAACTAGTCAAAATGATCACAAGGACCACAGCCTTGCCCGCTTAATGAAACTATGAGCCATGCGGTGTAGGGCCACCCAAGGCGGTCAGGTCATGGTGGGAGGTCTGACAAAATGTAGCCACCTGGAGAATGGAATGGCAAACCACTTCAGTATTCTTGCCTTGAGAACCCATGAAGAGTATGAAAAGGCAAAAAGATAGGACCCTGAAAGATGAACTCCCCAGGTTGATAGGTGTGCAGTATGCTACTGGAGAAGAGTGGAGAAATAACTCCAGAAAGAATGAAGAGATGGAGCCAAAGCAAAAACAATGCCCAGCTGTGGATGTGACTGATGATGTAAATAAAGTCCGATGCTGTAAAGAACAATACTGCATAGAAGCCTGGAATGTTAGGTCCATGAATCAAGGTAAATTGGAAGTGGCCAAACAGGAGATGACAAGAGTGAACATTGACATTTTAGGAATCAGAAAACTAAAATAGACTGGAAAGGGTGAATATAACTCAGATGACCATTATATCTACCACTGTAGGCAAGAATCCCTTAGAAGAAATGGAGTAGGCATCATAGTCAACAAAACAGTCCAAAATACAGTACTTGGGTATAATTTCAAAAATGACAGACTGATCTTTTCTTGTTTCCAAGGCAAACCATTCAATATCACAGTAATGCAAGTCTATGCCTCAACCAGTAAAGCTGAAGAAGCTAAGCAGTTCTATGAAGACCTACAAGACCCTTTAGAACTAATGCCCCCCCACCCCCAAAAAAAGATGTCCTTTACATTATAGGGGACTGGAATGCAAAAGTAGTAAGTCAAGTGATACCTGGAGTATCAGGCAAATATGGCCTTGGAGTACAGAACGAACAGGGCAAAGGCTAATAGAGTTTTGCCAAGAGAATGCACTGGTCATAGCAAACAAGCACTTCCAAAAACACAAGAAAAGGTTCTACACATGGACATCACCAGGTGGTCAATACCAAAATCTTATTGATTATATTCATTTCAGCCAAAGATGGAAAAGCTCTAAACAGTCAGAAAAACAAGACTAGGAGCTGACTGTGGCTCAGATCATGAACTCCTTATTGCTAAATTCAGACTTAAATTAAAGAAAGTAGGGAAAACCACTAGACCATTTAGGTATCACCTAAATCAGATCCCTTACAATTGTACAGTGGCAGTGACAAATAGATTCAAGGGATTAGATCTAATAGACAGAGTGCCTGAAGAACTATGGATGGAGGTTCATTACATTGTATAAGAATGGTGATCAAGACCATCTCTGAGAAAAATAAAGGGGAAAAGGTACTCTGAAGAGGGCTTACAAATAGCTGAGAGAAGAAAAGAATCTAAAGGCAAAGGGAAAAAAAATAGAAAGATATAAGCAACTGTACACAGAATTCCAAAGAATAGCAAGGAGGGATATGAAAGCCTTCCTTAGTGATCAATGCAAAGAAATAGAGGAAAACAATAGAATGGGAAAGACTAGAGATCTCTTCAAGAAAATTAGAGATACCAAGAGACCTTTTCATGCAAAGATGGACACAACAAAGGACAGAAATGGTATCGATCTAACAGAAGCAAAAGATATTAAGAAGAGGTGGCAAGAATACACAGAAGAACTGTACAAAACAGATCTTCATGACCCAGATAACAATGATGGTGTGATGACTCACCTAGAGCCAGACATCCTGGAATGTGAAGTCAAATGAGCCTTAGGAAGCATCACTAAGAACAAAGCTAGTGGAGGTTATGGAATTCCAGTTGAGCTATTTTTTTTAAACTTTATAGATTTTAATGTTGCAAGAGTATCTCATCCATTTATGAAAAGCATTCCTCCATCAAGTTCACCCAAGACAGTGTTGTCTAAGCTAAAGAAATCATAGATAAAACATTTCACCAGAGGAAAGTATAGATAACAAAAAATTGCTTATCACAGGAAACAAAGATCATCTAATAATTTCTTTAATAGTTCTAGTTTCATAGGTCTTTATATGTTATGCCAATTTGTACCAGAGTTTAATGACAGAAAAGGCAACAATTTTAAAATTGGTGGTGTACATTTCTTCACAAATTTTTAATGTAAGGCAACTTATTAAAACAGATGAACCATGATATGAAAATGAAGGCAACAGAAAAATCCAACTTCTCAGAATCAAAAGACTACAAAACATCAAACATAATTTAGAAATGAATGTGGCAGAAAGATAAGTAGCAGACCTGTATTCCATTACCTCAGGTTATGTCGGTTCACAATTCTAAATAAACCTTTGTAGAGCATGAAATTAAAAATCATTTTTGGTGTAGGTATAAACTCTGTCATTAATCACATGGCTATGCTGACTCAACACTATCTTTGAAGATGGTCCATTGAAAGAGAGACATAACAGGTTCATTCCATAAGTTTCATTCAAATTTACTCAGGATTAGATACACATGAAATGTGCTTTTAATGCATAAAATCACAGTGGATAGCAGCAAAGGACTGGGGGTGGGTGAGTAAGGAGAGTCTGATCATTCACATTGTGATTATTCTGCACACTGATGGAAGAGACTTCACACTTCCTCAAACCTCAAGAATTCCCTTTCTAAAGAATCAGCATTGAAACACGTATATTATCTAGGGTGAAACAGATCACCAGCCCAGGTTGGATGCATGAGACAAGCGCTCAGACCTGGTGCACTGGGAAGACCTAGAGGGAGCGGGTGGAGAGGGAGGTGGGAGGGGGGATCGGGACGGGGAACACATGTAAACCCACGGCTGTTTCATTTCAATGTACGACAAAATCCACTACAAAAAAAAAAAAAAAAAAAAGAATCAAAATAAACCCAAGACACTTCGCGAACAGTTCCCCAGCCCTAAACGAACTGGATACTCTTCCACATAAAACTGAAATAATATGGCCTCAAAAGATTCTAATCGCCAAGTGTGTAAATTGCACCTCAGTCTCTCTTCTTACTCCCAATGCACGATGCCGGGCTGCAGTCCTCTCTCGGTGGTGCCGCTGTGAGTAATGTTCATTTTGTTGCACAGGGGCAGCTTCTGGATCAGGTCTATCCGGATGTACTGGTGGATGACAAAGCGGCACAGGCCCCGCAGCGGGCGCAGCTGCAGGAAGCGCGACACGGGGTTGGCGAGCTGCGCCGGGTGGGTGGCGGAGCCGGCAGGCGCGAGCCCGAGGGTCAGAAGGCCCTGTTCTCCGAGTCCCCGATGGAGCGCTCAGTCAGGTCCACGATGGACCGTGTCCCTCCACGTCCGAGCTGCTCGTCGAAGCTAAGCCTGCCGCTGGAGTGCTCCATTCTGGTGTGGAGGGTCTTGTGGTGGGAGCGGAAGCTCTTGCTGAGCAGGTAGCCGTCCTCGGAGCTCTCCCTCGGGAGGAAGGAGCCATCAGGCACGTTGCCCAACTTGCCCTCCGCCTCCCAGCGTGTGACGGGCCCCCAGGGCCAGCCCGCCTGGCCAGCTTGAGCTCCTCCGTCAGACTGGCCACCCCCATGGGGCCCCCGCTTCGCACCGAGTCAGATACCCTGGGGGCCGAGCTGCGGTCGAAATTCAAGTGGCAGCACATGCTCTCAGCCACGTGGGCGCCTGGGCAGGGTCCTTCGGCTCAGATCAGTGTGCATGCAGGGAGGTAGCCGCGGCGTGTGTGTCCGTGTTGGCGGTGGGGGCGGTGGCGGGGTTAGGGGCCCACCCGGGCCCCCGCAAGCTCTGCATCAGGACCCCCGTGGGGCCCATCAGCAGGCCGCCCACTGGCCGGTCTGCAAAGAGCTCGGGGGCCACGATGAGGTCCGGGTGGGCCGGATGCTTGTCGTCCTCAGGGTGGTGGCCGGGGAAGGGGCCCCCGGCAGCCGGGGGTGGGATGGCAGAGACCTCCACGGGGGAGGAGCCATCCAAAGGCAGGATGAGTACCGGATGAGGTCCTGAGCCAGCAGTCCAAGGACGGCAGGCACGTGTTCGCCCAGGCAGAGGCACAGGTCCCCGGCCGGGGACACGGGGCTCCCGAGCGGGTCTGGCAGCTCCGGCACGCGGAGGTCGCTGAAGCCCTTACGCACGCCGATGAGGGCCAGCCCGGGTCGGGCGAGTGCACCAGCGCCTTGACCTGCACCTCCATCTGGATGCACATTTCCTCCGAGGCAATGGGGCGCAACGACCAGGGCCTGGGATGTAGTGCTGGCTGCACGGTGATGTGGAGTGCATGGGCCTTGGCGGCCCCAAGTCCTTGAACCCCAGGGGCGCCGACGACAACGAGAACTCGTCCTCGTCCACTGAGCTCCCCGACGCCTCGCAGCCCTTGCCCTCGGCCTTCTGCTTGGCGCTTAGCGGCCTTGCCAGCGTGCCCATGAGGCTCTCGCTGTTGGGTCGATTCTCGCCCATTTCATCTTCGCCGTGGAGATCACAGCCGGCCATCTCCTTCGGCAGCAGGTCCCAAACAAGGACTCCTCTTTCCTGACGTTGCTGGCTAGTGCTGGGTCTTGTACGGCCATGAATTCTACGTCATCTTTGTTCATGCTGACAGATTTCAGGAAGGTCTTAAGACCGGCTTTCTTCAATCGGACTACTCACCTGATCCGAGGGACTCAATTTCTCTTGGGGATGTTATCCTCGAACATCTGGGCAGGCTGCAGGGCAGCTGCATCCATGGGTTTTTCCAGCTTCATTTCCCCTCTGGGGTCACTGTCTGGAGCCAGACTTGCTCTGGCTCACCTGCTTTCCAACTCCATCTTCATCAGTTGTGTGGTCTTAGAGGTATCGGTGCCCGTCATCCAAGTTAGCGGTGAGGTTTCAATGTGTTCATAAAAGTGATTTCCTTAAAAGTGCTGCCCAGATAAAGCTACACAGGTGCTTGAGGCTAAAGGTGGGAGGAACAACAGTAGCGCCCGCTCTGTATGAGTGGGGAAGCCGAGGCAGAGCTCACAGCACTCGCCTGTGGTCACATCCCTGATTCAGCAAGATGATCTGCTTAATCTAAACTACGGGACACTTTTGCTGCATAGTTCATTCTGGTGAAAACGTGGAATTAATCTGGAGGAAGATTTCAGGACAGCATGGTGACGCCTGCAGGGGTTTACTGGGCTCAGACGGCTTCGGCTCCCAGGCCTTCAGAGATGTGGTCTCTTCTTTGTTCCTTGTTCTCTACTACTCAAGAGCCTGTTCCCAAGGACAATGGAATAGCCACCGCTCCCCAGACATAGTCTCCAACTGTGAGGTTCTGATGGAAGCCACTCCACTTCCTCGCCCAGCACCGGCGTGACTGCCATGCTCTGGCATCCTCTCCGCAACTCCTCCCGCTGCCCTCCTCCTGCTTCTCCTCCTCCTCTTCCAGGAGGGGCGCCCTGGCTGCCTGCCTGAGGAGCTGAGTGGGCTGCTCTGCGCCCACGACTTGGCCCGGGGCACAGGCGGGTGTCTGCTGAGTCAATTCAAATACTAAAAGATGATGCTGTGAAAGCGCTGCACTCAATAGGCCAGAAAATTTGGAAAACAGCAGTGGCCTCAGGACTGGAAAAGGTCAGTTTTCATTCCAATTCTTAAGAAGGGCAATGCAAATAAAGAAGGGCAAAAGAATGTTCAAAGTATCCCACAATAGCACTCGTCTCACATACTAGCAAAGCAATGCTCAAAATTCTCCAAGCCAGGCTTCAAAAGTACCTGAACCATGAATTTCTAGATGTTGAAGTTGGGTTTAGAAAAGGCAGAGGAACCAGAGATCATATTGCCAGCATCCATTGGAACATTTAAAAAGCAGGAGAGCTCCAGAAAAATATTTATTTCTGCTTTTTTTTTTTTTTTTTTTTTACTCTGCCAAAGCCTTTGACTGTGTGAATCACAACAAACTGTGGAAAATACTTCAAGAGATGGGAATACCAGACCACCATACCTTCCACCTGAGAAATCTGTGTGTAGATCAAGAAGCAAGAATTAGACATGGAACAACAGACTGGCTCCAGATTGGGAAAGGAGTATGTCAAGACTGTGTACTGTCACCCTGTTTATTTAACTTATATGTAGAAACGCTGGGCTGGATGAAGCACAAGCTGGAATCTAGATTGCAGAAGAAACATAAATAACCTCAGATCCATGGATGACACCACCGTTATAGCAGAAAGCAAAGAAGAACTAAAGAGCCTCTTGATGAAAGTGAAAGATGAGAGTGAAAAAGTTGGCTTAACATTAACATGAACTCAACATTCAGAAAACTAAGATCATGGCATCTGGTCCCATCACTTCATGGCAAATAGATGGGGAAACAATGGAAACAGTGACAGACTATTTTGGGGAGTTCTAAGATCACTGCAGATGGTGACTGCAGCCATAAAATTAAAAGCTGCTTGCTCCTTGGAAGAAAAGTTATGATCAACCTAGACAGCAAATAAAAAGCAGAGACATTTCTTTTCTGACAAAGGTCCATCTAGTCAAAGTGATGGTTTTTCCAGCAGTCACGTATTGATGTGAGATTTGGACTATAAAGAAAGCTGAGTGCCAAGGAATTGATGCTTTTGAACTGTGGTGTTGGAGAAGGCACTTGAGAGCCCCTTGGACTGCAAGATGAAACTAGTCAATCCTAAAGGAAATCAGTCCTGAATATTCATTGGAAGCACTGATGCTGAATTTTGACCAACATTTTGACCACCTGATGTGAAGAACTGACTCATTGGAAAAGACCCTGATGTGAACATTTTGACCACCTGATGTGAAGAACTGACTCATTGGAAAAGACCCTGATGCTGGGAAAGATTGAAGACAGGAGGAGAAGGTGACAACAAATGAGGAGATGGCTGGATGGCATCACAGACTCGACGGACATACATCTGAGTAAGTTTCGGGAGTTGGTGATGGACAGGGAAGGCTGGCGTGCTGCAGTCCACAGGGTCACAAAGAGTTGGACACAACTGAGTGAATGAACTGAACCGAAATGTCCTACATTTTTCAAAATGAAATAAATATCTAAAATATCACCTGCTTCCTCAAATGGCTTGCTATCTGTGATCTCTCAGAGGAGGAGAGATAATATCTATTTTATTTTAAATTATATTCTGTTACAGGCATTTGTTTGCATACCAGGCTTTCAGCCTATAATCTCTTGAAAGGATCTAGACTTACTACTGTAGATTCTCTTTCTAGAAGTATGACTAATACACATCCATTCTTCATTAAATGTAGGAGACAGCAAGAAAGAGACAGAGACAGAGAAATATAAGGAAATTTAAGTCTATAAAATAAAATAACAAATGTCTCTGGGAAGTTTCATAGACCAAAATCCATTTAATTTTATATTTAAAAAATGCTTTCACTGACTCATAATTTAAAATTTCACAAGAATCTTACTTCTTTTTTCTTCAGGAAAAGTCAAGACATGAGGATTTACAAAATGTTTCAAAACAGTCCCTTTCTGGTTGAGAATATTTTTACTTAAATTTTGGGCTTCCCTGGTGGCTCAGGTGGCAAAGAATCTGTCTGCAATATGGGGGACCTGGGTTCAAACCCTGGACTGGAAAGATTCCCTGGAGAAGGAAACAGCTACCCACTCCAGTATTCTGGCCTAGAGAATTCCATGGACTCTATAGTCCGTGGGATCACAAAGTGTAGGACATGACTGAACGACTTGAACATTCACTTTCAAATGACTAAAAAGTTTTCCCTTTCAACACTTATGTCACCAATTGTGTGGGTTTTCCTTATACCATCTAATAATCTACCTCTTCAGATACCAACTAGGTGTCCTACAACTTAATTCATATGTGACCCTAACTACTCAGTTATTGGAGACCCCAGAGGATAAGAGCTTAGTCTCACAAACCTGTACCTACTCCAGATACTGATCATAATTACCAGCTACCCATATATCTGACTGTAAAGTCAGAAGGTTCTCACAACCCCCTCCTTGGGTTCAGTAATTTGCTAGAATAGCTCACAGATAATCTGGGAAACACTTTACTGACTAGTTTGTTATAAAGGATACAAATCAGGAACAGCCAGATGGAAGAGATGCATGAGTGAGATGCAGTGGGAAGGTGCAAAGAGTAGAACATCCATGCTCTCTCTCCAGGCACACCACCCTCTCAGCACTTTATTGTGTTCACCCATCTGGCCATGGTTCACCAGTTCAGAGACCATCCAAACCTGGATGTTTAAGAATTTTTAAGTAGGCAATTTTATGTAGGCATGACTACATTGGTGTAATTAATTTAGTGATTCAGTTCAGTTCAGTCTCTCATTGTGTCCAATTCTTTGAGACCCCATGAACTGCAGCATGCCAGGCTTCCCTGTCTGTGACCAACTCCCAGAGTTTACTCAAACTCATGTCCATTGGTCAGTGATGCCATCCAACCATCTCATCCTCTGTCATCCCCTTCTCCTTGCACCTTCAGTCTTTCCTAGCATCAGGGTTTTTCAAATGAGTCAGTTCTTTGTATCAGGTAGCCAAAGTATTGGAGTTTCAGCTTCAGCATCAGTCCTTGCAATGAATATTCAGAATTGATTTCCTTTAGGATCGACTGGTTTGATCTCCCCACAGTCCAGGGGATTCTCAAGAGTCTTTTCCAACACCATAGTTCAAAAGCATCAATTCTTTGGCACTCAGCTTTCTTTATAGTCCAACTCTTACATCCATACTTGACTACTGGAAAAAGCATAGCTATAACAAATGGACTTTTGTTGGCAAAATAATGTCTCTGTTTTTAATATGCTGTCTAGGTTGGTCATAGGTTTTCTTCCAAGGAGCAAGTGTCCTTTAATTTCATGGCTGCAGTCACCATCTTCAGTGATGTTGGAGCCCCCCCCCCCGCCCCCAAATAAAGTGTCTTACTATTTCCATCATTTCCCCATCTATTTGCCAGGAAGTGATGGGACCGGATGCCAAGATCTTTGATTTCTGAATGTTGAATTATAAACCAATTTTCCCCTCTCTTCTTTCAGTTTCATCAAGAGGTTCTTTAGTTCTTCTTCACTTTCTGCCATAAGGGTGGTGTCATCTGCATATCTGAGGTTATTGATATTTCTCACGTCAATCTTGATTCCAGCTTGTGCTTCATCCAGCCTGGCATTTCTCATGATGTACTCTGCATATAAGTTAAATAAGCAGGGTGACAGTATACAGCCTTGACATACTCCTTTCCCAATTTGGAGCCAGTCTTTTGTTCCGTGTCCAGTTCTAACTCTTGCTTCTTGATCTACATACAGATTTCTCAGGTGGAAGGTATGGTGGTCTGGTATTCCCGTCTCTTGAAGTATTTTCCACAATTTGTTGTGATTCACACAGTTAAAGGCTTTGGCAGAGTCAAAAAAGCAGAAGTAGATATTTTTCTGGAACTCTCTTGCTTTTTCAATGTTCCAGTGGATGTTAGCAACTTGATCTCTGGTTCCCCCACCTTTTCTTTCTTTGTTTTTTTTTTTTTTTTTTTTTTGCTTTTATTTAGCTATATGTTTTATTTTTTTTAATTTTTTTATTTTTATTGTAGTGGGTTTTGTCATACATTGAAATGAATCAGCCATGGGTTTACATGTGTTCCCCATCCCGATCCCCCCCTCCCACCTTCCTCTCCACCTGATCCCTCTAGGTCTTCCCAGTGCACCAGGTCCAAGCGCTTGTCTCATGCATCCAACCTGGGCCTACCTTTTCTAAATCCACCTTGAACATTGGGAGTTCAGAGTTCACATACTGTTGAAGCCTGTCTTGGAAAATTTTGAGCATTACTTTGCTAGTGTGTGAGATGAGTGCAATTGTGTGGTAGTTTGAACACTCTTTGGCTTTGCCTTTCTTTGGGATTGGAATGAAAACTGACCTTTTCCAGTCCTTTGGCCACTGCTGAGTTTTCCAAATTTGTTGGCATATTCAGTGCAGGACCTTCACAGCATCATCTTTTAGGATTTGAAATAGCTCAGCTGGAATTCCATCACCTCCACTAGCTTTATTAATAGTGATACTTCCTAAGGACAACTTGACTTCACATTCCAGGATGTCTGGCTCTAGGTGAGTGATCACTCCACCGTGGTTAATTGCGTCATGATCTTTTTTTGTATAGTTCTTCTGTGTATTGCTGCCACCTCTTCTTAATACCTTCTGCTTCTGTTAGATCCATACCATTTCTGTCCTTTATTGTGGTCATCTTTACATGAAATATTCCCCTGATATCTCTAATATTCTTAAAGAGATCTCTAGTCTTTCCCATTCTATTGTTTTCCTCAATTTCTTTGCATTGTTAGCTTAGGAAGGCTTTCTTATCTCTCCTTGCTATTCATTGGAATTCTGCATTCAAATGGAGTTATCTTTCCTTTTCTCTTTTGCCTGTTGCATCTTTTCTTTTCCCAGCTATTTGCAATGCCTCCACAGAAAACCATTTTGCCTTTTTTCATTTGTTTTTCTCAGGGATGGTCTTGATCATTACCTCCTGTACAATGTCACAAACCTCCATCCATAGGTCTTCAGGCACTCCGTCTATCAGATCTAATCCCTTGAATTAGATTGTACGATTATATACTTCCACTGTATAATCATAAAGGATTTGATTTAGATTTTGGTGATACCTAAATGGTCTAGTTGTTTTCCCTACTTTCTTCAATTAAGTTTGATTTCGGCAAAAAGGTCTTCATGATCTGAGCCGCAGTCTGCTCCCAGTCTAGTTTTTGCTGAGTGTATGGCACTTCTCCATCTTTGGCTGAAATGAATATAATCCATCTGATTTCAGTATTGACCATCTGCTGTTGTCCATGCGTAGAGTCTTCTCTTGTGTTAGTGGAAGAGGGTGTTTACTATGACCAGTGCACTCTCTTGCCAAAACTCTGTTAGCCTTTGACCTTCTTTATTATATACTCCAAGGCCAAATTTGCCTGTTACTCCTTGGAGTATCTCTTGACTTACTTCTTTTGCATTCCAGGCCCCTATAGTGAAAAGGACATCTTTTGGAGGTGTTAGTTCTAGAACATCTCGTAGGTCTTCATAGAACCACTCAACTTCAGCTTCTTCAGCATTACTGGTCAGGGGCAAAGACTTGGATTACTATGATATTGTATGATTTGCATTGGAAATGAACATAGATCATTCTGTCATTTTTGAGATTGCATCCATAAACCGCATTTCAGACTGTTTTGTTGACTATGATGGCTACTCCATTTCTTCTAAGGGATTCTTGCCCACACTAGTACATATAATGGTCATCTGAGTTAAATTCACCCATTCCAGTCCATTTTAGTTTTATGATTCATAAAATGTCAATTTTCACTCTTGCCATCTCCTGTTTGACCACTTCCAATTTCCCTTGATTATTGGACCTAACACTGCAGGTTCCTATGCAATATTTCTCTTTACAACAATTTAATAATTGGCCATTGACAATTGAACTCAGTTTTTGCCTCCTCTTTACTCTCTGAAGGTCTGGGTGGTTGAGTTGAAAGTTTTAATACTCTAGTTAAGTGATTGTTTCTTATTACAATGCTCATCCTGAAACTATCTATAAACCCATCTAGAGTCACCTATGATTAGCATAAATTCAGGTGTGATAGAGAGGTGCTTCTTAGGAATAATGTTCTCTTCCATATATATATATATATGCTTATATGATGCTGGTTGAGGCTACCATGATTTAAAGTTAATAATATTTACTTCAATTCTTTTAACATCCAAATCAGTTTCTAAATTCTCAGTTGTGAACAGCAATGATAGCAGCAGAAGAGGTTGTTTTGTGTAGCTCTTGTGATGGGTTGTCTCTTGTGAGTTAAGCTCTAGCTCTACAGCCATAAATTAAAACAGTGATGGCATTACTGCACAGTCCCTCAGACCCCTTCCATTAGAAGCAAATAGGACAAAAAAGGACAAGAGGAAGGGGAGGGAGAGTATCTCTGTCTGTTTTGCTTGCGGGTTTATGACTACTGACAGATCACAAGGCAAGTAGTGAAGAAGTTGTGCTTTTAGTAAGCCCAGGGGTCTTTTTTTTTCCCCCCTTTGTGAAATAATTGTTTCCATATATGCTTTGTATTCTAATGGTTGCTGTGTTCAGAAAACAACAAAGTTCTTTGTTATGCAAAAGTATTGAGAATTTATGTTACAAACTATTGCCTGCTTCTCACAAATTGACACACAAAAAGAAGTAGGATTTCTTTAAAGTTCTACAGGAATTCAAATGAACACATTCATAAATAATTTGTTCTGCAAACTTAAAGTATTTCCAAAATAAACTCTTCTCAAATTTAACTTCCCCCTGCATGGAAACAGTTTTTATTTGTTTTACTAACAAATTCATGCATGTAAAAATCTGATAGATAGGAAAGTTATGCTTTTTTCCCAAATTAATATTTTCTCCATAGAAAATAACATTTTTTTGTTGTTGTTTTTTGTTTTATGAAAAAGTCAAAATTTATTTCAAGGAAACCAAAGCATCTATGTATATGCTGTCCAATTTGGTTGCCACTAACCACATTCAGCTATTTAAGTTTCTATTTAAATTAACAAGTATTAAGTAAAATTCAGAATTTAGTCTTTTAGGCTCACTTAACCATGTTTCAAATTATCAATAGTTACAAGTATCTAGTGGCTAGACAGATATAGAACTTTTCCAACATGGCAGAAAATTCTATTTATATGTATAGCACTAACCTAGGTGCTCAAATGGTTTTGATTTTTTTAGTGGTCAGTTTCCTACTGTATATCATTTTTTTTTTACATGAATCAGCCATGGATTTACATGTATTCCCCGTCCTGAACACCCCTCCCACCTCGCTCCCCACCCCATCCCTGTGGGTCTTCCCAGTGCACCAGCCCTGAGCACTTGTCTCATACATCCAACCTGGGCTGGTGATCTGTTTCACCCTTGATAGTGTACTTGTTTCAATGCGATTCTCTCAGAAGATCCCACCTTCGCCTTCTCTGACAGAGTCCAAAAGTCTGTTCTGTACATCTGTGTCTCTTTTTCTGTTTCGCATATAGGGTTATCGTTACCATCTTTCTAAATTCCATATATATGTGTTAGTATACTGTAATGGTCTTTATCTTTCTGGGTTACTTCACTCTGTATAATGGGCTCCAGTTTCATCCATCTCATTAGAACTGATTCAAATGAATTCTTTTTAATGTCTGATTAATATTCCATGGTGTATATGTACCACAGCTTCCTTAACCACTCGTCTGCTGATGGGCATCTAGGTTGCTTCCATGTCCTGGTTATTATAAACAGTGCTGTGATGAACATTGGGGTGCACGTGTCTCTTTCAAATCTGGCTTCCTCAGTGTGTATGTCCAGGAGTGGGATTGCTGGGTCATATGGCAGTTCTATTTCTAGTTTTTTAAGGAATCTCCACACTGCTCTCTGTAGCGGCTGTACTAGTTTGCATTCCCACCAATAGTGTAAGAGGGTTCCCTTTTCTCCACACCCTCTCCAGCATTTATTGCTTGTAGACTTTTGGATAGCAGCCATCCTGACTGGCATGTAATGGTACCTCATTGAGGTTTTGATTTGCATTTCTCTGATAATGAGTGATGTTGAGCATCTTTTCATGTGTTTGTTAGCCATCTGTATGTCTTCTTTGGAGAAATGTCGCTTTAGTTTTTTGGCCCATTTTTTGATTGGGTCATTTTTTTTTTTTTCTGGAATTGAGCTGCAGGTGTTGCTTGTATATTTTTGAGATTAATGCTTTGTCTGTTGCTTTGTTTGCTATAATTTTCTCCCAATCTGAGGGATGTCTTTACACCTTGTTTATAGTTTCCTTTGTTGTGCAAAAGCTTTTAAGTTTAATTAGGTCCCATTTGCTTATTTTTGCTTTTACTTCCAATATTCTGGGAGGTGGGTCATAGAGGATCCTGCTGTGATTTATGTCAGTGAGTGTTTTGCCTCTGTTCTCCTCTAGGAGTTTTATAGTTTCTTGTCTTACATTTAGATCTTTAGTCCATTTTGAGTTTATTTTCGTGTATGGTGTTATAAAGTGTTCTAGTTTCATTCTTTTGCAAGTGGTTGACCAGTTTTCCCAGCACCACTTGTTAAAGAGGTTGTCTTTTTTTCCATTGTATATCCTTGCCTCCTTTGTGGAAAATAAGGTGTCCATAGGTTTTTGGATTTATCTCTGGGCTTTCTATTCTGTTCCATTGATCTATATTTCTGTCTTTGTGCTAGTACCATACTGTCTTGATGACTGGCTTTGTAGTAGAGCCTGAAGTCAGGCAGGTTGATTCCTCCAGTTTCATTCTTCTTTCTCAAGATTACTTTGGCTATTCAAGGTTTTTTGTATTTCCATACAAATTGTGAAATTATTTGTTCTAGTTCTGTGAAAAATACCGTTGGTAGCTTAATAGGGATTGCATTGAATTTATAGATTGCTTTGGGTAGTATAGCCAATTTGACAATATTGATTCTTCCAGTCCATGAACACGGTATATTTCTCCATCTGTTTTTGTTCTCTTTGATTTCTTTCATCAGTGTTTTATAGTTTTCTATGTATAGCCCTTCACTTTTAGTCTGTATGTGTCCCTTGTTTTGAGGTGGGTCTCTTGTAGACAGAATATATAGGGGCTTGTTTTTGTATCCATTCAGCCAGTCTTTATCTTTTGGTTGGGGCATTCAACCCATTTACATTTAAGGTAATTATTGATAGGTATGGTCCCATTGCCATTTACTTTGTTGTTTTGGGTTCACGTTTATACAACCTTTCTGTGTTTCCTGTCTAGAGAAGATCCTTTAGCACTTGTTGAAGAGCTGGTTTGGTGGTGCTGAATTCTCTCAGCTTTTGCTTCTCTGTAAAGCTTTTGAATTCTCCTTCATGTCTGAATGAAATCCTTGCTGGGTACAGTAATCTAGGTGGTAGGTTATTCTCTTTCATTACTTTAAGTATGTCCTGCCATTCCCTTCTGGCCTGAAGGGTTTCTATTGATAGATCAGCTGTTATCCTTATGGGAATCCCTTTGTGTGTTATTTGTTGTTTCTCCCTTGCTGCTTTTAATATTTTTTTCTTTGTGTTTGATCTTTGTTAATTTGATTAATATGTGTCTTGGGGTGTTTCGCCTTGGGTTTATCCTGTTTGGGAACTCTGGGTTTCTTGGACCTATGTAACTATTTCCTTCCCCATTTTAGGGAAGTTTTCAGCTATTCTCTCGTGGCCTTTCTTTTTGTCTCCTTCTTCTGGGACTCCTATGATTCAAATGTTGGGGCACATAACATTGTTCCAGATGTCCCTGAAGGTATCCTCATTTCTTTTGATTCTTTTTTTCTTTTTTCCTCTCTACTTCATTTATTTCCACCATTTTGTCTTCTGCCTCACTTATCCTATCTTCTGTCTCCATTATTCTACTGTTGGTTCCCTCCAGAGTGTTTTTGATCTCATTTATTGCATTATTCATTTTAATTGACTCTTTTTTATTTCTTCTAAGTCCATTAAACATTTCTTTCATCTTCTCAATCTTTGTCTCCAGGCTATTTATCTGTAACTCCATTTTGCTTTCAAGATTTTGGATGATTTTTATTGTCATTATTCTAAATTCTTTTTCAGGTAGATTCCCTATCTCCTCCTCTTTTGTTGGACTTGGTGGGAATTTTTCATGTTCCTTTACCTGTTGGGAATTTCTCTGCCTTTTCATCTTGTTTAGATTGCTGTGTCTGGAGTGGGCTTTCTGTATTCTGTTGGTCTGTGGTTCCTTTTTATTGTGGAGGTTTCACCCAGTGGGTGGGGTTGGACGATTGGCTTGTCAAGGTTTCCTGGTTAGGGAAGCTTGTGTCGGTGTTCTGGTGCATGGAACTGGATTTCTTCTCTCTGGAGTGCAATGGAGTGTCCGGTAGTGAGTTTTGAGATGGGTCTATGTGTTAGGTGTGACTTTGGGCAGCCTGTATGTTGACGCTCAGGGCTATGTTCCTGCATTGCTGGAGAATATGCGTGGTATGTCTTGCTCTGGAACTTAATGGCTTTTGGGTGGTGGTTGGTTTCAGAGTAGGTATGGAGGCTTTTGGATGGTCTCTTATTACTTAATATTCCCTGTAGTCAGGAGTTTTCTGGTGTTCTCAGGTTTTGGGCTTACGTCTCCTGCCTCTGGATTTCAGTCTTATTCTTCCAGTAGTCTCAAGACTTCTCCAAATATACAGCACTGATAATAAAACTTCTAGGTTAATGGTGAAAATATTCTCCACTGTGAGGGACACCCAGAGAACTTCACAGAGTTACATGAAGAAGAGGAGAGGGAGGCGGGAGATAGATGAGCAGGAGGAGAAAAAGGGGGACTCAAGAGGAGAGAGACAGATCTACACAGCTGTCTGTTCCCAAAGTGTTCTCCATAGCCCAGGCACCCACAAAGATTCACAGAATTAGATTGGGAAGAGAAGGGGAAAGGAGGAAATAGAGGTGTTCTGAGGTAGAAAACAGAGAGTCAAACATGGAAGAGAGTACTCAACACACTCCTGAATAGAAATGGGAACTGAATATTGGATTCTTAAATGTCCAATATTGATATCACATACTGAAAAACAAAGATTAAAAATCTAGAGTAGAGGTTAGACTCTTGAAAATACAATATTACAAACAAAAACAAATATAATTAGAAATATATATGAAGTTCAGTTTAAAAATAGGGCCTCTTTTTTTTTTTTGCAAGGTTATAGTGAAATGAAAATGAAAATTAAGGAGTAATAGAGGACTTTCAAAGAAAATAAGAGAAAAAAAAGAAGAAAGAGAAAAAAATTTTTCTAATTAAGAAAATTGTAAAAATATATGAAAAGGAAAATGAAAGTTAAGGAGTAATGGAGGAGTTATAGGGAATTTTAAAAGAAAATAAAAGAGAAAATATTAAAAAACAGAAAAGAAAAAAATTTGTTTTAATTAAAAAAAAAAGTAAAAATATATCTAGGAATTTGTGTGGAGCTGTTGAGGTCAGTGTGGGTTCGGTTCAGTTTCAGAGAGCTCCTCATTCCAGCTTACACTTCCCGGTATCTATAGGCCCCTTCCGGTGCAGTCGGTGTTACCTACAGGGATTTTAACCTGTTGCCCCGTCCCTTCTGAAGCGGTTCCCTTTCTTTATTTGGCTTCTGTTTGCCGTCTCGTCAGTGTCTAATTCCCGCCCTGACACAGGCGGCGGAGGTGGTCTCTTGCTCAGGTTCGCTGGTTCAGTCGTGCTGCGGGGAGGGCGGGGCGCTGCAGACAAACGTCCCCGGCCTGGGTGGGGAGCACTCCCCGTGTTCCGGACACACTGGGTTTGCCCCGCTCACGGGCGCGTGCTCTCCCCGTCTACGAGGCTCAGCTCCCGGCTGCTCTATATGGAGCGGGCCCTGCACTGCGCGCGGTTCCTTTTCAGGTTCTCCACAAAAGCGCGGACTCGGTTGCGCCTGCGTTTTGTGCCTTCCCCGCCCGAGCAGCTCAGGCCGCCAGGAGCTTGACCGGCGCACTCTCCCCGGTGCGGTGCGCCTTCTGCCCCCGCGGCCCCAGCCGCAGTTTCCACGCGTGCCGGTCGGGTGCGAGCGGCTGTGTGTTCTCGGGGGCTGGCCTCTGGCTGCGACCCTCCTGGCAGATGTCCACCATGCAGAATCTCAGGAAGTCTTTGGTTAGAAACTGGAGGCCAATTTGCAGTTTGGTAGGGAGCGCCGTCTCTGGGGCCGAGTTTGCCCCTTTCACCACCCCCTGCCTCCTGCCTCTGGCGGGGATGGGCCGGTCCGCAGCTGGCTAGCTATTCTCTGGGATTGCTCAGTCCCCTTGTTCTGCGAATGGCTGGCAGTGTGTTTGAGCCAATTAATCCTTTCTCTCTCTCTCTCTTGCTATCCCACAGTTTAAGTTGCTATCTCACGTTAGCTCCCTCTGATTGCCCTCAGGGCATTCAGGCCTGGTCCTTACCCTAAGCAATGCGGCCGGCTCCTCTCCGTCCGGCCCCCACTTGCTGGTGGCGTATGTGGGCATCTGGGGTACTTTTCTGCTGGGAGTTGCTTTTAGGCAAGTAATCTGTGGGTTTTATTTATTTTTCCTCCCAGTTAGGTTGCCCTCTGAGATTCGAAAGCTTCCCCCAGACCCACCCGTGAGAGGGCTTCCTGGTGTTTGGAAACTTCCTCTGTTATGACTCCCTTCCCAGGACGGGTCTCTGTCCCTAGCTCTTTTGTCTCTCTCTTTATCTTTTATAGTTTGTCCTACCTCCTTTTGAAGATGATGTGCTGCTTTTCTGGGAGCCTGATGTCTTCTGCTAGTGGTCAGAAATTGTTTTGTGAAGTTTGCTCAGCGTTCAAATGCTCTCTCGATGAATTTGTAGGGGAGAAAGTGGTCTCCCCATCCTATTCCTCTGCCATCTTAGCTCCTCCCTCAGAAAGTAAGATTTTCAGAAATACCCTAATTCCATACAACATAAACAACTGTTAAGGAGCTGATGATTTTCAGAGGAATCTTTACACTGATAAGAGAACCACAATTAAATGTCTGCCCATTCATGTAGGCAGCTGTTTGACTTGGATAATCACAGTTCTTCTTTATCTGGACTTCAGACTTCTCATCTTAAAAATCTGGGTTATTTCATTCAGTTCAGTTGCTCAGTCGTGTCCAACAGTTTGAGACCCCATGGACTGCAGTAAGCTAGGCTTCCCTGTCCATCACCAGCTCCCACAGCCTCCTCAAACTCATGTCCACAGAGTCGGTGCTGTTATCCAACCATCTCATTCTCTGTCATCCCCTTCTCCTGCCTTCAATCTTTCCCAGCATTAGGGTTGTTTTCAATAAGTCAGTTCTCATCAGGTGGGCAAAGTCTTGGAGCTTCAGCTTCAGCATCAGTCCTTCCAATGAATATTCAGGACCGATTTCCTTTAGGATTGACTGCCGTGATCTCCTTGCAGTCCAGAGGACTCTTAGGAGTCTTTCCCAAGTCCTGAATTCAAAAGCATCAGCTCTTCGGTGCTCAGCTTTCTTTATAGTGCAAATCTCACACCCATACATAACCACTGGAAAATCCGTAGCCTTGACTAGACAGACCTTTGTCAGAAAAGGAATGCCTCTACTTCTTTAATAGTTGGTCCAGATTGGTCATAGCTTTTCGTCCAAGGAGCAAATGTCTTTTAATTTCAAGGCTGCATTCACCAACTGCATTAACTTTGGAGTCCCCCCAAATAAAGTATGTCACTTTTTCCATTGTTTCCTTATCTATTTGCCATGAAATGATGGGGCCAGATGCCATGATCTTAATTTTTTGAATGTTGACATTTAAGCCAACTTTTTCATTCTTCTCTTTCACTGTCATCAACAGGCTCTTTAGTTCCTATTCACTTTCTGCCATAAGGATGTTATAATCTGCGTATCTGAGGTTATTGATATGTCTCTTGGCAAATTTTGATTCTAGCTTGTGTTTCATCCAGCTTGGCATTTCTCATGATGTACTCTGTATATAAGTTAAATAAATAGGGTGACAGTGTACAGTCTTCACATACTCCTTTCCCAATTTGGAACCAGTCTGTTGTTCTATGTCCAGTTCTAACTCTTGCTTCTTGATCTGCATACAGTTTCTCAGGAGGAAGGTATGGTGGTCTGGTATTCCCATCTCTTGAAGTATTTTCCACAGTTTGTTGTGATCCACACAGTCAAAGGCTTTGGCGGTGTCAATGAAGCAAAAGTAGATGTTTTTCTGGAACTCTCTTGCTTTGTGATGATCCAGTGGATGTTGGCAATTGGATCTCTGATTCCTCTGCCTTTCCTAAATCTACCTTGACCTTCCAAAAGTTCACAGTTCAGGTACTGTTGAAGCCTGACTTGGAGAATTTTGAGCATTACTTTACTAGCATGTGAGACGAGTGCAATTGTTTGGTTTGAACTTTCTTTGGCTTTGCCTTTCTTAGGGATTGGAATGAAAACTGACCTTTTCCAGTCCTGTGACAACTGCTGAGCTTTCCAAATTTGCTGGCATATTCTGTGTAGCACTTTCACAGCATCATCTTTTAAGATTTGAAATAGCTCATCTGGAATTCCATCACCTTTATTAGCTTTATTCATAGTGTCACTTCCTAAGGCCCACTTGACTTCGCATTCCAGGATGTCTGTCTCTAGGTGAGTGATCACACCATCGTGATTATCTGGGCCATTAAAGTTTTTTTTGTATAGTCTTCTGTGTCTTCTTTCCATCTCTTCTTAATATCTTCTGCTTCTGTTAGGTCCATACCATTTCTGTACTTTATTGTGCTCATCTTTGCATGAAATGTTCCCTTGGTATCTCTGACTGAGTTATATCAAATGATCTTTCCAAACATTAATATTACAGTCCTAATAGAAGTAAGGCCAGAATTCTAGGATTCTGTAGATGGATTAAGGTAGGCATGTGCCTGAGTTCATTAGAGGAACAAAGTGCAGAATTCAAGCTCAGCGAGCCATCACCTATCATTAATGGATTTGTGAAGCAATGTTGCAGTGTTGTTAGCCATATCCTGCCCTGAGGCAATAGAGAACATACTGGATTGGAAGTCCTGACTCATGTTCTAACTATGTATTCATCATTAATATCTCAAAATCTCAGATTTATCATCTAAAAGTAAGGGAGTATCCTTTTATGAATAAAAAGTAAATGACAACATACTATTAGTGATGGAAAAGTGTGGACATATTTATAAGAAAAGATTTTTACAGGAGGGCCAATATAGGGTCTTCCGTGCTTTCAATTCACTATGCTTGATGTAAAAATGTTGGATCATCTCTAGTTTGGAATTTGAAATATTGAAAGTAGTCTCAGATTTCCATCTTAAGGAAAACTTAACAAATGCAATTAGCAAGGACTTTTGGATTTTATGTAAATATCCAGGAGCAGAGCAGGAATATAGTGCAATTTAAAGAAGTGAGCAAATGAACCTCATAAATAAATCAAAGCATCAAGATCCAATATTTCCTTCTTTCCGCAGGTAGAATATTATCCTTGCCATTAAAGAGATATATCATTGTTTGACAAAAAATCATTACTGTTTAGAGTAAATAAAAGCTAAATGTTCCCAATTAAAAGTTAAATAAGGGAGAAATAAAAGCTTGGTTTCTAAACTCTCCTGTTTGTGTTTCATTTTGTCAGCTAGGGCCATTATAACATCACTTCATCTTCTGCAGCATGTCAGGTAACAGTCCATGTTATTAAACACTGACAATGAACTTGAAGAATGCAAAAGAATGGCCCATTAAACAATAGAAACTTTGTGTATGATCAGTAATTGAGTAATTCAAGTGAGTACCTAAAAATCATGCAAACAATTGGCATCAGTCAATCACTGCCTTTTTCATGCCCTCCATTTACAGGCCACCCCACCTGCCTCATCCTTCTCCTCCTATCCCTCTGCAAGATGCTGCAAACATCTGTCTCTGTGTCTATTAGTCTCAACCTGCCCTAGTCTCTTTTTTTCTTATTTTCCCATCATCCCAATAGGCTGCTTTCAATGTGGGAAATCACCTGAAGTACAGTCTTTGGTAAATTTTTGTCAATTAAGAGGTCCTGCTTGTCCTGTCCAAATTTGTCATCCTGTTGACTGCTTAAATGTCAATTTGCATCCACAAGGGACCAAAATGAGGCTGGAGGGAAATGCGTGTGGTGCACGCATTCTGAAAGGGCTTAGCTGGTGAAGGTTTTCTTTATTTGCAAGCCAGCTTAGTGTGTCCTTCAAGTAAGAATAACATGATGTGTGTGAAAAGGAGCGCAGATGTGATGCCCTGTAACTCTCTCTCCATTTTGAGGATGTTAAATTCTTAGATTCATTTGAATCCACAAGGAGGCATTAGGAGGACAAAGCACCTCTCCTAATAAAGCCTCCTAAATTTAGACCTCCACATTTGAGCTGTTCAATTTTGCTTTCCCAGCAAATTAAATTTTAATCAAAGGAGATGGTGAATTTTATAGCAACTTCTCACTTTGCATTACCAGAAAAGGAAATCACCTTATTTATCCATTCCATCTTTTTTTTTTTTTTTGTAAATTCTTACATTAATGATTGCTTGGTATAGGAAGCAGCTGCCATGAATACATTAGATTACTATTCCTCTAAGTGGCATTTGAATAAATTTATATCTAGGAAATAAGTCACTTAAGTGGATAATCATTTCAAAAATGGTAAAGTGAATTGTTCTTCACAGGTAAGTTTCCTAGAATGTAAATCAGAGACACTTTTTAGATGGCTCCAACATATATATCAGAACCAAATTATTATTCTTCATAAACAGGCAGTGAGTCATTCATTCATTCATTCCAGAAATAGAACTGTTATCAGTTATTATAAATTGACCAAAGAACCCCTAAAGCAAAAGTGGTTTTTATAGCTTCAGGGAATGTATGTTGTCATGGAAACCCCACACTTTATTTGCATCATCCTGTTGCCATTTTCAATTCCAGGACCAAAGAGCAGTGGCCCTATTTATTTTAGTGTAGCTATTTATGTATTTAGTTCTGAATAGAATAGCCATATTTGCTTTCATATGTGTTTATTAAAAATCTTATTTTTATAATGAACAAAGTATTGAGTCATTCACCTGTGGGCTAATTTTGACCCACATGAAGCTTAAATCACCAACTTAATAAATTTATTGGGCAATAGAATTATTTCTTATATTAGAAGAAGCCTACAATGTAAACCAGAAAAAATTAAGATTTTGGAGTTAATAATAACTGAGACAACTCTGCAAAGCCTCTAGGATCCTGATTGCTGTTCTAATTATATGCAATATGTGTACACCTGCAATTTAACATATGTAAGTGAATGTATATTTAAAAATTAGCACATTAAAGCTTCCTTACTGTTAAGGAACAAAGAGTAAGATTTTTGTTTTATTTAGTTCTCCAACTTGAGTTTCCTTGATTACAAAGATGATTGGATAACCCAAGGAATATGGGATTTAAAAAATGAGGAAACTGAGACATTAAGGCATCTTGAAGACTGAGACACATGAAAGTCTGGATGCAAACAACCTTTGAAAGTAGATACAGCATGTTAACGTGATCTGCTTGACTTCAATCTAAGACACTGTTCTATGGCCCAGGTTGATGGGATTGATACTACACACTGACTGAAGCATTTCCTTCTCCAGTGTTCGTTTTTGTGCTATAGGGACTACAGAGAAAGAACTACATAGCTATGTATGCTTTTGTGCCTAAATTCTATGGATTGCACTCTGCAGACTTAGAGAGGGAAAGTGAGCAGCTTGGCTTTGTGTCAGAAACAGGGCTACCAGATCTAGGCCAGAGACTGCACTTTCTGGGTGAGTTATGGTAGAGTTTCTACTTATGGGCCCCTAGCATCAAATGTATCCAGAGTCAGTGATAAGAAGCATTTTTATTAGCAAAGTCCAAAAACTGGATGAGCATTTTTGTCATTCACACTGTTCTTGGCTAGTTAGTATCCAATCTTGATTCTGTAACTCGTTAGAAATTCTATATGTTGCAAAATACTGTAATATAAATCTTTCTTTCATATAATCAATGATACTTTTTTCCATTTACAGCTAAGAATCTTTATTAATTTAATTACTCTATTAAACTGATGTTTAGTTTCTAAGTACTCAGAACTTTTGTCCTTAGTGAACAAGGAAAGATGATTTCAGAGATACCTGAGAAAATTTTTCAAATAACCATTCATTGCTTACTAAATTTCCTTTCAACATTCTATTGTACCCAGCTGTATACCAGAGCCTCCAGAGATACAACAGTCCTGTCTAGATAAAAAAGAGTGAACAGTTGATTCTAATATGCCAACATAATTCAGAACCAATGACCAAAATAAGTCACCCATATCTGGTTCACATTAAACTTTCATCAGAGCTTGAGCTTGTGAAACAATTAGAGCCCCAACTGCACCCCTGATCTATTGAAATAGCTTCCCTGAGATACAGACTATGAATCTGTACAGTAAATAAATTCCTCAATTGACTACAATATTGCCACCTGGGGACTTTCCCAAATCCCAGTGTTTGGAAGCCATTTATATATATCTACATCTATATCTATATCTATATCTATGTAGATCAGTGGGGCTTAATGGAAGTTCACTGAAAAGACTTAAGCTTGTTTCTTTCTCTGAGAGGACCCATAGATTACTCAAGCAAGGGAAAACTATATCAATTTTAGATCTGGACTTTACGAAAATACTTAATACAATGCCTCATGATATCTTTGCAAAGAAGACAGATAAGTCAAGCTGAAAGGCTTACTGAATAGATTGAATAGACTGAATAGATTGTTGAAAGGTGCAATGTTTACACATACACACAACATAATCTATTCAATAAAATAATACTCTTCTAACCTAGAAGTTCCATCTGCAAAATGATTGATATAGATTAAATGTGCCACAGTGAAAACAAAGTTTGATATGTTTTCAGGCTGAATGTACTAGTTAGCTTGGGGCTCTGACTCACAAAGTTCTCACTAAGGACAAGGCTGAAAGAATACATTTGGAAAACCTCTAGGCTCGGCGCTGTGAAACTGCCTTCCACTTCAGATGCCAGTTGCAAGTCCCAGCATGTGGGTCTCTAACCAGCAGATCAGGGGAGCCCATTCACCTTCCTTGGGACTGATAATTTTCTAGAATGGTGCTTAGAACTCAAAGAAAATGTTTACTTACTCATCTCAGTTAATTATGAAAATTACCATAAAGGACACATATAAAGAACAGAAGGAGAGACACAAAGGGCAAGGTCTAGAAAGACTTCAGGGGCAGAACTTTCTGTGCCACTGAATCTGGAGTACACCACTCTCTGAGCATGTGGATGTGTTTACCAACCCAGAGCTCTCAGAATACTGAATCACTCATGATTTTTATGGAGGTTCTATTACATATGCACGATTAAATCATCAGTGGTGGTTAACTCTCATTAGCATGCTAAATGACATGCCCTCAGGTGCCAGGACAGTACTGAGACCAAACAAGGGGTGGTGGTCCAGTCCCTGGAAATCCTCACTCCTTCCCCAGAATCATCAGGATAATCCTTCCACTCATTAGCCCATGAAGTTACATAGTCCATAAGAAGTAACCATCCCGCATTTCATGGTCTCTTGCTTTTTGAGATGGACTGTATTCTGTCTATGGAATGTGCATCTCTCTAAATAAATCCATTTCTTACCTACCACTTTGCCCCTTACTGAATTCCTTCTGTGTTGTGACATAAAGAATCTGAGCTTCATGAAGTCCTGAGACGGGTGAGTAATGTCAACTAAAGGACAGGGTTTTCAGTCCTAGCCTATGGGTTTAGGTCCAGTTCACGTTGTGCAGTTTCAGTTGTGTCTATTGGCTTGGCACCTACCAAGAAACAAAGCCAGTGTTCAGTGTAACAATTCTACCAGGGGCCTAGAATGAGGAGAATTGAAATATAACACTTATATTAAGTAGATGGGTCAGGTATCAACTTCAGTATTATATATTGAGGAAAATGGTTATTATAATTTATTGTTATTATTATTATTATCCAATCCAAGCATTGAATCTCATTTCACTTGATCTGGTACACTGGATCCAATTTGTGGTGGAAAAAGAGTGAATAAAATATTAATTTGGGGGGAAAACCCAGTATTTTGGAGGATAAGACTGAAGGACAAACTGTTCATTTATTCTTCTAGAAAATGCCATGTGGGCTGCACATTAGAATTGGCTGGGGGATTTTTAAAATATCCAGATGTCCTGATAATACCACGTATCAATTAAATCCATATTTCTTGAAGTGGGACCACACATCATCATTTTTTAACTCCCTAGGTAATTAGAATGCACAATCAAGGTTAAAAATCTACTGTTTTAGATTGATGGTTGTTAAGCCTGTGTCCATATGCAAATCCTCCATAGTGCTGTGAACTGTTGTAAAATTATAGCTGCTCATTAGTCCCCATTTCAGGCTCTATGCAGTAAAATCATATGGAAGTAGGTTTCAGTTGAATATCAAAAACATTTTTCAATAAAAAATGATCAAGAGATTAAATGAACTCTCTCCATTGGCAGCCTGAGTGACCACTTGCTAGGCGCACTGCAGGAATATGTTGTAAGCAGGCCTGAGTACCAACCTTGCTATCCCTGGGAAACTAGTCTGTCTCTTCCATTAGGCAGCATTCTCTCACAAATGAGTTTCAGTTGTTGCCCAGATCTGGTGTAAAAAAAAAAAAGCATGAAACTCAAAAACATAGGAGGAAAGCAGGGGTAAAGAGATACCTAGACAATTCTATCATGCATTAATGACAAACTCACATTTATTAGAGGCATCTTTAGAAGGCAAGTACACCGTGGGTATATGCCACCACTTACTCTGCTCTCTCTAACTGACTTGTTCATTTTACATTTTTTATTGATATTATTATTTATCTATTTTATTTATATTATTTATTTATATTATATATAATAAAATTATTATTTTATTTTACTTACTTTTTTGCATAAAAAACTTGGTGTCCTGTCAATCACTGTCAATCAGCACAAACTGATAGATGGTATGGAAGGGATCCAAGTATTCTGTCCCATTTGACAATCTTTGAGTCTGCTACTAATATTGATTAAGCATTTATTTTTGAAGTTTTTATTTCCTTAGCATGTAGATATATTTTCTGTCTTTACATATAAAATAATGAAAGACTAACAGCCTGTGTTATGTACCAGCCCCTATCATTAACCAGCTTTATTATCTCAATCAGTTAACCTCTCTGAATGTTGGTCTCCTTGTTTATAAAATGCTGGTTATAAAATCTAACAAGCAGAAACACCATACCAAACATAAAAGGTATTCTAATGATCTGAGTTCGGTGGTTATTGGTTATTTTCCTTTCCTGCATATTGCAATTAAAAATACTCTATGTGGGCCACTTAACTAAATCATATGATCTCTTCTAGCTTGTGAACTCATGAGATGAGTGCTCTCTCTTCACCTTTGTGTTATCTCTGTCGTCTAGAAATAGTTTTGAATAATAACTTTTACTGTCTACTCCACAACCCATCTGTTCCTCTGCTGTTATCATTATCCTTAATCCTATTTGATTGACTTGGAATTCTGCATTCATTTGTTATAGAAAAAAAATTGTGCAGCAGAACAAAAATGCAAGAAAATGTCAAGTTGTTGCCTTGTCATGTTCAAGAGTTTAGGCTTAAACATTGAAGAGAGCTCTGAATGTATAAATAATGAACCAAAGCAAGATTTCCCTACTATGTATGGTATTTTGGTTGAGGGTAGGGGGTAAATTCAAAGGAACACCGGGGGATATAGCTACTGATGTGCTGAGTAGGGGCTCTGTACACTTCTCTTATCACTGGTCGGGCTGTTTCCAGCTGGGTTTGAAAATACTACTACATCCCTGAAGAGTCTAGAAATAGTTGATCCCACTAGAGAACTAAGCTTTAATGTCCTACATATATAGAATTGTACTAACTATGTAGAAGTCTTGGGAAATTGAGAAACTAGTTACTCAAGTCATTTGGTGACATGTATTACAGTTCGATTGTGGAATCCTGGTTGAGAAAGGCTAGGTAAACGAGCAGAACTGCCTCTAAGCATTTCTGATGATCACAGAGCAGCACGGGAGCACCAGAGAAACTCCATGGAGCCAGAAAGGCAAAAGCAGATGTTGCTGGAAGAAACTCAGGCCTCAGGAGACTTGGCAGTGAGATGAAGAAGGACTCAGGAAAGGTATCTGTGAACTGACAACTGAAGTCTGATGGGACCGCTATGCATCTCAGGATATACCATGGAAGGGAGATGACAAATAAGGACCACATGCCTCCTGCAGGGTCGAGCTCTATTCCTCTGCAGGAAGCCTCTTTTCCTCTTTGGTAAAAGAAGACCGTTTGTGTATTTTGATTAACCCCAAAGGGCAAGATGGTCAAAAGAGAAATTAAAATTTAGACTAAGAAAGTTGCTTTTTTTAAATTTGTAAACTGAGATTTTTACCTGTGACATGCCCTTGCATTACTCATAATTGAAGTCAATATTTATTATAGTAGTGAACTGAGTTGATGAGTGTGAAGCTTTGAAGGTATCTTAGAATGAAATTTCTCAAATAGTTGCTCTTTTACTGAATAAATATACAACCCAGGAAACCTAGTTCATCATAAACATGATGAAGTTCAAGAAATATTTTACACCAAAGAAAATGAATATATAGTTGTACAGTGTTGGTCTATGGGTACATACTATTCCTATAACATTTTATCTCATAAATATTAAATTAAGGGCAATTTCACAAATGATATTTTATCTCTGCTTTTATTTTTACATTGAAGATGTAAAATATAGAGAATTTAAGACAGTTAATATTAAGGAAATTATACTTTTGACTTTGGAAATAACCCAGACAACTAATTCCATTATGATTTTCTAGCTCTCTTCATAAAAGTATAAAAATGAAATGAAAGAGGATTTTTAGTAATGGTGGGGGTATTAAAACCATCTGCTATAAATCATAGTGCATTAATGACTAATGTTCAGTAATATCTTCCCTCATGTCATATTTGGGGCAGAGCTAATTTAAGTGAAGATAAAAATATGAAGTATGTGCAACAATGACTGAACTTATTAGAAAAATAATTCAATGGTTAGATAATTATTTAGAGCATTATTTCAGATTCTTGCCTGTCTCTTCTACAGTGAACAGAAGCATTGAATCATGTGTACATTTCCCCATGAAACTGATTCATTTTGATGGACAGGACAAATTTTATGGTTTCCAATTTTGTGATGCCTCAAATAAGGTATTTCCATTAGGAATCTTGGTTTCTTGAAGAGTCAATTTTATTGTGTGTGTGTGTGTGTTTCTATAGCAATTAAGTTCAAAATTTTCAAGTTTCAACATCATTTATCACCACGTTATTTTTTTTTCACTTTTATCTTCCAATTTTACTAGCTATTTCTGATTCCTGGCTAGCCTTAATTACTTTTATCAGTTTAAATCTTCCACTGTCACCTAATAGTATTTCCTAAGTTCATAAAAACTTTTGAATTCAATAAAAATTTATGCAGTGTACATACCTACCCACAGGCTTACATATTCTCACTTATCAACAAAGGATATGAAATGGCCACAGAGAGAAGAGGTAAGAGCAATATATACTTGTGTTCCAGCAGCCACTTGTTTTGCATCTGAGAATTCAATAGTTATTCAATAATTATTCTAGATTTATACTGAAGAGTTTCCACGCTGTCCCTAGAAAAATAGCGAGAATTAGGCAGTTTCAGAAATTAAGAAGAATACTAGATTGTATAAAAAGAACGGGAAAAATGTATATAATCTGCATATGTTTTATCCTAAAAAAGCTTAAAAATTACTCAATTTTATTAATTGTGAAGGAAATACATCACTTATATACATATTTAAATCCGTTCTTAAAAATGGTGGTGGTCAAAGCCGTTCTCATTTTTATATGTGCCTACTTTACATGCACTCTTATTTCTGTCTCCATACACAGCATGTAAAAATGCATGAAACAGGATAAGTGATCAAGGTTAAAGCTAAATTCATCACCACTATCGCAAAAAGTATATCTATGGAGAAAAAGGAAATATCTTTAAAAATTCGTACTTTACATTTCCAGGAACTAGAAATTAAAGAAAAACTAGGCAAAAAGCTAGCAGAAGGAAAGAAATATTAAAAATTAGAGCAGAAATAAGTGAAAGGGAGCCATCAGAAAAACAATAGAAAAATCATCAAAGCTGAGGCCTGTTTCTTTTTAAGATAAACAAATTTGAAAAACTTTTAACTAGACTAACAAAGATAAAAAGAAAGAAGACCCAAATAAATAAACATAAATGAAAGGGATATTACAACTGAAATTAAGGAAATATATGAGATCATGAAAGACTACATGTGTGATTATATGCCAAAAAAATGGATAATATCAAAGAAATGAATAAATTCCTAGACATGTATAATCTATCAAGACTGAACTAAAAATTAAATAGAAAATCTGAATAGACCAATAACACGTGAAGAGACTAATCAGTAGTTAAATACCTCCTATGAGAGAAAACCCAGGACCACTGGAGTCTTCTGCCAAACACTTAAAGAATTAACGTCTATCTTTCTCAAACTATTTAAAAAACATGAAGAGGAAGGAATGTTTCTGAATTCATTCTCCAAGGCCAGCAGTACCTTGATACCAAAACCAAATACATATATTACAAGAAAAGAGCACTGTATACTCATATATCTGACTAGCATGGATGCAAAGTATTATCAAGCTGAATTAAACAATACATTTAAAGGGTTCTACATCATTATTAAGTAGAATGTATCCCTGGAATATAAAAATGGTTTACATAAGCAAAGTAATAAATATGATAGACATACCACAATAATAGAATGAAAGATGAAAGTCATATAATTATCATAAAGAAGAATTTGACAAAGTATATCTTTTCAAGATAAAATCCTTAACAAACTGAGCATAGAAGACATATACTTCAACAGAATAAAGACAATATATAAAAAACCCATAGTTATAACTAACAAAAATGTGAAAGATTTTCTCTAAGATCAGGAAAATGTCAATCGTATCCACTGTCAGTACTCTTATTCAACAACATACTGAATTTCTAGCCAAAGAGATTTGGTAAGGCCAATTAATAAGGGACATCCAAATCAGAAAGGAGAAAGTAAAATTCTCATTATTTGCAGAGAATTTTTATATACAGAAAATTCTAAAATTCAACCAAGAAACTGTTAGAATTAATCAAGGAATTCAGTAAAGTTGAATAATATGAAATACATGTAAACAAGATGTATTTTGATGCACTAACAATATAAATTGGTACAGCTACTATGGAAAAGTTACGGCAGTTCCTCAAAAAAATTAAATTAGGACTACCATCTGATCCAGCAATTCCACTTCTGGACAGAAGTTGAAAGGAAATGAAAACAAGGGATCAAAGACTTGCACTTCCATGTTCATTGCACCATTATTAACAATATTCAAGATATGAAACAATCTGTGTCATTGGATGAATTGATAAGAAACACAAGGCATTTATATTACAATGGAATATTTTTCAGCCACGAGATAGAAGGAAATCCTGATATTCGTGACAACATCTTCTCTGGTGGCTCAGATTGTAAAAAATCTGCCTGCAATGCAGGATACCTCAGTTAAATCCTTGTGTTGGGAAAAGTCCCTGAAGAAGGGAATGGTAACCCATTCCAATATTCTTTCCTGGAGCATGCCATGGACAGCGGAGACTGGCAGCCTGCAGTCCACAGGGGTGCAAAGAGTTGGACACAACTAAACGACTGACACTTTCACTCACACTTGATGGACCTTGAGGGAATTATGCTAAGTAAGATAAGTCAGACGGGAAAGTACAAATACTGTCTGATATCATTTATATGTGGAATCTATAAAAGATAAACATGTAAAACAAAGACTACAAGAGAGGTTGCCAAGGGCTGGAAGTGCGGGAATTGAGGAATTTTTGTTTAAAGGTAAAACTAGAAACTAATAGATAAATAAGTCCTGACGATCTAAAGCACAATGCAGTGATTATAAACAAAAATACATTATTATGAACCTCAAAATCTCCAATAGACAAGATCTTAATTATTTCCGCCACAGAAAATAATAATTACATGATGAACTAGAAACGTTATAATGTTATGGTAGTGATTGCACTACAATATGTTAATGTATATCAATTATACCTCAATTAACACACATTTTTAAAAAGCCATCATTATTCAAAAACTATTTGAACATATAGTGTAAAGGAGAGAATAGAATTTTCACCTCAGACTCTACAAATGGTCTAGTGGGTAGGCTTCAACAAGGTTCAGTTCAGTTCAGTCGCTCAGTCGTGTCTGACTCTTTGAGGCCCCATGAATTGCAGCATGCCAGGCCTCCCTGTCTGTCACCAACTCCCAGAGTTTACTCAAACCCATGTCCATTGAGTCGGTGATGCCATCCAGCCATTGCATCCTCTGTCATCCCCTTCTCCTCCTGCTCCCAATCCCTCCCAGCATCAGGGTCTTTTCCAATGAGTCAACCTTTCCCATGAGGTGTCCAAAGTATTGGAGTTTCAGCTTCAGCATCAGTCCTTCCAATGAACACCCAGGACTGATCTCCTTTAGGATGGACTGGTTGGATCTCCTTGCAGTCCAAGGGACTCTCAAGAGTCTTCTCCAACACCACAGTTCAAAAGCATCAATTTTTCGGCACTCAGCTTTCTTCACAGTCCAACTCTCACATCCATACATGACCAGTGGAAAAACCATAGCCTTGACCAGATGGACCTTTGTTGGCAAAGTAATGTCTCTGCTTTTTAATATGCTGTCTAGGTTGGTCATAACTTTCCTTCCTAGATCATTTAATCTTGCCTTTAAGGCTGACTTTTTAAAAGTAAAATTACCACCAAGTATTTGTCAGTTTTAATGATCCCGTATTGTCCTCCATTTGGAAGAATTCCCTAAGCAGTAATAAATTATTTACCCTATTATCTATAATAACACTTTTTCATCATTAATATTTAACAACTAGCATTGCCTATAGCATATTGGATTATGTGTGTTTGTATGTATTAATTTGGGTGAATATAGTTAAGTGTACATGTGTTTTATTTAGGAAAGTCATCATGTCTTCATCTGAATATTCTTAATTCTAAGTTAATAGAGTAAGAAAAAATCTACCAGTATTTGAATAAACACTTAAAAAGTCAATAATAATAGTAGTATTGCATGTTTATTTCCATTTGGTACAGTCAATTGACAAATCAATTTAGAAATTCATACAATCCAAAATCATATACTATTAAATTAAACAAAGCAAAAAAATAAAGACATACAGAAGGCAATTGTATTTATCATGTAATATTCACTACACAGAAGGTTGAGGAATACCTATGCCAAATTATTAATATTATTAGGAAGATCTGCACTTATGACAAGTCTGTAATGCCTCGTAGATGCAAAAGGAAGACTTTTTGTAGAGAAATACAGCCCATGTGCTATGGTATTCCAACAGGAAGACCTCCAGTGATGAGAAATTCAAAGGAGAAAATAGTTGCCAATTATCTAAGAAACAATCATATATAAATATATAACATTAGGTTTTATAAGATAGACTATTACAAGATCTTGACATATTAGAACAATCTGTAATATTTAATAAATGAATATTTTAAATATATTAATATGAAATTTTCAAGAATCCCTAAAGCCTTAGAAACAATAGCAACTCAATAGAATTAATAGATATATGAAAGTGAAAATAATCAAAGAAATAAATTTAGTGGAGAAGAAAAACATGACATTTAACAAAGCAAAGTTAAATTGTGGATTATAAGAAAGCTGGAGGTTTCAGAAGAGAACTCTAGGTAGTCGAGAAGGAGGATGCTATGCTTACCTCCTGCTGTGAGTATGTTCAAAGCACATCTACAGATGGAGCAGCCCTCTTGCTGGAGGGCTGGCCGCAAGCACGCCTGGAGACCTGCAGAAAGGCGCATCTGTAACACTGTAAGAAAGCGGAAAGCGGTCAGATTGGGACCCACGGCCCTAGCAGGCAACACAGAAACAGCAGGGTCAGTGGTCCTGGGTCAGTGGTCCTCCCAGGAAGTGCGCGGTTCAGGCCATACACGGGACGCCCACAGCCTTGGGGCCCACGCACCAGGAAGAGTCCCCTTAACTATTGAAAACCAGTAGGACGTACCGGAGGGTTATGAGAAACAGACTTTTTGTTGTAAAGATCACATGCAACACTCAGCTACTCCTGGGGACAGGGCAGATGGAGCAGCTTGAAAACGGCCCGGCGCTTTGGCTGGCTGGCGGTGGCCGTGCCAGCTCGCAGCCCGCACTGGCCCCTGCCTGCCTTAGCGCCGCTTGCCCCGGTGCGCGCTCCTCCGGAGCAGAGGCCTTACAAACGCGAGTGCACGCTTGGAACGCTGAGACAGAGGCTCAGCTCCACCCAGCCGTGGCCCTCAGCGCGACGCCGGCAGCATCGCCCGTGCGCCCACCGCTCAGCCAGTGCAAGCTGCCTGCGCTCTGACCGAATCCCAGGGCCAGCCCCGCGCCTGAGCCAGCGCATCCCCAGAGGCAGCAGACCGGCAGCCCCGGGGCGCCGAGGGGCTGGCCCTCAGCGCGCCCTCAGCCCGAACCGGGAGCCGGCTCGCCCCTGTTCTCTGGCGCCCGTCTGCGCCCGACCAGGGGCGGTGTTCGCGCGGGAGCCGTGCGCCCCGGGAGGAAGGCGCCAGCTCGGGCGGGCCCTCCGGGTTTTCACGAGAACGCCTTTGGCCTTGCCCCTGCCTCTACTCGGCCAGAGAACACAGACGCCCTAGCTCACGGCCGCCTCTGGCTCTAGCCCTTCGTCCCCGGTCCTACCTCCGCTGAGACGGCAGCTGCCGACACGTTCCGGGAGAAGACACGATGCAGGCCCACTCCGGGTCCAGCTCACCGGCCAGGCGCGGCACACGGAGGCTGCAGAGGGCGCGCCCTCTCCAGGATGTGCCTGCAGACTGGTGTGGCTGGCTGCTCTCACATCAGAGGCACGGAACGTTAAACAAAAGACAAAGACTGGCAGATTTCATAAAATCCATGTACTGTTTACTTGAAATTCACCTTAATATGAAGGCACAAGCAGAAAAATGCAAAAAGACGAAACAAGATATTCCATGTTATTTTTAACATGAACAAAAAAAGATGCATAGATATATTAATGTCAGACATTATAGAGGAAAATATACCAGTAGGGATAAAGAAGGTAACTTCATAATGACGACTCAGTTTTTGAAGAGCACATACAATGTTTATATATCTAATAATACAACTTCAGTCTGTCCGACTCTTTGCCAGCTCATGGACTGTAGCCTGCCAGGCTCCTCTGACCATGGACTCCTCTGGGTAAAAGGAGTAACCATGGGTAACCATGCCCTCCTCCAGGGGACATTTATGACCCAGGGATCGAACTAGGTCTCCTGGATTTAACCAGGCGGCACAATGGTAAAGAATCTGAGATTCTATTTTATTGTTTTTATTTTTAGATTCCATGTATAATTGACACCATATATTCCATGTATAATTGAGATCATGTAGTGTTTGTCTTTGTCTGACTCCTTACACTTAGCATAATGCTTTAAAGCTCCATCCATGTTGTTGCAAATGGCTATTTCCTTATTTTTATGGCTGAATTATATTCCACTGTATATGTAGTACATTTTCTATCCAAAAATCCATCTATATATGCTTTCGCTGCTTCCGCGTTCGCGTTTTCACTGCTGTAAATAACACTGCAATAAATGAGGTTTCATATATATTTTCAAGTTAGTGCTTTTTTCTCCCCCACAGGATAAACACTAAAAAGTGAAATTGCTCTATTATATGGTAGTTTTATTTTTATTTTCTAAAAAATTCTCCATAATGTTTTCCATAGTGGTTCCATCAATTTAGATTCCTACCCAGCAGTGCAAAAGCGTTCCCTTTTCTCCACATCCTTGCAACACCTATTATTTATTTTATTTTTATAACAGTCCTTCTTTAGGTGTGAAGTGTTATCTCACTGTGATTTGGACCTCCCTGATTAGTGGTGTGGAGCACCTTTCCGTGTGTCCGTTTTCCATCTGCACATTTTCTTTGGAAGAACGTCTGTTTACATCCTCGGCCCACTTTTTAATTATACTGTTTGTTCCTTTGCTATTGGGTTTTGAGTTCTGTATATATTTGAGGTATCAGTTCCTTATCACATATATGACTCGCAAATATTTTTCACTTTCCACAGGCTTGCCGGTTCATTTCGTACATAGTTTCCCTTGGTGTGCAGAGGTTTCCAGAAAAATATAGGCAGCAATCTGCTTTACATCCGTCTCCAGGACAGTTCTTTCTTTCACTTCATCTAATGTTTGTTGCTGCTGCGTTTGCTTTTGCTGTCATATCCAAAAAGTGTCATGAAGACGGATGTAAAGGAGATTATTGCCTGTATTTTTCTCTAAGAATTTATGGCTTCTAGTCTCACATTCAAATATTTAATTCACTTTGAGTTTATTTTTGTGTATGATGTAAGACAGTGATTGGGTTCATTCTTTTGCCTAAGGCTTCCTAGTTGTCATAACATCATTTATCAAAAAGATTATCCTTTCCCCCAGTATTTTCCTGGCTCATTTGTCATAAATTATTTGACCAGATATGTGTGGGATTATTTCTGGACCTTCCACTGTGTTCCATTGATCTATATGTCTGTTTGTATGCTAGCACTGTACTATTTTGATTGCTATAGCTTTGCAATATATTTTGAAATCAGGAAGAGTGATGCCTCCAGCTTCATTGTTCTTTATCAAGATTGTGTGTCCATAAAAATTTTAAGATTGTTAGATTACTTTGGGTAGTATAAACTTTTTAACAATTAATTATTATTTAATTATTCTATGAGCATTAGATATCTTTCCATCTGTGTCTCCTTCAATTTTTTTTTCCACCACTGTCTTGTACTTCCCAGTGTACATGCCTTACACACCTTTCAGTTCAGTTCAATTCAGTTCAGCCACTCAGTCGTGTCCAACTTTTTGCAATCCCATGGACTACAGAGTCCTCCCTGTCCATCACCAACTCCTGGAGTTCAGTCAGACTCATGTCCAATGAGTCAGTGATGCCATCCAACCATTTCATCCTTCGTCATCCCCTTCTCCTCCTGCCTTCAATCATTCCCAGCATGAGGGTCTTTTCAAATGACTCAATTTTTCGCAAAAGGTGGCCAAATTATTGGTGTTTCAGCTTCAGCATTAGTCCTTCCAATGAATAGTCAGGACTGATCTCCCTTAGGATGGACTGGTTGGATCTCCTTGCAGTCCATGGGAATCTCAAGAGTCTTCTCCAACACCACAGTTCAAAAGCATCAGTTCTTTGATGTTCAGCTTTCTTTATAATCCAACTCTCACATCCATATATGGTGTAGTTTTGACTAGACTGACTTTTGTTGGCAAAGTAATGTCTCTGCTTTTTAATATGCTGTCTAGGTTGGTCATAAATTTTCATCCAAGGTGTAAGTATATTTAACTTCATGGCTGCAGTCACCATCTGCAGTGATTTGGGAGCCCCCCAAAATAAATTCTGCCACTATTTTCACTGTTTCCCTGTCTATTTGCTATGAAATGATGGGACCAGATGCCATGATCTTAGTTTTCTGCATGTTGGGCTTTAACCCAACTTTTTCACTCTCCCCTTTCACTTTCATCAAGAGGCTCTTTAGTTCTTCTTCACTTTCTGCCATAAGGGTGGTGTCGTCTGCATGTCTGAGGCTATTGATATTTCTCCTGACAATCTTGATACTAGCTTGTGCTTCATCCAGCCCAGCCTTTCTCATGATGTGCTCTGCATATAAGTTAAATAAGAAGGGTGACAATATACAGCCTTGACGTACTCTTTTCCCTATTTCTTTGGTTAAGTTTATTCTTAAGTGCTTTATTATTATTGATGCAACAACTGTGATTATTTCCTTAAATTCTCCTTCTGATAGTTTGTTACTAGTGTATAGAATTGCAGCTGATTTTTGTATATTGACTTTGTATCCTTCAAACTAACTGCATTCACTTATCAGTTCTAACAGATTTCTGATGGAGTCTTTAGGGTTTTTCACATACTATGTCATATGGAAATAGTGACAGCTTTGCTTCTTTTCTAATTTGAGAGCTTTTATTTCCTTTCCTTACCTAATTGTTCTGAATAGACTTTCAAATATATTGAATAAAAAAGAGGTGAAACTAGCAACCTTGTCTTGTTCCTGATCCTAAAGTAAAAGCTCTCAGCTTTTCACTTTTGATTATATTAGGTGTGGCTTTGTCATACATGGCCTGTATTATATTAAGATATGTTCTCTTTGTGCCCACTTTCTTGAGAGTTCTGAATATTTTTATGCTAATACCTGTGATAATTTACATGAAAGGATCAGATTCTTTGAAGGGCATTAGCCACTGAAGTTTACCCAGGAAGAGACAACTAAAGTGTTCCAAATATATTAAAGAAATTGAGTGCATAGATAGAACTTTCCAACAAAGAAAATTTAAAGGTCACATGGTTTCACAATGCAATTCTACTAAAACTTTAAGGAATAATTAATTGTAGTATCATGGAAACTTTTCCCAAAAAACAAATGAGGAGGACTTCTCAATTTTTACTATGAGGTCAGTATAATTCTGATACTAAAACAAGACAAAAACATTATAAGGAAAAATAAAGTATATATAGATGTCAATGCCACAATTGAAAATATTCAAGGACACAAATTAAATAATTCTTCACAAATTTCATCTAATTGAGTATAAGTATTTTGAAAAATAAAATATACCATCATCAACTGAGGCTTATTCTGGAGCTGCAAGATCAATTTAACATTAAAAGACATTGCACTGTAATTCATGACATTAGCAAAACACCTCAATAAATGCAGGGAAATTATTTGATACCATTTATCATCCACTACTAATAAAAAATGTTTCAAAAACTATAAACAGAAGAAAATTTCCTCAACCTGGTAAAGGGCTTTTGTGAAAAGTCAGCAGTTTGACATTATACTTAGTGGTGAGAGAGTAAATGTTATCACTCTAATATCAGTAGAAAGGCACAATTGTCTCTTCTCACTGCTTTAACTTAGGGCCAGAGATTATAGCTATTATTGCAAGTCAAGAAAAATAATTAAAAGCTTTCAAATCAGAAAGATTCAAGATTGTTCTTGCTCATAGACAGCATGTTCATTATGTAGAAAATCTCATGGATTCCATAAAAAAGTACTACTGGAACTAATTGAGTTTAGCATATATACAGGATGCTAGATCATCAAACATGAAAAACCGTTGTACTTTTATATAATAAAACAACCAGAAATTGAAGTAAAAATCAGAGAATTTCCAATGCATCAAACTATGAAATAGTTAGTAACAAATATGATGTGTTCATCCTCAGTCACTCAAGTAGTGGTTGACTCTTTGCAACCTCACAGACTGTAGACCACCAGGCTCTTCTGTTCATGGGATTTTTCAGGTAAGATTACTGGAGTGGTTTGCCATTACCTTCTCCAGGGCATCTTCCTGGTCCAGAGACTGAACCCACGTCTCCTGAGTCTCCTGCCTTGGCAGGCAGATTCTTTACCACTGAGTCACCTGGGAAGTCCAGTGAACCTGACAAGGCATGTACAAACCTGGTAATGCACGGTTAAGAACTGTACAGTTATAACTAAAACATATTACTGAGATAAGTTAAAGAAGATAGATAAATGAAGAGATAATCTATTTCTATTAATTGGAAGACTATTTTTTAAGATGTCATATATCTTCATGTTTATCTGTAGTTTCAAAATAATAACAGTCCATGTTGCAGTAGAATTTTGTTATAAAAACTAAGAAGCTAATTCTAAAATTCTTAAAGAATATAAAGAACATGAAATATTTTAATAAAAGATAACAAGTTTAGAAGAACTACACTGGGCTTTGCTGGTGGCTTAGACAGTAAAGGATCTACTTGAAATGCAGGAGACCTAGATTCAAACTTTGTGTCAGGAAGATATCCTGGAGAAAGGAATGACTACCTACTCCAATATTCTTGCCTGGAGAATTTCATGGACAGTGGAATCTAATAGGCTGCAGTCCGTGGGGTCGCAAAGAGTTGGCCACGACTGAGTGACTAACACACTTTAACACTTATTACAAAGCAATGATACAGTGTAGCATTGACATAAAGATAGACAAATAGATTGCTGGAACAGAATGGAAGATGCAGAGATATATCTACACAATCAACTGTTAACAAAAATATAACTTTCCGTCAACTAGTATCTTTTCTGCAGATTCAGAACACTTGGATACTCCATGCAAAAAAAAAAATAGCCCTTAATTTTGTTGTTGTTGATTAGTTGATAATTCATGTCTGACTCTTTGCAACCCCATGGATTGCAGCATGCCTGGCTCCCTTGTCCTTCACTATCTTGAGCACACACCAAAATTAACTCAAAATAGTTCACAGTCTTAAATGAAAACCTAAAATTATAGTAAGTCTAGAAGAAAATATAGGAGTGAATATTTGTAATCTTGGCTCTAGTAAAGAGTTATCTATTAAAGAAAAAAAAATAGTTTGGGTTGACCACAATAAAGAAATTTTGTTTTTCAAAATACACTTTTAACAGAAAGAAATGACAAGCAACAGACTGGGTGTGAAAATATCTACAAATCATATATCCAATAAATGACTTGTATCCAAAATATATGAAAAAATTTCAAAATTTAGTAATAAGAAAACACATGGCAAAAGACTTTAATAGATTTTTCATCAAAGAAGATACTCTTAAGTCATATTCATAATTGTATGAATAGCTACATAAAAAGTCAACATTATGATCATTAAGGAAATTCAAATCATAACAGTGATATACCATTGCACTCTAGAATATATAAAATTAAGAATTGACTCTACCAAGTTTTGGCAAATGTGTAAAAAAACTGGAATTCTCATAGACTGATAATGAGAATAAGAGAAATGATTTAACTACTTTCAAAAGTATATTTCTAGCTCCTTAAATGTTTAATAATACTCCTACTGTATTACCCAATCTTTCTATTACCTGGTGTTTATTTAAGAAAAAATGAAAGCATGTGTCCATACAATGACTTACACATTAGTTTTCATCACATTTTATTTATAATAGCCCCAACCTGGAAATAATGCAAGCACCCACCAAGCTGTGAATGAATAAACATGTTGTGGCTTATCTGTACAACAGAAAGTATCCTGTCATAGTTGGTCTGTCATGTACAACTCTTTGCGACCCCATGGACTGTAGCTTGCCAGGTGTCTCTATCCATGGGATTTTCCACTCAGGAATACTAGAGTGGGTTGCTATTCCCTCCAAAGGGGATCTTCCCAACCCTGGGACTGAACCTGGTTCTCCTGCCTTGGGGGCGGATTCTTTACTGTTTGAGCCACCAGGAAAGCAACTACTCAGCAATAAAACACAAGCAATACAGGAGACCCGGGTTCAGTCCCTGGGTCAGAGAGGCCCCCACTGAAGAAGGAAATGGTGACCTAGTCCCACGTTCCTGCCTGGCAAGGCCCACAGTCAGAGGATCCTGGCCGGCTACAAGGCATGGGACTGCAGGAGTTGGACATGACTTAGTGACTAAACCACCGCAGTAAAATAGAATGAATTATTGATACACATAAAAAATATGGCTGAATCTCAACCTACTTACACTAAGTAAAAAAACCTGCCAAAAGGTTCATAATATTTCACTGTATTTTTATAGAATTACAGAAAATTAAGTCTTATCTGTAGTGACAGAAAGCAGATTAGTGCTTACATGGGGAAGGGGCAGGAGCCAAGCATCACAGAAGCAGGAAATATTTGAGTTGTTATCTTTCAATATTCTTGCCTGTGGTGATGGTTTCACAAGCCTATGCATAAACTACAGCTTACGATGTTGCGCAATTTACACTTCTCAACAAAGCCAGCCTCATTGGCTAAAATGTCCCCATGGTCTAAGTTTTTCACTCTTTCCTATCAGAGTTTTGTTTTTGATATAGGAGACAAGTTGAAGGTCCATTTGTTTGTCTTTTCTGTTACCTTTAAAGTAAAAGCCTGGACTTGATTTTTAGCTTCTGTGTTTCCTGAAGATGAAAAAAAAAAAAAAAAAAAAATAGTAGCTTTTTTAAGGCTGCCATGAAAAACCTCTGCCTTTCAGAGTGTGTTTTACATTGGCAAGTAATCATGTTAAGCCTGCCAATTTCCTTTTACAAGATTTCGACACTGTCACAAAGAGGTTGATAAATATATATTGTCTTATGCTATTTAAACATCACAGTTAGTTGCTCACCCAGCGAACTTGTTTCTCATCCCAATTAACTGCAGGTGACAGCCTTAGTAACTTAGATGCTGCCGCATGCTAGGATAGCCATTACTCTCCTGACCACCAACAATGTGCTCTCATTAATCCCAGGGAAGTTGGTAATCCAACTCCAAAATCATCCCAAGGTGTGTTTTCTAGACCTACTTCTTGAACTGTTGTGTTAGTCTAGGTTCTAAAGAAAACACAGCTCAAAGCAAAACTTATGTGCTAACACATTATTGTCAAGGACAACCCTAGATTAGCAAGAATGAGGTAAAAGGTAAGTGAAATCAGGGAGAACAGAAAACAAACAAGATGTTGTGCTATGAAGTAAGTCATTATTCACCAAGAGACACAGCAGGCATTTGGAAAATCAAGCTTAAGGTGCGCCCCCTGGAGGGGACGTGGGAGAGCAGACTTCTCCGTGGGCTCCTGTTGTTTCCTGGCTCTGCTGCCCGATGCCCACACGCACAGCACAGTTCTAGGTGTTGTCACATGGCTGGAAAGCAGCATTCCTTCTTTGTGTTATGGGATTCTGTGTCAAGAATTAATGCGACTGACTCAAATGTATTCCTTTTTACAGCTGAATAATATTCAACTGTGTATACCATAACTACTGTATCGTATTCAGTTATAAAAAGCAATGCACTTGAGTCAGTTCTAATGAGGCGGACTAACCTCGAGCTTATCACACAAAGTGAAGTAACTCAGAAAGAAAAAGACGAATATCATACATTAACACATATGTATGGAATCTAGAAAAAGGGTCCTGAGGGACGTATCTGCAGGGTAGCAGTGGAGATGCAGACATAGAGAACAGACTTTTGCACAGGCTGGGGGAGAGAGAAAATGGGATTATTTGAGGGAGTAGCATTGAAACATACACACTACCATATGTAAAGCGGAGAGCCAGTGGGAATTTGCAGTATGACTCAAAAAGCCAAAGCCAGTCCTCTGTGACAACCTAGAGGGACGGGATGGGGAGAGAGGTGGGAGGGAGGTTTAAGGGGAAGGGGCACAGTGTACCCGTCTGTGGTCGATTCATGACGGTGTTTGGCAGAAATATTCACAAAATTGTAAAATAATCATCCTCCATTAAAAATAAAATAAAATACCACTAAAAAACAAACAAGCAGAAGGAAATGATGGGAAAAGCCAGAAGCTCAGGCCCTTTGTCTTTAGATGGTAGGGAAGCAGAGGCCACAAGCTCACTGGCCACAGCCTGGGCTGGGAAATGGCCAGCCACCAGGAGAGCAGGTGAGACATCTGAGAGCCCCGCAATCCACAGCAAGCCCCGACTTTATGCTTGTAGAGGACTAGGCATGGAGACGCATGCCGCGTTGTGGTCTGCACACACTTGTTAGATCTTTAGATGGTTTCATGTTCATCTTACACTCCAGCTGATAGCACCCTGTTTCTCTGCTTCCTTGCCACCTGGGTCCTAATTCACCAGCTTTCCTTTCCAAGGTCTAACCTGTGTTCTTTCCTAGTTTGGACGAGACTGATGCTGCTCTTGCCTCCTTGCTACTGTCTCTTTTTCAGGGAGTTTCTTGGACTGTCTATTACAGACTTCTGACATATAACACTTCTACAGTCTATAACCTTTCTCTTTATCTGTTGTTTCTGTCCAACAGCATGCATTCTACTCTTGGCTGTTGTTCAGTCACTAAGATATGTCAGACTCTCCGTGATCCCATGGATTGCAACACACCAGGCTTCCCTATCCTGCACTATCTCTTTGTTCAAACTCAAGTCTCTTAATTCAGTGATGCTATCCAAACATCGCATCCTCTGTCACCCCTTTCTCCTCGGGCCTGCGATCTTTCCAAATATCAGGGTCTTTTCCAGTGAGGCAGCTCTTCACATCACATGGTCAAAGTATTGGAACTTTAGCTTCAGTTATCGGTCCTTCCAATGGATATCTATCTAGTTATCTAATTGTTAATTTGTTTTAAATTTTAGTAACACCAATAGCTAAATATGATTACACTTTTTCATCTTTTCTCCACCAGCTAAAGTCAAAGTTGATTTGTATTTTTTAGAGTAATATGTAATAACAGAAACCTAAAATTCCATGAGTCCTTCTCTTGATTAAGCTTCAGTAAAATCATATTCTGTTACAGTACCAATTTAATAGATTAGCAACCTGGTCTCCAAGCACCTTTGCGACATGCAAGGTTTTCTTACCCTTATTAACTTGCCAGCGAGCAGTTTTTAAGAAATATATTTCAAATATATTCTAAAGTAGGTGCATTTGGACAATAGCTGGATGGCTCCAGTGTTCCCTGTTTATCAATAACTTGTGTAAGTTGCTTCACGAGGCAAAAAACAAAATATTTCAGTAAATATAGGGCATATAAATAAAGCACATCTTTTGTTCTTCAAGTCAAATACTGAATTGTCTTTTTCAGTGAAAAGGCTTGCTTTTCAATAACTTCCATTGACCCTGTTCACACCATTGTTAAACTGTTGGCGCCCTGATAATGGTCTTCTACTGCTAAAGGAGAATGAGAAGAATGTATTTAGAATGATGTTCCAAGCTAGAGACAGAGTTACTACAGCTAATTTACTAAAATTACCATGTGATCCCATTTAGATACGGGATAATGACAGGTCAATATAGTCAAGGCTATGGTATTCCCACTGGTTACATATGGTTGTGAGAGCTGGACCATAAAGAAGGCGGAGCACCAAAGAATTGATGCCTTTAAACTGTGGCTCTGGAGAAGACTACTGAGAGTTCCTTGGACAGAAAGGAGATCAAACCAGTTAATCCTAAAGGAAATCAGCCCTGAATACTTGTTGGAAGGACTGATGCTGAAGTTGAAGCTCCAGTATTTTGGTCACCTGATGTGAACAGCCAAGTCACTGGAAAGGTCCCTGATGATGGGGAAGATTGAGGGCAGAATGAGAAGAGGGCATCAGAGGATGAGATGACTGGATGGCATCACTGATGCAATGGATGTGAAGTTGGGAAAACTCCAGGAGATGGTGAGGAACAGAGAGGCCTGGTGTTCTGCACTCCACGGGGTCACAAGGAGTTGGACATGACTGGGTGACTGAACAATACTGACAGTATTTATGATAGGCATTCACCAGTTTTATATATATATATATATATATATATATATATACACATATATAGATAGATATATACATATACTTATGTATCAGTGTATATATATAAGAGTTAGCTTAAACAGTCACCAATTATTAGCTGCATTACAAAAAATAAATATTCTATTATAACAAAAAGTACACAACTTCCCATTTGTTCCACTTTTGTTGTAAGGAATGATACAGACATCCCATCCATTTACTATTTACTGTTAAATAAAATAGTAATCTATTTACTATTTCTTGGGAATATATTTCTCTAACCATTTAATCTGAGCCTAGGAGGGTAAAGAGAAAGCCAGGGAAAACTTCCTTAGGACAAGTCTTACGAATCATCATCTTGCTTGAAAGTAAAAGTGAAGTGAAAGTAGAAATCGCTCAGCCGTGTCCGACTCTTTGCAACCCCATGGGCTACACAGTCATGGCATTCTCCAGGCCAGAACACTGAGCAGGTAGCCTTTCCCTTCTCTAGGGGATCTTCCCAACCCAGGGATCAAACCCAGGTCTCCCACATCACAGGTGGATTCCCTGAGCCACCAGGGAATCTTGCTTGCCCCCAACTTAATCTTAAGGTAACAATGTTTTAGAGTGATGGCACTGAGGGGAAGGGAAATGCACTTTGTTGAATACTTACTCTGTTCCAGGTACTCTAGTAGTTGCTTTATCTGATTTCCATGGCATAATGTGCATGAGAAGTCCAAGAGGTAGAGGCGAGAATCTTGTATTTATCCTGAGGATCCTGGAGTCAATATATTACATTTCCGGCCCAAAGAGCCCAGGGAGAAAAGGTCAAAGTTTTTATGGCAGTAGATGCCATTAGAATATTACTCAATTTTATTAAGATTTATGAAAAACTTTATTTTTCTTACACCTGTTAAATCAGTCATCCTCTTTACGTCTTCTGAACCCCATGAAGCCAATCAAAAATCTTAAGTCTCCTGACCCCCATTAAATTATGGAGCCTCTTAATTCTCCTGACCCTAAATCAATCAGCTTTAGTAAGTCCCCTGACTTCTCCATTAGTTCAATTAGCACCCTTAAATCACATGACCCCAATGACTGAATCAGGCTCCCTAAACTATGGGAACCACATTACATCAACAAGCCCCCTTAAGTCTCCTCACCCCCATTAAATCAAACAACCTTAAATCTCATGAACTCCATTAAATAAATCTATCTTTTTAAGTCTCTTGACCCCCATTAAATCATCCAGCCACCGTAATACTCCTGACCCTCAGTTAATCAACTGGTTTTATTAAGTCTTCTGAGACAAACTTTAGATGACGACCTCAGATTGTCCTTCAGAGCAAGTTGGTCTGTAAGGACACTTCTAGGATAGAGCATTTTTAACATTTAGGTGGTTGCTAATATTTGTTATGTCCCAATAGCCAAGTTTGCAAATTCTTCTCTCAAAGAAATATCTAAGATATTTTTCTTAGTAACTCAATTGAATTAATGATAGTTTTTTTTTAATTTTATATTTTGTTTGATCTTTTGGAATATTTATGACTGCTAATTTTATATGCCAATTTAAGTAAGCCATAATACCCAGAGGTTTGGACAAACACCACTGTGAATGTCACTGTGGTTGGAAATAAAATTTCATCAGTAGATTGGCTCATTCTATAGAACACATTCTATAATGGGGTTTGTGGGGTGGATCTTACCTAATCAGTTGATGCTGGCAGGAGATGAAAACTGAAATGCCTGGGAAAGAGAGAGTTCTGCCTCCGGAATGTCTTCAGACTCGAGCTGCAGCATCACTGCATCCCATCCGTGTGCCCGGCTGCCCGAAGACTTTGCTTTACTAGCTTCTACAGTCAGATTAGCCAAGTCCTTAAAATAAGTCTCTCTCACTCTCTGTCAGGAGAACCTAGACTAGTGCAACATGTGATGTATGTTTTGTCCCTCATTAAAAGTCCAACTGCCTGGGATAGCCCTGAGAAAACATGAGATAAATTTGCAAAGCCTGTTAATTGTGATCTGAAATATGAGGGAGAGACAGAAGAAATCAAGAGAAGAAATAGCAACAGGAAACAAGATTTTTTAAATGTTGAAGATTAATGAGTGGTACTTTCTAATATACTGTTGGTGGTACATATGATGATAAACAAAATGAGAGTAAACATAATTTCAAAAGTTTGTATCCTTTGATTATACTTTCCTTGCTTTAAATCTAAGAGAAAATTAAGAAATAGTTTATATTATTGAGTTTCTACTTGTTTATTACCTTTGGCAAAAAGAAGTTCTTGACAGCATTATCTAGTTGAAAAAAGTAATCATAAATAAAACAAATGTCTACAAGTAGATAATATTTAAATATGCGGGTATTGGAATAGCATACAGACATTAAAAGAATTTAGAAATACTAAAGCTCAAGGGATAATGTTGATAATTTTATACAGGCTGAAAATAAAAAGCTAAAATATACAAACATTCAGAACACCAATCTTTGGGTCTGTATGTTTAGCAATATGTAGTTAAGCACTCCCCAAACAGTTGAGGGTTATCCAGTATAGAAATAAAACCTTAAAAAAGTTATATTTCCAAATTATTTGCAATCTGCATGCAATATTTAATAGTTAAAATTTAATTTTAATTGAAAACAAGAGAAATATGGAGGCTGTTAGAGTGATTTAGGAACGGAAAAAGCAGAGAAGTACACTGGGATGGAGTGGGAGGAGATGAAGAGGAGACAATAGCCTCAAGCCTCTCTTGGTTAATTGGGTTCCTTATGTTATGTCACTTACAGAACCTATTTAACAGTATTGTCAGGAAATTGTCAGCACAGGGCCGATGAGCTGATTTGAAAGGAGTATTCCTCAGCTTTCTTACTTCTATATTTGCACATTTCAGGGAACTGTTGCAAGGGGGAAGAGAATACTAGATATTTGGATAAAAAGTCTGTTTGAGTGTTTAACTCAGTATTCAGCCAAATTCAAGACCAAGGCTGAGGCAGCATATTCACATCATATATTAAACTTCTCGGATACAAAGAGAAATGCCAAATTGTACACAATATTTACCATAATACCATTATTATTCTAATTTCAAAGTCCATTCATATCAATATTTGCTGCTACTAATCAACACTGTCAGTAGCTAGATGGCTCCTGTGTTATTTCTTGAGCACATTAGAAAAACTAAACAGAATTTTCACTGAGGTCAGTGGGAAATCAGAGAATCGTGTTCAGCACTGATGGTGTAAGACCCTCTCAGTTATAATTGACTAAGGTGAAGACAAGTTTACTCTCAACTCTTCAGTGTGAAGATTTGGTCAGTGGTAGTCATGCGATTTCATTCAAATCAAGTAACACATAGACGTTTTGAGCACCACTTGGGAAAAGTTAGTGTTGGAATATTATAGAAGCGGAGTTCAGACTAGTACTCAAATATTTTTCTATTTATATCTGCATAAGCAATTGTTGCTTCACAATGACTTGAAACTAATTTGTCCTTAATCTTTATATCTAGAAATGAGGATGAAGCCATGTAATTGGCACACAAAATACTGACTGAATTTCCATCTGTGTCTTGGCTTTCCTTGCATGACACCAATTTCAGCCTCTTCCCTGGAGTGGAAAGACTTGTCATCTTCACAGCAGACTTTGTGTAAAAACTACTTGCTCTCTAGAAGCACAGCGATTCGATTCCTTATTCAGCGGGTTCCAGCAAATGAAGCTCTTTCTCTGCCAGCCCTGTATTACTGTTATCTGCATGAGACAATATTAACGTTTTCTTTTGTTTAACCAGCCTTTAAAAATGTAATAGCCAACATTCCACATTGGTTAAACATTCGTATATTATGAGGAGGGTAAAAGCTCATAGCTCATCTTCAAATAAGAAGAATGATAAAAATGACCGTATTAGGGCTTCTTAGTTGGCACTAGTGGTACAGAACTGGCCTGCCAATGCAGGAGATATGAAAGAGACAGGTTCGATTCCGGGGTTGGGAAGATGCCCCAGAGGAGGGCATGGCAATCCACTTCAGTATTCTAGCCTGGAGAATCCCATGGACAGAGAAGCCTGGTAGGCTACAGTCTGTAGGGTGGCAAAGAGTCAGACATGACTGAAGCGACTGTGCATGCACACACATATATATATAATAGATTATGCATATATGTATATGTGTGTGTGTGATATATAGATACATAGGTAAACATGTACTGACCGTAAACTTGATCATAAGCAGTACCTTGAAAAATGCCCCCAAAAGCCTTTGCCGTCATCAAAATTAGTTGACAATATTTTAGTAATTATTTTACCAAACTTCATTTAAATATTTAAACATGATGAAATAAGTATGATTCACCATAAGTTTTTTTTATAACTGAGTTTGGAGCTTTTACAAATACTGAAATTTTAAGGCAACATAGTTGGCATCTTTTTCATGATGAAAATTCTCAAATAGCTTTTTAAAATTGATTCCTGATTTACACTGAGTCAAGCTACCATAATCAAATTATAAGTAATCATTCTTATTTTGGTGAAAGTTTTGGAATCTAATTTGCCATTCAGCTCTATACATGTTACATTATAAGATAATATATTTTCATGTTCTATCCTATATTATTTTTAAAATTTTACAGACATCTATTTATTAGCTCAAAAAAGACAAAAAAATTTCCTAAAGTTATCTGGTGGGCATAAACTGTCAATGGTTTTAATAGATTAATACTTTTAGTAAATTTAAGTGTCAATCTTTCTCCCCATTTGTAACTATTTCAAAGTTCTTAATAATGACTCTAGCACATAAATCTAACAGCTTTTACCATAATTATTAATGGTTGAGTTATTTTCGTTAGCAATGACAAATAACTCATCTGACTGATATTCTTCCTCCATATAAATCACATAAAATTTCATTTAAAGTTCTGTCTACAGTGCTTCCTTCTGTTTAAAATTAAATATTGAGATATTAGCAATAAATCAGAATCCCATGCCAGTTTGTAATCCTGATGTTGTCTTGGTAATTAGATATGGTGTTACCGATAAGATCATGTATCAGCTTAGGGATGCCAGCCAGAACAAGCACTGAAGTTGGCATCAGTCTCTGTGGCTTTCCAAAGGCCAAGAGAGAAGTTGAGTCTAAAAGCACATAAAAGGGGCAAAAAAAACTTGAGTGCATTTGAAAGATGTGCTTATTTGAAATATGTGTGAGATTTGCTGTCCTTATTCTCAGCAAAGAGAAGAAGGGGGCTTGCATCGATGGGGACATGCATTTAATAAACATTGCTAACATCTTCTATGTGCCAAGAGATATGCTAGGTGCTAGGAACATATGGGTGGAAGTCTTGGTAAAGCCCTGTCCTCCCACAATTTCCTTTCTAGTGGAGAAAGCTGTATGGTAAACAGATCATAACTAGTCTATGTGCCACATGCTACCAGAAAGGTGTTCACAGAGAAGCTTTAGGGGATAAGCCCTCAGCGCAGTGGGAATTGGTTCAGTTTTCCAAAGGTGGGCATAAAGGCATTCCTTACAGAGGTAACAACGTGAGCCCATGACCCAGCATCCTTAGGAAATTGAAACTGCTTGTCATATAGCCTGTGTTATGGGGCAAGGAGAAGAGTAATGACAGGTGAAATGGGAACCAGATGATGCAAGGTGTGTGACACCATGCTGGGGAGTGGTTTCTGAAATAATTGATAACCCAGTTGATCTGGGGTGAGATTTATTAAGTTTATGCTTAACAGGCAACATTGCTACTGGTAATAAGAAACTATGGATGTATTTTATTGCTTCTCTGTTTTTTGGGGTTTTTTTTTGTTTTGTTTTTGGGCCCCAAAGCATGTGAGATCTTAGCTCCAACAACCAGGGATCAAAACTGCACCCCCTGCATTGGAAGGCAAAATGTTAACTGCTGCACCAGCAGGTAAGCTACCATAAATTTATGTTAAATGCAGGGATGCTGTGCTGTGACTATATTCCCATTTCTGAAAGATCCTTCCTGTAGCCGTAAAGGTACAGATGAGGAGTCCAGTGAGAACTGCTGAGTTGTGGCCATTACGCAAGCAAGTCCTAGTGAATTGTGATGATGACTGGGGGGACGAGAATGAGATGGATTCCAGAGAAAACAGTCAGACAGGATGGGAAGGACAGAGGAGCCGATTTCAAGGAGCAGGGGAGGGATGAGGCAAAGGAATGTCACAGTGAGTTCAGCTACCCTGTCCAGTGATGGCAATTTTAAAGTGCCTGTTGGACATCCAATGGGAATGTTTGAATAGAACCTTGAATTTAAGAGTCTGGAATATGGTAGAGAATTCCAGCCATGACTGGATTTGCACATAGATATTGTTGTTAGTGGTTAAATGTGCCCACAACTAGATGGAACAGAGTAAGTTCATCTAAAGAGAGGGTATAGAATGAGAAGAAAAAAGGAATGATTTGGAGGTCTTTCGATTCTTACCTTGGACACTCCTACGAACGTCACGGTTGAGCTGCACGCTGCAGGCCTACACGTCTTGCTGTTGTCTAGCTTTAATACTAAAGAAAGGGTCAGAATCGGAGACAGCATCACCAGTGTAATGGATGGGGGATCTTATGTGTCTGAAGCAAGCTCCTGGACCAACACCCAGTGTGTGAAGCACGTAGCTGCAGGACATGGCCGTGGTCATCAGCAGTCCTCCCTCGCAGGGGAAGGAAGGTGGCCAGTTACAGGGGAATTGCTGTCAGGGTGGCTCAAGGGAAACCGGAGGAGGGCCACACCCCCTCCTTCCTCCGTTGATAAGAACGACCTCTAGCTGAGGTTTGGGACAGGTATGCAGGAAAGTCAGTTAGGTGTGTAGGGTTCAGGTGAAGCAGGTGCTGACGGAACAGGGGATTTCAGAGACCAAGAGAACAGCCCTCCTGAGTGGACTGGCCACCAAATAACCAATGCTGGCGACTCGTCAGGGACACAAGGTCACCAGGCAGGAGGAAATTAGGTCACATCTGTAGCTCATATAATTATAAGCCCCTCTCTCTGCCTCCAAAACCCAGCACCCACTAATTACCCCCATGAGGCTGGCTTTCACGTCAGACAGTCCTCACAGCACATTCTGCACTTTTATTTCTCTCTTTATTTTCCTAAGATGTCTATAAGAGACATCTTATAGATGCTTACTTGCTTTTATGTCATTAAAATGTGAGTGAGAGGGTCGTGGAGTATGATTTACTTGGCTTGTTTATTTGTCTAGTAATTATAAAACTCCTTTCCCCCTCTACGAAGATGATAGGTAAGATCAATCCTGAGGAGAGCAAAACTATTTGGCAGTGAATAACTTGCCTCAGGATGATTTCAAAGGCAATCATAAAGACAGATGAAATGTGATGCCCAAAACTAAGAAACCCAGCTCTGTACTCAGCTCTGCTGTTGTGGCATGCCCACTCAGTCGTGTCTGACTCTGAGACCCCATGAACTCTTGTGTCGATGTAAGAGACCCGGCTTCAATCCCTGGGTCAGAAAGATTCCCCTGGAAGAGGACGTGGCAACCCATTCAGGATTCTTGCCTGGAGAATCCTCTCGGACAGGGGAACCTGGCGGCTACAGTCCAGACGGTGGCAAAGAGCTGGAGGAGGCTGAAAGGACTTGGAGTCCACGCCCGGGCCACCTGGGGAGCCTTCGCTGCTCTTAGGGGCTGCGTATGCGGCCTGCTCTGCTGAAACTTGGTCTTCCAAGGAGAGAAGTGATGAGATGCCTGTGTGTGATCCTCCACACTCCACACCACAGACTGAGGACCACTCCGTTTTTGATGGGAATAAATCAACTTAAGCTCCCACTGACCCTGCCCCTTTTGCACAGCTTATTTTCACAGAGGCTGACAGCTGGCCCAGTCTCCTGCCATTTCAAAACTGTTTTTACTACCTGGCCCTTCAAGGGCACAGAAATTCCTAAGTCTGGTATCTCAGCAGCAGTGAAGAAAAGCCACCTCAAGTCAAAGGGTACTTGGACCGGCTTCTCGGTTTTTAAATTGGCATTATGTGATGCTTAATTGGAATTATTTCCTGGGGCCTGAGGGATAGTTGTTTCTAATCAAGATAAAAAGTAATTAGCAGGCAACTGTGAGGTGGGGAAAAGAATCTAAAATACCTCTGACCCATTTGATACAGTGTTTATATGTGATAATGGCTTCATGGCTTCTCATAAAAAAATCAATTTCTTTAATTAACAAACTTAAGACTGCAGTTTGTATTAAGTCCACAAAATCATGGCTTATTCTCAGACCCAAATGAAGGAAATAAAGTCAAGGGACATAAACTCAATTTAATAAGACAAACGTGCTAGCGCCCTGCGAGCCTGCCTGGGTTGATTTCCCTCCCAGGCTGGATTCGTGAACTCAAATCCCATACTTCCCTGAAGGGAAGAATTCTGTTTTCTCCCCTAATTTTGAAAATATCAAGTTTTTCCCTGACTGCTTACAGGATGTCCCAAATGCCTTAGCATGGAGTAGAGGGCCTCTTATAGCAGACCTGCTCTATTTCACTTCCAGCTAACACCTCCACATAACCGCTGTGCTTATCATGTACTAGGCACTCTTCACATGTGGTCTGCAATCATTCCATCTGTCCCAATCTCCAGAAATCCCCTCTGTCTTTTCCCCACTGCCCAAATTGGATTATTCTTATATGCAATCATTCCTATGACAGGCTCTCGAGTCAGTCACCATTGTTTGCACTGAGCACCGCTTTCTTTATTTTTGCTTATATCTATGTTTAACATTATTCCTTCTGCTGTATTTTATTTAAGTTTTTATTATGGTTCAGTTAATGTACAGTTCTGTGTTAGTTTCAGGTGTATAGCAGATGCCTCAGTCCTGTCTGACGCTTGGCAGCCTGTGGACTGCAGCCCGCCAGGCTGCGCTGTCCATGGTATTCTCCAGGGGCCAATACAGGCGCGGGTTTCCTGCCCTCCTCCAGGGCACCTCCCGACCCACGCACTAAGCTTGGGTCTCCTATGTCTCCCGCACTGGCAGGCAGGTTCTTCAACACTAGCACCACCGGGGAAGTACATGACCTTTTTCAGATTCTTTCCCATTATAGGTTAAAATACATTGAGCATAGTTCCCTGTCTTATACAGCAGGCCCTTGTTTATTTATTATATATAATAGTGTGTGTCTGTTAACCCAAACTCCTAATTTGTCCCTCCCCTGTCTTCCTGTTTGGTAGCAGTTAATTTTTTTTCTATACCTGTGAGTCTGTTTTGTAAGTAAGTTCATTTGTATCATTATTTTATATTCCACATATAACAGGTGTCATATGATATTTGTCTTTTTCTGTATGACTTACTTCAGTTAGTATGATAATCTCTAGGTCTCATATTGCTGCAAATGGCACTATTTCAATCTTTTCCATGGTTGAGGACTATTTCACATAAATGTATAGGTATATATTTATATATATTTTAATATATATTTAATTAAATATATAATTAAGTATATAATATAATAAATATATTATTATATATTTACATCATATAATATTTATATAATATAATATATATTTTATAATATATAATAATATATAAATTAATATATTGACTATAATATATATGTATTTTATATATACATATTTTTTTAATTCCAGTTTCATGGGTGCAGTCACCATCCATAGTGATTTCCTAAAGGAAACCAACTCTGAATATTCATTGGAAGGAATGACACTGACATTGAAGCTCCCATACTTTGGCCACCTGATGTGAAGAACTGACTCACTGGAAAAGACCCTGATGCTGGGAAAGATTGAAGGTATGAGGAGAAGGGGATGACAGAGGATGAGATGGTTGGATGGCATCACTGATTCAGTGGACATGAGCTTGAGCAAAGTCTGGGAAATAGTGAAGGACAGTGAAGCCTGGCATGCTGCAGTCCATGGGGTCACCAAGAGTCAGACACAATCGAGCTACTGAACAACAGTATATATGTGTGTGTGTGTGTGTATATGTGTGTGTGTGTATATGTGTGTGTGTGTGTATATGTGTGTGTGTGTGTGTGCATATATATATATATATATATATATATGTATATATACAGTTATGTGTGTGTGTGTGTGTTTATGGTTAAAAAGGTGAAAAATTTCCTGCTAAAATCAAGAACAAAACAAGAATGCTTAATTTCACCACTTTCATTCAACCTAGTATCAGAAGTCCAAGCCAAAGTTATCAGACAAGAGAAAGAAAGAAGATGGTATAGCATTTCTTATTTACTTGTCTCTTTTGCACTAGAAGAATTCCAATAAAGCTCCTTGAAATCAAGACCAAATAAACTTCACATAGCAAGTCTGCAATGGGATTTATTGAACTAATTGAACATAATTAGATTAATCTGTGCTCAATAGTAACAGGAACATATGAAACCGAAATGGTAAGAGATACAAAGATCATGCATCTTGTTATAAATTCCCATTCATTCAACAGTTTTTTTTTTTAAAGAAAGTATTCTTTTCAGTCATGGTTGTAGGTTCTTAGGCTATATCAGTAACTAAAATATAAATGATCCCTGCCCTTATGAAGCTTTCAGTCTAGTAATTGAACTGATCAATACAGAATTTTTAAAAAAGGAATTGGTAGAAAGTGACACATGTCATGAAAGAAGAAAAGATACAGCAATGTAAAGGTGTCTGTGAGTATTAGATATGGGATTGATTATAATTTTAAATAGATTGATCAAGATGTGTCTCACTGAATTGGCAGCATTGGAGCAAAGACTTTAGAGGTAAAAAGTTACCCTAATGATATCTGGGAGATGATTTTTCCAAGTAGAGCCAACAACCAATGCAAGGTATCTGAGGCATTGTTAAGGAAAAGCAAGGAGGGCAGAGTGTCTGGAAGAAAGTTAAAGTAAGAGAAGATTGATAGTGGAGGGGCATTAGGTGTTTGTTGGGCGGAGGGGTAGAGTCAGGAGGATAGGATGTGTAAGGCCTTGTAGGCCACTTTAAACGCTTGGCCTTGATGGTTAGAGGAATGGGGAGCCATTGCAGAATTCCAAAGTAAGAGGTAGGCTGACTTCTCTCGGACTTTTGGACCCTCTGTTGAGAATGCCATGTGCCATGTGCACAGGCGTGGAAGGGCTCATAAGAGACCATGTGAAAGTGAAAGCCGCTCGGTCACAGCTGACTCTGTGACCCCACGGACTCTATAGTCCATGGAATTCAACAGGTCAGAGTGGGTAGCCTTTCCCCTTTTTGGGGGATCTTCCAACCCAGGCATGAGAGATGCTAGAGGGCAAAATTCAGGTGGCAACAAGAGAGAAGCTACAAAGGATTTAGATCTGGGGTACTTGGAGATAGAGTCAACAGGAGGGATATCTTAATGTGGGGTGAGATAAAAAGGGGGGCAGAGGACGAGCCAAAGGATTTTTGTTCTGAGCAACTGAAGAAATGGGAAGGCCCATTTCCACATGTGAAAGAACAAGATCAAGAATTGAGTTGCAGACATACAACATTTAAAATGCCCACCAGATAACCACGTGGAATGCCAGTGAAACAGAGGGAAATATGATTCTGGGTGCCAACAGAAGGCTGAGGTGGGGGATTCAAGTTTGAGAGAAATTGGAACTTTCATGGCATTTAAATCATGAGATGGCATGAAATCACAAGAAAGCTCCCTGGGGAACTTGAACATCAAGGAAAGGAAGGATCAGCAAAATGAGGCCAGTTTGGAAATGAACTACTTTAAAGTGAATGCTCCAGGGCAGTCAGTCAAGCAAGCAGGTGGTGCATGTTGAATACACACTAGACTCCAAGGCACTACACTGTAAGGGATGCAGCAGAGCCAGAAATGCTCTTGCCCTCCAGCGGGAAGTAAGGTAGACAAATATGCAGAGACCAGAAGACGCACATGCCAGAAACGTTGTTACTAATGAAAAGAGTCAACATGAAAAGCAGAATTATAATGCATTTATAGAATGCCAATTTATCTGCTCTCCCAATGGAAGTAGAATTTTATTTGGTTCTTAGAGGAAGAGTTTGATCCTAAACTAGGACATTCCAAGCAGTAGGAAAAGCATGGGCGAAGAAGCAGATGTGCAAGACCAGGCAGCTAGGAGGCTGCAAACGAGGGCTCAGCAGGCTGGAGAAGCAGGTGAGAGCATAGAACAGACACGCTAGGTAGGAAGACTTGATCATGGAAATGAAAGGGGCCTGTGGAGGCTGTTTGAGGTTGGCCATTACTAATGAAAGCAGGATGTCTGAAGATACAGTTGATTGTTCCCCAGGGACACGATGTCCTTCCTTATCGCTCCAATTTTTTCATCACTAGACTGCTCTGAATTGTTGCCCTACTTATGTTAGTGACCAAAAAGGCTGAACAGTACTCTGATGTCAATTTCATTTATTTTTTAACTTTTATTTTTAACACATCTATTTCTGTATTCATTTGGCTGCATCAGGTCCTAGTTGCAGCAAGCAGGATCTTCATTGCATCCTTGGGATCTTTAGCTGTGCTGCATGGCTTAGCTGTTCTGTGGCATATGGGATCTTAGTGCCCCAACCAGGGACTGACCCTGAGTCACCTGCAGTATAAAGTGGATTCTTAACCACTAGACCACCAGGGGAGTCATTGACTTTTCATTATATATTGGAGTATATTTTATTAACAGTATTGTAATCATTTCAGATGTATGGCAAAGTGATTCAGTTGTACATATACATGCATCTATTCTTTATCAAATTCTTTTTCCTTTTAGGTTGTTACATAATATTGAGCAGAGTTCTGATGTCACTTATAAGGAAGAAAATTTACGAAGGCTTTGGTAACATTTTCCAGGAAGTTTTTAGCCAAATCTCCCCAAATTAAATGTCACAGCATAAATGGTATAAAACTTCCCAGATCAACTCGGTTCAATTCGATTGGCATTTATTAAGCATCTGCTGTAAGCCTGGAGGTTAGTTCCATTCATGTGACATAAAAATGAATACTTCATGGCCTCAACCTTGATGTTTCACTGTCAATATTTCTGGAAAACAAGGTTTTCAGTATGTTGTGATATGCTGTGAGATAATATGAGCAGCTAAAAATAAGAACCCAGAAGAATGTGAAATTTATGCTGGAGAATCTTCCTGGTAAAGGTGGTACCTATTCGCTGTGTTTTGAAGGTAGCCAGGCAAATGGACAGACACCCAGTTATCAGTACTCACTATCTATGAGAGCTTAGACTATCGAAAGGGGTCCTTTATTCTATTTATGTAAACCATAAGATGTTCTTTAATTTTTATTTTTTTTAAATAGAAAGTTGCCATCTTGTCATACAAATGGAAGGAAGCTGAGTCCTTTTGTAATAGTCACTAGGTTTATTACATGACAGGTTCAATGATATTTATAATTATAACTTCTACTGCACACTTTAATGAATAGAGAGGTCATCCCACAAAGAAATCAGGAGGCGGGCTTCCTAAGGATCCAGAACGGCATGTGCAGAGGACTGGAAGGAAAGAGTAGCAAATGGTGGACCAGATATTACCGGAGCAGGGGCCACAAGTGCTGCATGGAGATGTGTGTCTGGGGTGATGCCGACATAGGCTTCTCTGGAAGTCCCCCCAAATCAGGAAATGGGTGAGCATGGCTTTCAGTCCAGGTGGTACTCTTCATCACCCTGTATTCTGGGACACGGAGAGTACGTGCTAAATAGACACTAGTTCTTTTCTCAGACGTGTCTAGTTTGTCATCTCAAAGCAAAGCAGCCTCTCAGTTACTCAGTAAAGTTAAGGGGAAAAGTACTCATATGTTCTCAAGAAAAATAAATATCTCATGATGAAATAAATAAAGTGAATAGTTAGCTATAATCTAGTCATTGTTATAAATGAGAAGCATTCATGCTTTTGCACTCTGAAACCCAAGTATGAAGATTACAGAAGACATTGACAGTATCAGCTAAGTGATCCATGGCTGATAATCCCAAAAGAACCTCTCAAGATAATCAAGATGGCCATTTAAGATGACCATGAGTCTTCAACTTTACCAGTGGTGTTTATTAACTCTACTAAATTATTACATGTGTTTGAGTTCTGTTGACATTTAAGTGGAAACAGAGAGGAAAATAATATTTCCTCTGGGGTATCTAGCCCATCATCACTGAATTGAATCAGAAAGTGATCATGGATCTGACTATGAACTCAACCCCACTCTCCATATACGCACTGGATTCCTAAGAAAGTAAAGCTGAGTAATCAAATAGCAACTCTGATGAAGTTTTTCAAAGTTTTGATGATTATTCAAATCATCATAGCTATATTGTTTTTATTATTCTGACACTGTTTTATGCGGTATCCTACACCGGTTTCCTTGGAAACAAACTCGGAAATGGAGTGTTGCCTGTAGGAAACATATCAAGGGACACTCTTGGGACATACATGTCCAGAGAAAGAAGGAGAGCCGGGAGAAGGTGAGCCCTGCTGACTGCGCCTGCAGCCTCTGAACATCGGACAGGAAGCTCTGGAGCTGATCAGAGGTGTTCCCAGAAGGAGCATGGGCTGAGGTCTCTGTAGTCCTCGATCAGCCGGTCATCTGCTGCTGGCGGCCCCTGGGTCAGCAGAACTCCCACAGGAGGCTGTGTCTACAAGCTCTCAGCAATGGATGTTCCAGCAGCTGAAGGATGGGTACATCCACTCTGAAGAGGGGATTTGGGATATGGTGATAACACCAATTATACACTTTACCCACTGCTGGCTGGATTCTAGGCATACCTTGTACATCACTATGAGAAATAAGCAAGTCTCTGTGCTTGAGCAAATGTCATCTCATCTGGTTCAACCGGTCGTAATATTTAGAATCCCTATGGGACCAGGGGAGACCTTTGAGTTTAAAGTTTTATTTGATTTGACGGATTTCCTTGAAAATCAGTTTTAGTTGATCAAAACTTTCAAATCAAGTTTTGATATATTTTTCTTGATTTGCTTTGCTTTGGAACATTGCTCTCGTAACTTATGGAAAGGAAAAAGGCAAAATGCAGCAAATGGAGACAGAAGAGATGGAAAGTGAAGCCACCAAACAGAAGACTTGCTTGGTGTTAACTTTCATTTAATTCATAGGATTGAAAAATCTTGCTTATTAAGCTGTCCACTTTGTTTTTTGATTTGTTCCGGGTGGAGGAAAGAATTAGCCGCTTAGTGTCTGGTTGTGCTGATATGCTTGTGCCAGAATAAATGGAGTGTCAGGGCAAGCGTGTCATGTTTCATGGAGAAATAGGGCATGAATATTCCATTGGGCAAGGGGCAAAGTCCTCGAGGAAACAGTGGGAGCCCCAGGCTGGAAGTTTGAGCCATAGGCTCATGCCACAAGTCTGGACTAATCATGCCCTCTTGGCCCTGCCATCCCCTGTATGCTAATGATGCTAAATTGCTTCAGTCGTGTCTGACTCTTCATGAGCCTATGAACCATAGCCAGCCAGGCTCCTCTGTCTGTGGGATTCACTAGGCACGTTTACTGGACTGGGTTGCCATGCCTTCCTCCAGGGGATCTTCTTGACCCAGAGATCGAACCTGTTTCTCCTTCGTCTCCTGCTGTGTCAAACAGGTGGATTCTTTACCATTAGTGCCGCCTGAAAAGCCTCTTTCTCGATTTCTCCAGCTGTTAAATGGGCCTAGTTAACTTGCAGAGTTATGAGATCAGATAATAAGTCTTTTTACAGAATTTGAAAAGTATAGAGCATTAAGAAATAATTCATAGAAAATGGAACTATGACCATAGAACTCAGTATGAGAGTATTGATAGAATAAGTTAGGAAAGTCCAAAGTTCTAAGTGAAAGTTTCAGACCACTAATAATCACCTTAGAAATACTATTTTGAAATAAAATACTGGGGCGATAATCTATCAAAAATGCTAAGCACATTGCCCTCTCCCACCCAAATGAAAACAGCACATGGACACTGATATTCTCTGTTTTTAACTGAGTCCTGGTGTGAGGCACGCTGTAAAATATAAAACACTCAGGGAATTGGATGATTATTCAGCAGTAGACAAATGAGCATGACCATACATTTTTTTCCCCTATTTCTCAATTGAGAACTTCTAGACCAGTTGATACATCACGACCCCACTCCTTTTTTCTTTAACTGACTAAGTTAGTACAAAATAAAGGCTATTAGTGGAGACCAAGAAGGTTTCTTCGAAATAGTGTTTCCTCCACACCCATAAGTCCAATGCCTGTATGCAATGCTTACAGTTTTTCCTTAATTGAAGTACAGTTGACTTAAAATGTTATGTTAGTTTCAGGTGTATGGCAAAGTGATTCAGTTATATGTGTGTGTGTGCATTCAGTTGTATCCAACTCTTGTTTTTCCAGGCAAAAATACTGGAACAAGTTGCTGTTTCCTATTCCATGGGATCTTCCTGACCCAGAGATCGAATCCAAGTCTCTTATATCTCCTGCATTGACAGGCCGATTCTTTACCACTATACCACCTGGGAAGCCATATATATATTCCTTTTCAGGTTCTTTTCCTTATACATTATTAAAAATGTTAAGCACAATTCCCTGTGCTATACACTAGTCTTTATTGGTTATATATTTTATATATAGTAGTGTGTATATGACTGAGTGATTGAGAATAAGCACGTGTATATGCAACACTATTTCCAATAGGCAAGACACAGAAGCACCAAGTTTTTAAAATGCATTTATATTTGTTTTCAATGATGTATGATTCTTATGCACTAGACAAATGCATAGGACTTTGTAAATCTGCAAGGTCAGGTTAGATACAGTTTAGATTTAGATTGAGGAAGAACTCCTCTCTTAATAACTTGAAGACTTTATATATATAATATGCCCATTCTTCAAAGAGGATTAAAGAAAAGTCAAGCAATTGTAGAGATATTGTTGCTAATGATGAAACACCTGCTGGATGATCAGCTTTTTTCTTTAACTATAAATAAAAGTGACCTCAGTTTACTTAAAATAATCTTGACCTGAATAAGCTTCTGCTTACTTTTATGTTCTAAATGGGTGTTGCTTGGCATAAATACAATGAGCAGTGACAGACAACACATTTGATGGAGAAGTACTAAGGCAGGAGATCAAACATGAATTCTACAAAGCTGTGTTAGCACACCATAAACATAATGAACAAATTCATGAAAAGAAAGTTCATGAATAATGGATGAGGGATTCATTGAACACTATTAAAATATGCAGACTCTGGGTGGCTGACAGATTCCAGATGGAATAGGTCCAAAGGACAGGTGAGTGAAAGATAGGCCAACAAAGAAAAACTGATTAAAGAATGCGAGGACAATATCCCCAAATGGGAGCTCTGGAGAGCAGATTTTCCTTGTACCTATCTAAATCAGTTTGCCGGTAGAAGAATATGCAACATGTTTATGACATTAATAAGCAAATGTATAGACAATAGTGGAAAAAAGAAGAAAATAAAAGAAGATCAGGAAACACAAAGTTAAATGGACAAGCACTGCAAATGCAAACAGCAAAAGTCATGATGAAATAAAAGCAATATACTTTCCTTTCCTTTAGTCCATCCTAAAGGAAATCAGTCCTGGGAGTTCATCAGAAGGACTGTTGTTGAAACTGAAACTCCAATATTTTGGCCACCTGATGCAAAGAGCTCACACATTTGAAAAGACCCTGATGTTGGGAAGGATTGAAGGCAGGAGGAGAAGGGGATGACAGAGGATGAGATGGTTGGATGGCCTCACTGACTCAATGGACATGAGTTTGGGTAAACTCCGGGAGTTGGTGATGGACAGGGAGGCCTGGTGAGCTTCAGTTCATGGGGTTGCAAAGAGTCGGACATGACTGAGTGCCTGAACTGATACTGATACTTTCCTTTCATAGGAGCCAAAGGGCAGGAGAAAACAGGCTGAGAATTTGGGCTGCTTCAATAATTTGAAAATAGAGAAGAAGCAAGATATGCTGAAAAGACCCAAAGATTCTTGCTCAGAGAGAGCAAAATCGAGATATGATTTGTTCAAGAAAGAGAGATGCTTTTCTGAAAAGCTTTCTCAATTCATATTTTAGAGACTAATGCTTAATATACTAACAGTTCTTTATTTTGCATTAGTGAAAGATAAACTGTCTCATAAATAAAATTTCCAGGTTATGACAATGTTTTCCATTCAAGTATCACTTTAAAAATCATAGATTTCAATTATAAACATGAGAAATATATGTATCCATGCTTTTCTACCTTTAGGAAATATCATCAACTTTTTTCTTCAGAGATAAGTTTCACTACAACTTACCTTCATGATTATAGAGGGAACAAATGTGATAATATTTTTATGTAATATTATATTTTACATAGTAATAATAGTCGTGGTATCAGTTGCTCAGTTCTGTCTGAGTCTTTGTGACCCCATGGAGTGCAGCTTGCTAGGCTACTCTGTCCATGAAAAAAGGCAAGAGTACTGGAGTAGGTTGCCATTTCCTTCTCCATATATTAGACATATTGTGTACTAATTTAGCTGTTACCACGGTTCTTGCTCTCAAAAAGTAATTGCTGTTTATATCGGCCCATGCATTTATAACTATGTTAGTACTTTGGACTTAATGTAGATGGAAGAATACTTTGTTTCTTAGTCTTCTAATCCTTGAAAGATTGGCATATTGTAGTTTTATTACATTTCTATAACTTTGTATAGACAGTCCAGGTTTGAGAGAAGAAAAGTAGCAACTTACACAGAGGTAGAAAGGTCATAGGTTCTAAAAGGAGTTGGGTTAGGGACAGATGTATAGAATAGTCTTTTAGACTCTGTGGGAGAAGGCGAGGGTGGGATGTTTCAAGAGAACAGCATCGAAACATGTATACTATCTGGGGTGAAACAGATCACCAGCCCAGGTTGGATGCATGAGACAAGCACTCGGACCTGGTGCACTGGGAAGACCCAGAGGGAGCAGGTGGAGAGGGAGGTGGGAGGGGGGATCGGGATGGGGAACACATGTAAACCCATGGCTGTTTCATTTCAATGTATGACAAAATCCACTACAATAAAAAAAAAATGAAAAAAAAAATAAAAGGAGTTGGGGAGATCCATTAAGATAATCCTTGGAGGTTTTGCTGAATCGAAAGATAAAGCATTAACAATAGGAATATTAATAGTGGCTAATCTTTCTGAGAACATTCCATTTGTCAGATGTTTTGTTACATATTGACAATAATTATCTCATTTATCTACCAAACAGAGGTGACATCATCGAGATGGTGGGTGGGGGATCCCAACCTTCATCCTCTCACAAAAATCCACATTAGAAAGGCATCCACAAACAAAAATAGCTCTAGGAGAGTCCATTTAAGAAACTTCATCAGTGCAGTACAACAATCTGAGATTAACTGAACAAAAAAGAAGGAAGACAGCTGCATATTGCTTGCATCATCCCATCCGTCAGGCTGGCATTGCTCAGTGACAAGAGGGAACTCTCCATTGAGAAATAGTTTCTCTCACTGGGAAAAGAAGGTCAGGGCCAGGAGCCAATCCAGACCTCTGGATCTGTTCAAGTGCAAGAAGCCAGTCATACATCCGCTTGCTTATTTTAGCCACAGACAATATATCTGATCATGTGTATATTTATAATTCATATATATATTTTAATATGCAAAAGTCTCCTCTCTGGTGCTAATTTCATTGTCAGATATCCATTCTGGTTCTAGCCTCCATCCAGGGGTTATCTCCCTCCAACCTAGTTTTGTTGTTTCCTGTTTGGCTTTTACCATTTATTTCGCTCAGGTGAAAATACTCCCTATATTAAATCCCCTTTGTTTTTTTCCATCTCATGTGTGATGTCTCTGTTACTGTTTGGAGCCTGATAAACCTATCAAAATCACAGTGTATTTTTTTGTGTGTGCATTCATGACACTTAAAAAAAATGATTTGCAGTAGAAATGTTATTAGTCTTCATATGGACTCTGAATATTGTTTATTGTAGTAAAATTTACTTTTTGTTTAAAATACTTTATTTAAAATTTAAAAGTTTATCATTTATTGTAGTAAAATTTACATATAGAGAAAAGCAGGAATCATATTTTCAACTTATTCTTGTGATAGATTTATGCAACTTTATAATTAGCACCTCAGTTCAGATACACACCATTTTATCCACTCTAGAAAGAAAGTTCCAGAGTTCCAAGGCTCTGAAGAAATAAGCATAACTGGTAAAAATTATTTAAAAACCAATCACTTAAAGTCTCTGAAGGGAATTTCCTGATGATGCAGTAGAACCCCATATTACCATTGCCAGAATCCTTGTCTTAATCCCTGATCAGGGAACTAAGATCCCACAAGCTACTTGGCACGTCCCCCTCCAAAAAAAGTCTCTGGAAATTATCCTCAGAGCATACAGAAAGTAAAGAAATATTTACTAAAGATAATCTACTAAAACACAATGAAATGGCAAGTCCGTGGCACTCAGTGTGACCCCGTTTGCCCCTCCCAGATCAGCACAGCGGAAGTTCTGCTCTGTTCAGGGGGGCGCAGCCAAGGGTACTGTCCTCGCTCAGCCCCAGGTCCAGTCCAGAGCTGCAGTATCCTCCCAGGAGGCGCAATCTCCCCAGATTCCTCTTTCTTTAAATCTGAGTTGAAAAGGCTTAATTCAAGGCTGCTGTTGCTGGGAAGCTGGCGATTCCCTTCTTCCACACAGCCTTTCATATCATGAAAGATGAAGCAGAATGATAAGACTAGAACCCTAATCATCTCACCTTAGGTCATCAAAAGGCACTCCGGGCATTCATGGAGTACCAAGTGCTTGCCTAGAGCACTGTCTTATGCAGGGACAGGAAAGTTAAAAAGTCCAGAATCTGTGACATCTGCTTTAAACTTCATCTGCAGTAGGGGTGTCATGGGGCTTCCCTTGTGGTCCAGTGGCTAAGATTCTGTACTCTCAATGCAGGGGCCAGGTTTGACCTCTGGTTAGCAAACACCAGGGATTCTCAGGTACTGTTCAGTCACCCAATCATTTCTGACTCTTGGCAACCCCATGGACTGCAGTACACCAGGCCTCCCTGTCCCTCACCATCTCCCAGAGCTTGCCCAAGTTCATGTCCATTTCATTGGTGATGCCATCCAACCATCTCATCCTCTGATGCTCTCTTCTGCTTCTGCCCTCAATCTTTCCCAACATCAGGGACTTTTCCAATGAGTCAGTTGTTCACATCAGGTGACTAAAATGCCGGAACTTCATCTTCAGCATCAGTCCTTCCAATGAGTATTCAGGGTTTATTTCCTTTAGGACTGACTTGCTTGATCTCTTTGCAGTCCAAGGGACTCTCAGGAGTTCTCTCCAGCACCACAATTCGAAGGCATCAACTCTTTGTGCCCTGCCTTCTTTATGACCCAGCTCTCACAAACTTACAGGACCGCTGGGAAAACCATCGCCTTGGCTATGCAGACCTGCGTCGGCACAGTGATGTCTCTGCTTTTCAAACGCTGTCCAGGTTTGCTGTAGTTTTCTGCCAAGAAGCAGCCGTCTTCTGACTCCACGGCTGCTGTCAGCACCCACGGTGACTTTCCCGCCCAAGAGGAGGAAATCTGTCACGACGTCTGCTTTTCTCCATCCACTTGCCATGAACTGATGGGACTGGAGGCTGTGCTCTTAGCGTGTGTGTGTGTGTGTTAATATTTAGCTTTAAACTGGCTTTTTCACTCTCCTCATTCACCAGCAGCAAGAGGTTCTTTAGTTCCTCTTTGTCTGCCGTTCGAGTGGTCACATGCATATCTGAGGTTGTTGATGTTTCTCCCCACAGTCACTTTTGATTCCAACCTGTAACTCATGCAGCCTGGCATTTCTCAGGCTGTGCTCAGCATATAGGATTAAATAAACAGGGTGAGAAGAGATAGCCCTGTCGTAATCCTTTCTCAATTCTGAACCGATCAGTTGCTCCACACAGGGTTTTAACTGTTGCTTCCTGATCCCCATACAGGCTCCTTAGGAGACAGGTAAGATGGTCTGGCATTTCAATCTCTTTAGAAGCTTTCCACAATTTGTTGTGATCCACACAGTCAAAGGCTTCAGCATAGTCAATGAAACGCAGGTGGATGTTTTTCTGGAATTCCCTTGCTTTCTCTATGAGCCAGTGAATGTTGGCAATTTGATCTCTGGTTTCTCTTCCTTTTCTAAACCCAGCTTGGACATCTGGAAATTCTTGGTCTGCATAATGTTGAAGCCTATCATGAAAGGTTTTAAGCATGGCCTTACTAGCATGGGAGCTGAATACAATTGTCTGATGGTTAGAATAGTCTTTAGTGCTGCCCTTGGAAATCAGGATGAGGATTGACCTTTTCCAGTCCAGTGGCCACAGCCGGGTTTTCCAGATTTGCTGACATATTGAGAGCAGCACTTTGATAGCATCATCTTTTAGGGTTTTGAATAGCCCTACCAGAATTCCATCACATCCACTAGCTTTACTGACAACAGTACTTCCTAAGGGCAACTTGACCTCACACTCCAGAATGTCTGGCTCTGAGTGACTGACCACACCATTGTGGTTATCTAGTTCATTAGGATCCTTTTTTGTAAAGTTCTTCCATAAAAACCTGCCTGACAATTCAGGAGACTTAAGAGACATCGGTTTAATACCTGGGTCAGGAAGTTCCCCTGGAGGAGGGCTTGGCAACCCACTTTAGTATTTTTGCCTGGAGAAGCCCATGAACAGACGAGCTTGATGGGTTACAGTCCATGCGGTCGCAAAGAGTCAGACATGACTGAAGCAACATAGCATGCCTGAACAGGGAACTTGATCCTTCATGTTGCAACTAAGAATCCGCTTGCCACAACTAAGGATCCTGCATGCTGCAATGAAGATAAAAGAATCCAGCATACTGCAACAAAGACCCAGTGCAATCGAATAGATAAATCACATATTAAAAATAAAACAAAGCCGAGGTGTCAGTCCAAAAGAATTACACCACGAACCTGGCTTAGGCACCAGAGCTCTGGATCAGATATTTTGACCAGAGTTAGAGACAGTTTCCCCTCAAGAGCTGAACTTATCTAAAACAGAGAAAGGAGAATTTCAGTCCTAAGGGAACTTTTAAAAAACAATGAAAATTTTGATAGTAAGCAAACTAAATCATAAGCTAGCTATGTTATCGGAGAGAACTTAGAAAGAGAGCTTAGAAGGGTCCTCTAGAGATAAGAACAAATCACAAAGACCTATTTCAGAAACAACCACTGCAAAGAATGCCAACAGCTTATAGAATAAGTGATGCCCCAGGGTATTGTTGAAAATAATAGAGCAATCAGCTGGCAATTAGTGAAACATAGTAGCTGAATGTGGTCAGAAAATGAAAGAAGGAGCCTTATTAAAATCTTTGTCTTGTCAAGGTGAATTTGCAAATATCCAATCTGTGTAGTTTGAAGAATAACATCAGAGGAGTCACATGGCAGGAGAAAATAGGCATCATTAAAATAGTTCAGCCAGTCATTCAAACAAATTTAAAAAGTGAATAAAAACAGGAAAGCAGATGTGGGGAGACAATAAACCAGAATATCTGCAATATATTATCTATAATCACTAGGTTTCAACAAAAAGTTATAAAGTTTGCAAAGAAACAAGAAAGTCTGACTTATATACAGCAGAAAAAAGAAAAACATAATGTAAGCAACAAAATCTGCCATGAGAAGTTGAGAATTGAAGAAACCTATGGGACTTTCCCGGAGAAGGCAATGCCACTCCAGTACTCTTGCCTGGAACACCCCGTGGACGGAGGAGTCTGGTGGGTTGCAGTCCATGGGGTTGCAAAGAGTTGGACACGACTGAGCGACTTCACTTTCTTTCTTTCATGAAGACTTCATGATAGACACCATAAATATGTTCAAATAAATAATGGAAATCATGCTTAATGATTACTTCAATATCTCATCAGGTAGAGAATATCAGGATAGATAAAATTACTTTAAAAAAGGGAAATCTAGATTTGAATAATACAACTGAAAGGAAAAATTTACTAGAGGTGTTCAAGAGATGTGAATTAGCAGAAGTAATTCAGAAACTTGAAGAGACATAAAAGAGATTAGGCAGTCCAAATAACTAACATTTAAATATTTTCTTTTAAAACAGATCACCAGCCCAGGTTGGATGCATGAGACAAGTGCTCGGGGCTGGTGCACTGGGAAGACCCAGAGGGATCAGGTAGAGAGGAATTGAAATAAAAATAAATCTGCTTTTTACATTTTTATCTGTTCTGGTTGGTCCAACTTCCCATTTAGTATCATTTTATTCTGAAAATATTTTTCTGCACCTCTTTTATCTGAAAAATTATTTAGATTCCATTTTGAAGAATATTTTCCCTGGATACAAAATTATTTCTTATTTAGAACTTTTAAAATATTTTCCTATTTTATGGCCTCCTTGTTCCTGGAAATATTTATTATAATCATTTTCTTGTTTGTAATCCACTTTTGAAAATTATTTCATCCATCACTTTGACTGCAAAGCATTTTGTACTGATCTTCTTTGGATTTATCCTGCTCACAGTTTGCTGAAATTCTTGGAAGCACGTGTGAAATTTGACAATATTTCAGCTTTTTTTCCAAGTATATTTTCTGTCCTCTTCCATCTTTCTTTTACCCTTTGGAAACTTTGTTTGCATTTAAATTAGACAACTTTGTATTGTCCTACATGTAACTGTGTCTCTGTTAATTTACATTTTCATCTTTTTTCTCTCTGTGAAACAGGGCACATAATGTATATTGTTCCATTTTTAGCTTTTTTATTCTTCTACCATCTATTTGTTATTACGCCAATACATTGAACTTTATCTCAGATATTCTACTTTTTAATTTTAGAATTCAAAACTGTTCTTTTTTTATCGTTTACATTACTGTGCTGTTATTTACCATCTGTTCATTCATTGTAGCATCTTTTTAATGTTATTCAGCATATTTATAGTAGGTTCTTCAAAGTGCTTGTCGGATAATTCTGACGTCTGTGTGAACTGTAGATCTGTCTCTATTGTCTGACTTTTTTTCTTAACTATGCATTGTATCCTTACGTTCCTTCAGGGTACTCTGTCGGTTGTATGATGTGCATTATACCTATTTATATTATAGGGCTTCTGCTTTTTGCTCTCTGAATAATATTACTTTTTGTTTACATAGGTATATAAATTGCTTGCTGACAAGCTTGAGCTTCTGGATGCTTGGTTTCATATGTTGTTAGTTAGAGTACATTTAAGTTTGTCCTTTGTGTTGGGGAAAATCCTTAGGTGTGGTGTACATTCTTTAATCACTAACTATGGCCTTTCTTGGTTTTCAGTAGGACGCTTGGTGAACTGTCCCTCTAACTTGGTGGGATCACAACCAAGAATCAAAGACTTGTGAGCATCTCCTTCGTGGCGGCTGACAGTTGAAGTCTCTGTGCATGGTTTCTTAGTTTTCCATCTGCCGCTCTTTTCTTTCCCACACTTGTACAGTTCATGGGTCAGATACAGAGTTGACGTTAGTTTGCATATAGATTTCAAGTGCTCTTTTTTGTGGCTTCCTACTTTTCTGGAAGTCTACCCTTGCTTTCTGCAGCCCTAGAAAAGGGCTTTGCCCTGCATGTTCTAGAGCATGCATTCAGAAAAAAAAAAAAGCCACGCAAATATAAATCTAAAACTTGAATTGTTAATGATGTTTTAAAATTGCAGTTTAGTTGTTATTTTAAAAGTTTACTACCGACATTGTTTTTTTCTAATTAGTTATTAAGTATATGTCATAAATGGAATGATTTGAGTACTTTTGCTTTGAGACTGACCTCCTTGCTGAGGTCATAATTATGTATAAGTTATCCATTTAAATTTGTTTATTTCAAACAGGGATTATAATTCTTTTAAATGCTATTTCCTTCTAATAGCTTCTGCTCTTTTTCTTAGTTTAACTTTACTTGTATAATTCTGTCAGATAGCGCTTTTATACTATTATTCAACCTTAATTATTATTATTATTGCTATTAGTATTGTCACATATAATTATTTTTAAGTTATAAAACATTTGGCTAGTTTTCTAAGAGTGAATTTAAAAATAGGTTTAGATATTAAATACTATTATGCCTTTTCAGTATCTCTTAGGACAATCATACATCTACTATTTATTTTTTGGCCTAAAGATAGAATGAATGCTATTAATAGATGTCATGATAATGAATCCTTCCAATGTCTCAGAATGAATATTGCTTGGCCAGAGAGTCTATTTTAATACATCAGTGGATTTTATTTTCCAACTATTTATTTAGAATTGTTGAATCATTATTAATAAGTGGAATAGTATGATTTTTCCACATATTTTTAAGGTGGTGATGCAAGGTTTGCAAGCTTCAAAACATATTAGGAAGCCTTGGACTGCAAGAGATCAAACGAGTCAATCCTAAAGGAAATCAGTTCTGAATATTCTTTGGAAGGACTCATGCTGAAGCTGAAACTCCAAATAACACAGGTTTGAACTGTGTGGGTCCACTTATACAAAGATATTTTAAAAAATAAATATGCACTTGCCCTCCATATTCACTAGTTAAGCATCCATGGATTCAGTTAAACATGGATTGAAATTTCCATCCACAGGTGGTTGAATCTGAACTTGGGAAAATCAAGGATACAGAGGATCAATTGGATTTCTTGTACTACTTTATTTTATATGAGAGACTTGAGCACCTGCAAATGTTGGTATATAGCAGGCTTCTGGAAACAGTCCTTTGAAGATACTAAAGGAAGAATATTTATTTTGATTAAAAACTCATAAAAAATCAATTGTCAAGGCTTCTTGTGGGTTTATATTTCTTTTTAAATTTTTTTATGTTATATTTATTTCTTTTAGAATTTCTACCTTTTCTTCACTTAATGTAGTTCATTTTTTATACTGCAGTTCTTTCAGACAAATCTTAAATGCATTAACATTAATTAATATAAATTCCTTTTGAATATTTTATTTGATTGTATCAGTTGCCATTTAATTGTATATTAACCTCTAATTTTATTTTTAAAAGACTTTATTTTTATAGATGCATTTTCCCTCATTTTGTAAATAAAACTGAGCTGTAACACGGAGCTGTAACACAGATCCATTCAAGAGCTGGGCCTTCGCTTCAAATTTTTGTTGTGATGAAACAGAACTGTGGAAATTACACACTCCCCCAACACTCTTAAAGTTTTGTTTTTCATATTTAAGTCTTTAATCCAAAGGTAATTAACATTTGGAAAACTACGAGATCAGAGTACCTTTTTCTTTTTTCCCTTATATTAACAGCCAATAGTACTGATAGTATTTTCTGAATGCTGCATGTTTTCTTATTTGTTTATCCATTCAACTGATATTTACTGAGCATCTAGTGTGTGTCAGTCATGGTTTCAGATATTACACTTCACTGAAAATATTAAGTAACTTGAAATACATCAGCGAAAAATAATAGAATCTTGTCCCCAGTGGAGTTTGTGTTATTCACGGCATGTAAGGGAGTCCTGTAGCAAAGAGTGAACATAGCAAACCATTATACAGAATATATCAGAAGTGGGCAAATACCCTTAAAAATAAGAGGAGGTCAAAGCTGGAGGGGAGAAATTTTATTTCAATTTAGACTAGGTGGGATAGGGCTTATTAAAACAGAAAATTTGTGCAAAACTTTAAATGAGGAAATCTAAGAATACTACAGAACAAGCATTGCAGAAGCCCTAAAGAGCTTGCTATTTTTATGCAAAAATAAGATGCCAAGATGTCAGGGAAAGCAGAGGGAGGGAGGAGACTCTGGAAGATAAGGTTCAGGAGTGGACAAGGAAGCGGAGGGCTAAAACACATGATGCCTTTAGGACACGGAAAAATGCTGGCTTTTGCTAAGGGAGACAAGAAATCACTGTGAAGTTTTAGCCAGGAGTGATCCAATTTGCCTGTCTTATCTTTAAAAAAAGATGCCTCTGAAAATTATACACTTATCACTTTTTGTATTATTTGTGTTTTTCTAATGTTTTCTCAAGGTCATGAGAAGACTGAAGATATGTTGAGAATAAAGAGACTGAAAACACAGTTGAGTGCAACATGTGGCCTTGAGTTAGATTCTTTACTGTAAAAGGCATCACTAGATGAATTGGCAAAATTTAAATGGGTCTCTGGGTGAAGAATATACATTTCTTTTTACCTTTCTTGCAAATTTTCTTTAAATTTGAAATCTGTCAAATAAAAATATTAAAAAAGGATCATTTTGGAAGGTGCATTATTAAAGAGATGATAGAATTATCTAGCAGAAGATGATGATGGCTAAGCCTACAGAAGGCAGTAAAGAGTGGTAAAGCTGTAGGCACAATTTGAAGGTAAAACCAAGAGAAGTCCCTGGTGGATATATGGCTTTCAGATGTTCCAAGAACATGGGCTAGAATATTTGCCAAATTGGCTTGAATATTTGAGTTGCCACTTCCAAGATGAGAATTTGTTTAGTCACTAAGTCATGTCAGACTCTTTGTGAAAGACTCAAAAACTGTACCCCACCAGGCTCCTCTGTTCATGTGGTTCCCCAGGCAAGAATACTGGAGTGGGTTTCCATTTCCTTCTCCAAGGAATCTTCCTGATTCAGGGGTTGAACTCACGTCTCCTGCACTGACAGTCACATTCTTGACCACTGCACCACTTGGGGGCGTGAGAGAAGAATGGCTGTGGTGAAATAGATTTGTAGAAAGTCAAAGCGAGCATCGTTCTGCGTTTTGGAAGGGCTATCAGACGCATTTTGTCTGCGTTTCAATGCGCTCTGTCTGATGCCTCCTCCAGCCACTTGGCAGAGTCCTGTTCCGTGCACATTCTACGCATCCTTCTGTGTGTGCGACGTGGCGGTATTTTGCCTAAAGCCCATGCCTTGCACTTCACATTTCATGCCCCAGAGACTTCTCTACATCTTGAAATAGTTTTGGGAACCACCTCTGCATTCATACATGCCAACTCCAAAAGAGACCATTCTGGGGCAACATCTCCCAGATAAACAGTTCTTAGATGGACTTCAAAAGACTCTTCATAAGGCCTAGAACTTTGAGAGTCTAAAACTCCCAGAGCAGGCCGTTGAAGTACAAGTGATGCAGGGAGAAAATAAAGAGTGTGTATCCAAGAAAAGGAAGTGATCAACTGACAAATTCTAGCATTCAAAAGAGGAAGACCATGGCCTCCAGTCTCATCACTTTGTGGCAAATAGATGGGGAAATAGTGGAAACAGTGACAGACTTTATTTTCTTGGTCTCCTAAATCACTGTACAGTGACCATGGCCACACAATTAAAAGACATTAGCTCCTTGGAAGAAAAGCTATGACAAACCTCAACAATACATTAAAAAGCAGAGGCATCACTTTGCCAACAAAGGTCCATGTAGTCAAAGCTGTGATTTATCCAGTAGTCATGTATGGATGTGAGAGTTGGATCATAAAGAAGGCTGAGTGCTGAAGAATTGATGCTTTCAAATTGTGGTGTTGGAGAAGACTCTTTTTTTAATTTTTCATTTATTTTTATTAGTTGGAGGCTAATTACTTCACGACATTTCAGTGGGTTTTGTCATACACTGACATGAATCAGCCATGAGTTTACATGTGTTCCCCATCCCGATCCCCCCTCCCACCTCCCTCTCCACCCGATCCCTCTAGGTCTTCCCAGTGCACCAGGCCCGAGCACTGTCTCATGCATCCCACCTGGGCTGGTGATCTGTTTCACTTTAGATAATATACATGCTGTTCTCTTGAAATATCCCACCCTCACCTTCTCCCACAGAGTCCAAAAGTCTGTTCTGTACATCTGTGTCTCTTTTTCTGTTTTGCATATAGGGTTATCATTACCATCTTTCTAAATTCCATATATATGTGTTAGTATGCTGTAATGTTCTTTATCTTTCTGGCTTACTTCACTCTGTATAATGGGCTCCAGTTTCATCCATCTCATTATACTGATTCAAATGAATTCTTTAAATGGCTGAGTAATATTCCATGGTGTATATGTACCATGGCTTCCTTATCCATTCATCTGCTGATGGGCATCTAGGTTGCTTCCATGTCCTGGGTATTATAAACAGTGCTGCGATGAATGTTGGGGTGCATGTGTCTCTTTCAGATCTGGCTTCCTCAATGTGTATGCCCAGAAGTGGGATTGCTGGGTCATATGGCAGCTCTATTTCCAGTTTTTTAAGAAATCTCCACACTGCTCTCCATAGCGGCTGTACTAGTTTGCATTCCCACCAACAGCGTAAGAAGGTTCCCTTTTAGATTCTCTTGGAGAACAAGGAGATCAAACCAGTCAATCCCGAAGGAAATCAGCACTGACTATTCATTGGAAGGACTGACGATGAATACTTTGGCTGTCTGATGTGAAGGGCCGACTTATTGGAAAAGACCCTGATACTGGGAAAGACTGAGGGCAAGAGGAGAAGGGGGCGACGGAGGATGAGACGTGCATTCAGAAGAATGAGGGGGTGTATTTGACAGAAAATGAAAATAAAGAGAGAAATAAACATGAATTTAAAAGTGAGTTAGAAATTAGTAATAACAAACACAAGTTTGACTGTTCAAACACTTCCCACTCACATTCTATTATTTGTGTTCTAATAAGGGAACCAAGAATTGTAGTCCCAGTGGGAGCCATGATTATACTACCTCTGTGTTGCTATGAATGAAGCCAAGAACAATATTTCTTGGAAATGTAGCAGTCTCCATCAAAATTAGCTCATTTATACTCGGAATTTATTATTTATTGACAAATATAATACTCAACATTATATGTTTTTCTTTCTAAAATCTCTTTACCTATGAGTCGGTATCTATATAAGAAAAGGTTTTAACTTTGTTAAAGCAAGAGTTACATTTTTCTTTCCAGACATGAAGGTTATCTCTGTATTTGTGTCTTATACTTTTTTTTAATGTACATTATGGGCAGAAAATTTATTCTCTATGATGGTGAGTCTATACAAGTTAATGAGACAGTTTTTTTCTCTCTTAGAATATACTCCATTTTAAGTATGTTCACCATATTCACCTGTATTCAAAAAGAACCTGTATTCTCTATTCATGGTATATTAATTTCTATAGCTTTTTATTAGAGCTTATTAAACTTGTTATTTCAATTTATTGTATAATTGCTTATTTTTGTTCATGCACTTCCTTTGTGAGATTTTTTTCATAATTTTAGTGTCATATTTAAATAGTTTATTTACTTGTATGTTCTGTCTTTTATCATTATATGAAAGTTATATTATTAGGCACATATGTGCTATTTTAATAGTATATAATTATCAATCCACTTTTTTAATGCTTTCTTTCATTCTATTTTACAAGATATTAAAATTGTTTTATACCTACTGATTTATTTTCTTTTCTTTTCAAATTCTTTGTATTTCAAATTCTTGCATTTCTCACAAGGCTTCTTTATTCATGGGATTCTCTAGACAAGAATACTGGAGTGGGTTGCCATTTCCTACTCCAGGGGATCTTCCTGACTCAGGGATTGAATTTGTATCTCTTATGTCTCTTGCATTGACAGGCAGATTCTTTACCACTGGTACCACTTGGGAAGCCCTGATGTTTTCTTGTAGGCCACATATTGTCATACTGTGCCTTGCTTTTCTTAAACAATATAGTAACAAGAGTTTTTGAGGGGTAAGTTAAATGTATTTATGCTCACTGTAATTTCTCTATCAAAACTCACTTCTACCATTTTGTTTCATATATTTTTGAATTGTTATGCTTTCCCTTTTCCCTTCCTGGCTTTCATTGGACATGAACTTTTTACTTGATTATTTGAAAGCTATATTTTTATTTCTTCCTTTGGTGATATTTCTGTTTATCTTTTTCTGTTTGACATTGCATATTTCATAAAGTTTGTATTTCTCTCCAAACGTGCAGTTTGGAATCCTCTCTTCCTTAGTCTGCCCTGACTCCACTGCACTGTGCCTTCCCATTGAACTGGCATTATCTGCTGGATTTTAATATGTTGCCATAGGTTACACAATATACAATTTAAATTTATTATTCCTTTAAACAGCAACACATTTTACAAATTTATTGATTCTTACTTTTTTCATCATTTGTTTTGTTTTGTTTTATTTTATTTTGTTAAAAGGATTCATCAAATTATTGTTAAAGTGAGATTTTGTATTATGAGCAACCTAAGGTCCTGAATTCCTAAAAATACTTTATTGTGTCTCCTCCTTTAAAAGACTATGCAGTTCTAAGATCAAAATTACTGTAATTATGAGGACAATATCACATTTTCCCCTCTACATTCAATATTGCTGATGAGATGTCTGATTAAATCTTGTCATTGAAACTTTCTGAAGATATACTTTTTAATGCCTGGAGGATTTCAGAATTTACCATTGTGCTTAATCTTAAATTTCACTATCTACAAAAGTATTCTTATCATTGTATTTGGTATTTCTCTGCATATCTGTGTGTTTCTGCTTCATATGACTAATATTTTCACATGCTTATTTTAGTGCATGTATTATGTTTGACTTCCCAGGTGGTGCTAGTGGTGCTTGCCGATGCAGGAGGCATGAGAGTCGAAGGTTCCATCCCTGGGTTAGGAAGATCCCCTGGAGAAGGGCATGGCGACCCACTCCAGTATTATTGCCTGGAGAATCCGATGGATAGAGGAGCCTGGTGGGCTACATTCCATACGGTCACAAATAGTGAGACAAGACTGAAGCAATTTAGTTTGCACACATTATGTTTCATTAACTAAATTGCCTATCAGCGGCATTAATTCTGTTGGACTTTATAAAAGGTGTTTAGTTCCTTCTGCTTATTTATCAATGAGTAGATGACTTTGAATGCAAATTCAGATTTACCTACAATATCAGTTGTATCTACTGGCACTATGTACCAAGAAACCTAAGCAAGAAGCATGTCCAGCTTCTGAGAACACTCATTAAGGCAGACTAGGCAGATGGAGTTTGCTCTTGCGTCAGTAAGGCGACTGGCTTTCTATTTAGTGCCTCACTGATACTAGCCTTTGCCAAGGGAAAGTCACATGGCCCCTGTGGGAAGGAGACCCATGGACTGGCCAAAGAGAAGGAGGACACAGTCCGTGTTCCTCATTGTAGCAGGTGGCTTTGCTTTGTCAAGCTGAGCAGATGCTGTGGTTTCTCTCTCTTTTAGTGACATCAACCAGGGTTCTTGGGCTCCTTAATCAATAAAAATTGATAAACGGCAGACAAGAAATCCAAAGGCTTTACTCGGCCCCCTGCTGCAGAAAGGTGGAGCAAGAACACGTGAGAGGCTACCTTGCTGGCTTACCCACTGAGCTTGCTCTTTATCTGGGGTGAGGATAAGAGTATGTCCAGCGGCCATGTCGGAAGGGTGGCTTAGGCGGTTTGGCCGCCGGGAGCGTGGGGAGCAGGCCCACGCACAGCACCTGGTTTTGCTCCCAACACTCTGTTTCTGTCACAAGCTCTTCAAAAGCAGCAATTGTTTTGTTCTTGGTGTTGTTTTCTTTATATCTTTTCTCCAGAATGTGCCCCAACTGCATATACAGGCAGTTATTTTTAGTCTCATATGGTTTCTTTGTCTTTTGCTGCTGAAGGAGATGTTTGTCCAGATTTAAGTATTGCAGCAAAGGGCCCAGATTCTAGCCTTTACCTGGACAGGCAATGTTCCCCATGGTACAAGGAGCGGATGGAAGGTATCAAAGTGAAGACTTCCCTCCAATCCATCTCACTTACGTCAGGAAGTGTTTTCTCTTCCGACTACTGGTATTTCGGAGTTCATGCTGTTCCAGAACATTTTCCTTCACTTCTTGGACTTAGCTGGGCTTGAGGGTGTGTGGGGGTGGGGGTGGGGGTGGGAACAGCACTGGTAGCTAGGGTTTAATTCTCATTTTACCCGAACTCTGGAATCTCTTAAAATTATTATAATCTCTCCCAAGTACGTGGTTGAATTTCCTTTCTCATCCTTCCATGGCTTAAAAAGTCTTGCTAGATCTTTATCTGTTAAATGGTCATTTCAAAGAAACAGCTCTTGGTTTATTTAGTCTTTGAATTTTTTTTCCCCAATGCTATTGACTTTATTTATCATCTTGCTTAGAATTGTTTCCCAGTTTGTTTAAATGTAAATTTGTTATTACTTTTTCATGTTACTAACAAAAATATTTTTGACAAAGAATTTTTCCTCTGAAAAAAAGTCAGGCATTGTCCTGACTTTCTTTCCAAGTAACATTTGTCCTTGAACTGTTTTAAGGAAAACATTTCTTAATTTCCAAAAGGTTGCCTTTTGTTTATTCGTTTCTCAGTGTTTTATTTGCTTATTTCATTATTATAAATTTTCATTAAGAATATACCCTATAAACATTCATTTGAGAATTTGTTATGGGCATCCTTAATTTATCAAATTCTTAGAGACTTATTTGAAAATTTACCAATGCAAACTTTATTTTTTTAAGCAAAGTCTGCTTTACTTGATGAGCTCCTGTATTCGATGTAACTCAGACTTAGGATTGCTATAATTTCATGGGTTCTGTTTTCTATCCTTGTAATTTACTACTTTTCTTAGTTGAATATTTTGAGCTATAATTATGATCTTAATATTATGTTTTGTAACAGGTACTTTTACTTGGTCACTCACTGAACTTGTTCTTTGCGTGGGATGAGGGTAGGGGTGTGTCCAAGGGTCAGGCGGGAGGGGTGGCTTAGGCCCTATGGCGGTGTCCAATGCAGTGTGCATGCATAGTACCCTACTTTTGTGCAGCCTTTATTCTCATCCTTTATTTATCATTTTTATAGCTATACGTCAAATCATTTTTATTAATACCAAGTGTGTCTATCTTTACTGGAATACTTCAGACCGTTCATATTTAACATAGCATGCTTTACTGTGCCCTCTCTGTCTTATTTTATAGCAGATATTTACTGTATCATTTAAATTGCATCTTTGTTTTCAATTTTCTTACTTTGCTTTCTGTGATCAGTTTTATCTCTTCAATATTTCCTCTTCACATAGCAACCACTCCCTTACCTTTTCCACACATAAATATGCACATGGCTTCTGTCCCTTACTTTGAAATTCTACAATGCTTGCAAAGTGATCCTATGATTTTGGGGTCATAGGATCATAATAACATAAGTGTATGTCTACATTTATACTTTGTTTATATACTGCATTCATATTTTATGAGCACCCCATGAACAGTATGAAAGCAAAACGATAGGAGACTGAAAGATGAACCCCCAGGTCTGTAGGTGCCTGATATGCTACTGGAGAGCAGCGGGAGAAATACTCCAGAAAGAATGAAGGGTGCAGCCGAAGCAGAAACAGCACTCAGTTGTGGATGGGACTGGTGATGGAAGCAAGGTCTGATGCTATAAAGAGCAATATTGCATAGGAACCTGGAGTTCCTATGAATTCACGGAGCATAGGTCCATGAATCAAGGCAAATTGGAAGTGGTCAAACAGGAGATGACAAGACTGAATGTCCACATTCTAGGAATCAGCGAACTAAGATGCACTGGAATGGGGGAATTCAGCTCAGATGGCCACTACTCCTGTGGGCAGGAATCCCTTAGAAGCAATGGAGCAGCCATCAAGGTCAACAAAAGTCTGAAACGCAGTACTGGATGCAATCTCAAAAATGACAGGATGATCTCTGTTCATTTCCAAGGCAAACCATTCAACATCACGGTAATTCAAGTCTATTCCCTGACCAGCAACACCAAAGAAGCTGAAGTTGAACAGTTCTATGAAGACCTACAGGACCTTATAGAACTAACACCCAAAAAAGATGTCCTTTTCATTATAGGGGACTGGAATGCAAAAGCAGGAAGTCAAGAAACACCTGGAGTAACAGGCAAATTTGGCCTTGGAGTATGAAATTAAGCAGAGCAAAGGCTAAGAGAGTTCTGCCAAGAGAACACACTGGTCAGAGCAAACACCCTCTTCCAACAACACAAGAGAAGACTCTACACATGGACATCACCATATGGTCTACACTGAAATCTGATTGATTATATTCTTTGCAGCAAAAGATGGAGAAGCTCTATACAGTCAGCAAAAACAAGACTGGGAGGTGACTGTAGCTTGGATCGTGAACCCCTTATTGCCAAATTCAGAATGAAATTGCAGAAAGTGGAGAAAACCACTATACCATTCAGGTATGACCCAAATCAAATCCCTTATGACTATACAGTGGAAGTGAGAAATAGATTTAAGAGACTAGATCTGATAGACAGAGAGCCTGATGAACTATGGACCAAGGTTTGTGACATTGTACAGGAGACAGGAATCAAGATCATCCCCAAGAAAAAGGAAAATAAAAAAAAAAAAAAAAAGCAAAATGACTGTGGGAGGAGGCCTTACAAATAGCTGTGAAAAGATGGGAAGTGAAGAGCAAAGGAGAAAAGGAAAGATATACCCATTTGAAATCAAAGTTCCAAAGAATAGCAAGGAGAGATAAGAAAGCCTTCCTCAGTGATCAATGCAAAGAAATAGAAGAAAACAACAGAATGGAAAAGACTAGAGATCTCTTCAAGAAAATTAGAGATACCAAGGGAACATTTCATTCAAAGATGGGCTTAATAAAGGATAAAAATGGTAGGAACCTAACAGAAGCAGAAGATATTAAGAAGTGGCAAGAATACACAGAAGAACTGTACAAAAAAGCTCTTCACAACCCAGATAATCACGATCGTGTAATCACTCACCTAGAGTCAGACATCCTGGAATGTGAAGTCAAGTGGCCCTTAGGAAGCATCACTATGAACAAAGCTAGTGGAGGTGATGGAATTCCAGCTGAGCTATTTCAAATCCTGGAAGATGATGCTGTGAAAGTGCTGCATTCAATATGCCAGCAAATTTGGAAAACTCAGCAGTGGCCACAGGACTGGAAAAGGTCCATTTTCATTCCAATACCAAAGAGAGGCAAAGCCAAAGAATGCTCAAACTACTGCACAATTGCACTCATCTCACACACTAGTAAAGTAATGCTTAAAATTCTCCAAGCCAGGCTTCAGCAATACATGAACCGTTAACTTCCAGATGTTCAAGCTGGTTTTAGAAAAGGCAGAAGAACCAGATATCAAATTGCCAACATCTGGTGGATTATCCAAAAAGCAAGAAAGTTCCATAAAAACATCTATTTCTGCTTTATTGACTATGCCAAAACCTTTGACTGTGTGGATCACAATAAATTGTGGAAAATGATAAAAGGGATGGGAATACTAGACCACCTGACCTGCCTCTTGAGAAATCTGTATGCAGGCCAGGAAGCAACAGTTAGAACTGGACATGGAACAACTGACTGGTTCCAAATAGGAAAAGGAGTACGTCAAGGTTGTATATTGTCACTCTGCTTATTTAACTTATATGCAGAGTACATCATGAGAAACGCTGGGCTGGAAGAAGCAGAAGCTGGAATCAAGATTGCTGGGAGAAATATCAATAACCTCAGATATGCAGATGACACCACTCTTGTGACAGAAAGTGAAGAAAAACTAAAGAGCCTCTTGATAAAAGTGAAAGAGAAGAGTGAAAATGTTGGCTTAAAGCTCAACATTCAGAAAACTAAGATCATGGTATCCCATCGCATCACTTTATGGCAAATAGATGGGGAAAGAGTGGAAACAGTGGATGACTTTATTTTGGGGGTGCTCCAAAATCACTGCAGATGGTAATTGCATCAATGAAATTAGAAGACGCTTACCCCTTGGAAGGAAAGTTATGACCAACTTAGTGAGCATATTAAAAAGCAGAGACATTACTTTGCCAACAAAGTTCCATCTAGTCTCAGTTCAGTTCAGTTCAGTCATTCAGTCGTGTCCGACTCTTTGCGACCCCATGAATTGCAGCATTCATGGAGTTTCAGCTTCAGCATCAGTCCTTCCAATGAACACCCAGGACTGATCCCCACCTAGTCTAGGCTATGGTTTTCCCAATGGTCATGTATGGATGTGAGAGTTGGACTATAAAGAAGGCTGAATGCTGAAGAATTGATGCTTTTGAATTGTAGTTTTGGAGAAGACTCCTAGAGTCCCTTGGACTGTAAGGGGATCCAACCGGTCCATTCTAAAGGAGATAAGTCCTGGATGTTCATTGGAAGGACTGATGCTGAAGCTGAAACTCCATTACTTTGGGCATCTGATGCAAAGAACTGACTCATTTGAAAAGACCCTGATGCTGGGAAAGACTGGGGGCAGGAGGAGAATGGGATGACAATGAGATGGTTGGATGGCATCACCGACTCAAGGACATGGGTTTGAGTAAACTCCTGGAGTTGGTGATGGACAGAGAGGCCTGGTGTGCCACGGTTCATGGGGTTGCAAAGAATCTGACAGGACTGAGTGACTGAACTGAACTGTACTGATGACATAAATAAATTATTAAGGATTTAAGTAGGGCAGATGCCAACAAGATGAATGAAGAAAAATAAAGCTGCCAAGTGGCTCAGCAAATGTTGAAGTACAGTTATCTTCAACATGGTTGTCATGGATATTAGTGCTTAGAAGTCTCCCTTTCCGCATGTGTCTATAGAAGCTGAGTGAGTGTGTCTCCAATGTCAGTTGGTGGAGTGTTTCAGAGGAGGAGGGGAGAGGACATGAAGTTCCTCCTTCACATGGACAATGCAAGGCCCAACAACTGATACCTAAGAAACCAGTGGGCTGGAGGATTGGGAGCCCGAGGGATGGTGGCACTGAGAGGCACTGATGCAGAGACTGTATACACCAGGGCTGTATCCTGTGGAGTCGTGTAGGCCACTGTAAACTCCTTGGTTTCTATTTTGAATTAGACATGAGTGGGTAGCTATGAGAAGAGGAATGACATGATCTGATATGTCTTATGGGATGTATTTAACTACCAAGCAAATAAGAGAGAAGTGTATAAGATAAGAGAACAATTAGGAAGATACTGCACTCATCTGGATGAGACACAGGGTAATATGATTATGGTGGAAATAGTGGAGATGACAGAACATGCAGGACATCTAATTAATCTTGGAGATAAAGAAAATAGAATGTTCTGATTTACTGGATATAAACCATGAGAGAAAGTGAAGAGTCAGAAAATATCCCAAAGATTGGGTCCAAGAAACCAAGAAATGGAGCTATTATTACCTGTGGGTGGGCTGGTATAGGAGGAAAGATTATTTGTTTAGCATTGCCATATTTAGTTTACAGTGCTCATTGCATGTCCAAGAGGAAAATGTCAAAAACACAGTTAGATGCATGAGCCTGGAACTCAGGGTAGAATTTACATTGGCTGGATCTAGGATTCAGGGCTTAGAGATTTTTTTTTTCCCTCAGAATCTATAGATGTTGACATTCTGTTCTCAATTCATATTACATGAATTTCATAATGGAATGAAAAGAAGAAGAAAGAAAAAAATGCTCTACTGGACTTGATGCACACTGGGAAAAAAGTTGCTAAATGATCCTTAATAACAGGCATTTATATTATGATTAAATATCCTCTTAAAAATATTCTTATAGTTATGTACCACCTTTTTAAATTATATTACCATAAGTGTAGGTTTCTAAATCTTCAGATTCAGAGTATAAAATGCCATCTGAATCACAAAAAGCTATGAGCAGTTATTCACAAAAAAAAAGACAGCACTTTGCCTTTTAAAACATAGACAAGGCTTGGTCTCTTTTAAAGTATTAGGAAGGATAAGCTTATATTACAGTATATTGCAGAATTTCTGACTTTGCATTTCTTATTAGCTTAAATTCATTGGTTTTCCTTCTCAATAGAATTGCATATTGCAATATATTAAGTTATCTTGAAAGTTACCTGAAAGCTTTTGCCAGATACATATCTGGTCCTGGGCAATAAGTCCTTTTCAGTATATCAGTCATAAAAAATGTTTTTAGATTTAGAAAGCCTAGGCTAACGCCTAGGCTAGCACCTAGCTGGTGCCTATGCTAGCACCTAACATTGAACAGCATGTAGCACATGCTAAAGCAATGACATCATCACCATCATCTCCTCCATGGATTGGTTTGCACTTTAACATGGGTTTTAGAATCTATCCTCCTTTGAGCCATCCTTCTGCACATCTGTAAGTCAATTTTCTGCCATGTCATTTCCACCCTAACTATTTTTTAGGTAGTCATAATTCTTCACTGGAACAATTTTCTTTTAACTCAGTCGGCTTCAAATTCATCTCAATTTGTTGCCCTGTCTCATTAATCATCAGGGCCATGTTTCTTTGATGTACATATAAAGCAGTCTTTGTACAAGTTTACTCTGATTTATGGAGCTAATACCCAAGAGTCTTTTTCATCTTCATATTTCACGTATACATATATGTGTGTGTGTGTGTGTATGTATACACATATATTCTTTTATGTTGTAAAATTTCTTCATAAGAACTACACTTTCATTTTTGTTTATTCAAAATTCTATTGTCCACACCTAACAAAACCTACTATTCATCTCAAAACCTTGTTTGGTTTCTTTTTGGATCTGCCTTTCTATTTTCCTGGGCATCTTTAGGTTTTTTTTTTTTTTCTTTCTTAAAAACATTTTATTTTATATTGAAGTAGTGGCTCAGCTGGTAAAGAGCCTGCCTGCAATGCTGGAGATCTGTGTCCAATCCCTGGGTTGGCAAGATGCCCTGGAGATGGGAATAGTTATCCACTCCAGTATACTGGGCTGGAGAATCCCACGGACTGTATAGTCTATGGGGCCACAAAGAGTCGGACAGGACTGACTGACTTTCACTTCCACTTTCTTTCATAGCCAGTTAACAATGCTGTGATAGCTTCAGGTTCACAACTAAAGGACCCGCCATAGGTATATGTGCATTCAGTTTCCTGCAAACGCCCACATCCAGCTGCCACCTAACACTGAACAAAGGCCCTGTGCTGTTGTTGGTTATCAGCGACCAGACCTCGTTGATTATGCATCTTAAATATAACAGTGTATGCACATTGACCTCAAACTCGCAAACCGTGCCCTCAGTGCTAAGGCTTGAAGATTTAGATTTATATTATTAAATGTATCAGTCTAGAAGAAGGATGACAAGGTGCCTGAGTTGTTCCACAAGAGAACTTTGTCTGTGTGGTTTTCTTTCTAGAAAGCCCAATAGCAGTCAGTTGTCCACTGGATAAGAATTGAATATCCCTGTGTTATCATCTGCTGACTTAGTAGAGATGAAAATCACTCTACATACAGAAGAATTCTCCCTCCCTTCCCATTCTGGTTCTTCTAGGTTAGAAAATATTCCTCATTAGGGTCACTGTATTTGACTCCTATATTAAGAATTCTAGTCAGAATAAAAAGCAATACTTATATCAAATAGCTAAGTCTGTTTCAAAGGAAATAATCTCAATAGCTCCTAAAATTCTCTTCTGCTTTGTATGTGCCCCTCCAAACTAGAAGTATAAGTGGTATTTTTAATTTTTTCCTTTTTTTATAATATGTAATTAGCCTTTCACTGATAGTGTTGTGTCTTAGGATTTCAGGATTTCTTTTTTCCAATTAAAAAAATTCAATTGAAAAGATCCTTTCCATTTGGATCCATCTCCACTGAACAAAGAAAAAAAAAAAAACACTGAATTTTAAAGATTTGTGTGTGTGTGTGTGTGTGTGTTAGACTATTCATTCAATATAATCACTGCTCTCTCAAACACTCCCATACTCTCTAGGCCTATGGCTGTTGGAAAATCTATTTTCTGATTGAGTTTCTCTTTTGATTTTAGTCAATAAAATGAAAGTAAAAGGAATGTCAGCATAATAATTTTGTCAGGACCATTTTCAAACAGATGCTTTAGAGCCCTTGCAAGAGTTTCCTCTCACTCTAATGCCAGATCTTCTCTTCATCTTTTCCCTTCTGCTATATCCAGATATGAGTATCTCCAGATATGGGTCTGGATTACAGACTAAAAATTATGGGGAACAGAAGCACACTAAACTGAAGTCATTATTTAAAAATAATGTGAAATAAATAAAGTGGGGAAAAAAACTTAAATATTTGTTGTAAGGCACTGAATCTGCAAGTTGTTTGTTATTTTAGCCTAATCTGTCTGATTCAATGGGGATTTTCCCATACATTTAATTTATTGTGGTTACACAGTTTTTTGTTTTTGTTTTTGTTTTTTTTAGGACAGACTTTAAGAAGATTTTCCATGCTATTGTGTGTGTGTGTGTTTCCTTTTCCCCATGAATAGGCTGGTGTATCACCAAGAAGAAACGTGGTGGACCTTGGCTCAAATTGTCCAGCCAGCCTGGTATGAGTTTAATAAGTCTGAGGATGGGCAATGAGTCAGGTGAGAGCAGAAAGCACATTAGCCTGTCCTTGTTAATGGAGAACTCTATTCTCACTATAGATAAAGTATATCAAATAGAAAATTTTGGAAAGTAAAGAATCCACCTGCCAGTGCAGGAGATGTAAGAAACGTGGGTTCAGTCCCTGGGTTGGGAAGAACCCTTGGAGGAGGGCATGGCAACCCACTCCAGTACCCTTGCCTGGAGAATCCCATGGACAGAGGACTGTAGGCTACAGTCCACAGGTAACAGAAGTGGACACAACTGAAGAGACTTAGCATGCAAAGAAAGGTTGAGTGAATTTCTTTTGATTGACAATGAGAAAAATATATGTGACTACTCCATAATGCAGAAAATCTGTCGTAATATAAAAAAGGGCATATATATTACAAGGATGTTCTGCAAGGATCAACAGCTCCAGACTCCCACATTTTAGATAAAGAGAGCCAAGTCACCAGTAAGCACTATCTGTGTGATTGATTTTTGAACATAATTTATATATATGTAGGCTAATGTCTTATACAGAAGGTGGCATCAGATAATGAGATGGCTGGATGGCACCACTGATGCAATGGACATGAACTTGGGAAAACTTCGGGAGGTGGTGAGGGACAGGGAGGCCTGGTGTGCTGCAGTCCATGGGGTCGCAAAGAGTGGGACACAACTGGGTGACTGACAAACAGCAACACTGTCTTATACACTGTCTCAATTTTCCCACAGAACAGGCAGACATCTGTTAAGATTTAGCTTTGTCTAAATTAGGCAAATATCTTTTGAGCAATTGTATTCTTAATGTTAGTTGTCGCTTAGTCATGTCCAACTCTTTGGAACCCCATGGACTGTAGCCTGCCTGTCTCCTAAGTCCATGGGATTCTCCAGGTAAGAATACTGGAGTGGGTTGCCATTCCCTTCTCCAGGGGATCTTTCTGACCCAGGGATCAAATTCAGGTATCCTTCATTGCAGGCAGATTCTTCACCATTTGAGCCACAAGGAGAAGTTATAAAGTCATTGTCTATTTTAGCAGTTGTCATATCCTATTATTATTAGAATATACACTCCTAAGGAACCCTTACTAGGTGTTGAGCTTCCTTGGTGGCTTAGTGGTAAAGAATTTGCCTGTCAATGCTGGCTGTGTGGGTTCAATCCCTTGGTGGGGAAGAACCCCTGGAGAAGGAAATGGCAACCTACTTCAGTATTCTTGCTTGAGAAATCCCATGGACTGATGAGGCTGGTGGGCTACATACAGTCCAGGGGTCACATAAAAGTTGGACACAACTTGGTGGCTAAACAACAGCAAACAGCATCAAACATTTACAGAAGGAATAGAAGTTATAACAAACAGAAAAAAAGAATATATTAAGTTGTCTGGCTCAAATAAAAGGCAAGGTCAAGTAGTGGTAAGTATGCAGAGCTACTGGAGGTCTCATACACTGCTCCTGTGAAAGTCAAGTGGTATAAAGACTTTAGAAAGAACTTTGACAGTTTCTTAGAACATTAAACATCATCCTAAGACTCAGCAGTCCCATTCTTAGGAATTTACCCAATAGAAATGAAAACATATATCTCCATAAAACCTATGAACAGATGTTTCTATGAATTTTGGGCTCCCAAGGTGCAGACAGTGATAAAGAATCCCCCTGCCAATGCACAAGACAAGAGAAGTGGGTTTGATCCCTGGGTTGGGAAGATCCCCTGGAGAAGGGCATGGCAACCCACTCTAGCATTCTTGCCTGGAGAAGCCCATGGGCAGAGGAGCCTGGTGTCTACAGGGCTGCAGTCCACAGGGTCTGTTGGACATGCCCAGAGTATCAGCGTGCATGCGCACAGATTTACTCAAGAGAATCCCAAATTGGAAACAACCCATATGTTTATCAACTGGTGAATGGACTGATTGCATTGGCTTTCCTGATGGCTCAGTTGGTAAAGAATCCACCTGCAATGCAGGTGACCTGGGTTGGGGAGATCCCCTAGAGAAGGAAAAGCCACCCACTTCCAGTATTCTGGCCTGTATAGTCCATGGGATAGCAAAGAGTCAGACAGGACTGAGTGGCTTTCACTTTCACTTTAAACAATGTAATATTCTCCACAATAAAAACGATCTATTAATATAGGCAAAAATAGAGATCCATTTCAAACACATTTTAACAAATGAAACAAATTAGACATAAAAGACAGTATATTACAAGATTTTTTATGACATTTTAGAAAGTGCAACCTAATAAAGACAAAAATCAGATTGCCAGAGACCTCTCCTCTGGTGGAGGAAAGGAATCAGTGAAAAGGGGGCATGAAGTACTTCCTTTAGTGTGATAGAGCTATTTTACATTAATATTTTGATTGTGGTAGTGGTTAAAGGACTGAATAAATGTGTTTCACTCACCTCTCTGAATAAAATGAAATGTCCTGCATTGCTTATTTATGTTATTTACATCATATCTCTACAAAGCTAGAATTATATGTTATGACATTTTCAGAAAACTAAAGAAAACTCACAAATTTAATGTTTATTTGTGGTAACATTATGTTGTGTTTCTTATAATATCCTCAATCGTTTAAGCAACATCCAAAATTATCATCATTCCCTTTCTACAGATAATATATCTAAAAATCAAATAATATAAATATCTTGTGTAATGCATAGGTATCTGTACTGAAGTATTTAACAGGGTTATTTTGATTTTAAAGCACATGTGTTAACACATGTTATGGTGACTCCTTGACCAGAAAATTCATCTTGTCACATAGGATCATGTTATTTCCCTAATTGCAATGTTTCCATTTGTTTTCTCTGCGTATTGAATAATATCCATATATCTCATCATGGCCTCTAAAGTCCCACCTGCATAGATCCCTCCCAGATCCTCCAATATATTCCAAGCATTCCACCATGTGGTCCATGGGCTCCAAACAAAGAAAGGAATTTTGCATGCGTGCTTCCCTCCTCTTGGAAATGCCTGCATTGTGCTCTTCTTATACAGGATTGTTGCATTCCTCAGGGCTCAACCTAAATGTCATTTTGTAAGACACTCCACCCTTGCTGTTATAGCTTATTATCATTTTTTCCCAACAAATAAACCCATAAGAGCTGCAAAAAGCAAAGGAGAAAAGGAAAGATATATCCATTTGAATGCAGAGTTCCAAAGAATAGCAAGGAGAGATAAGAAAGCCATCCTCGGTGATCAATGCAAAGAAATAGAGGAAAACAATAAAATGTGAAAGACTAGAGATCTCTTCAAGAAAATTAGAACTACCAAGGGAACATTTCGTTCAAAGATGGGCTCAATAAAGGACAGAAATGGTAGCGACCTAACAGAAGCAGAAGATATTAAGAAGATGTGGCAAGAATACACAGAAGAACTGTACAAAAAAGATCTTCATAACCCAGATAATCACAACAGTGTGATCACTCACCTAGGGCCAAACATCCTGCAATGTGAAGTCAAGTGGGTCTTAGGAAGCATCGCTATGAACAAAGCTAGTGGATGTGATGGAATTCCAACTGAGCTATTTCAAATCCTAAATGATGATGTGGTGAAAGTGTTGCACTCAATATGCCAGCAAATTCGGGAAACTCAGCAGTGTCCACAGTACTGGAAATAGTCAGTTTTCATTCCACTCCCAAAGGCAACGCCAAAGAATGCTCAAACTACTGCACAATTGCACTCATCTCACATGCTAGTAAAGTAATGCTCAAAATTCTGCAAGCCTGCCTTCAGCAATACGTGAACTGTGAACTTCCAGATGTTCAAGCTGGATTTAGAAAAGGCAGAGGAGCCAGAGATCAAATTGTAAACATCCACTGGATCATGGAAAAAGCAAGAGAGCTACAAAAAAAACATCTATTTATGCTTTATTGACTATGCCAAATCCTTTGACTGTGTGGATCACAATAAACTGTAGAAAATTCTGAAGGAGATGGGAATACCAGATCACCTGACCTGCCTCTTGAGAAACCTGTATGCAGGCCAGGAAGGAACAGTTAGAACTGGACATGGAACAACTGACTGGTTCCAAATAGGAAAAGGAGTACGTCAAGGTTGTATATTGTCACTCTGCTTATTTAACTTATATGCAGAGTACATCATGAGAAATGCTGGGCTGGACGAAGTACAAGCTGAAATCAAGATTGCTGGAAGAAATAACAATAACCTCAGATATGCAGATGACACCACCCCTATGGCAGAAAGTGAAGAAAAACTAAAGAGCCTCTTGATGAAAGTGAAAGAGGAAAGTGAAAAAGTTGGCTTAAAGCTCAACATTCAGAAAACTAAGATCATGGTATCCGGTCCCATCACTTCATGACAAATAGATTGGGAAACAGTGGAAACAGTGAATGATGTTATATTGGGGGGCTCCAAAATCACTGCAGATGGTGACTGCAGCCATGAAATTAAAAGATGCTCACTCCTTGGAAGAAAAGTTATGACCAAACTTGACAGCATATTAAAAAGCAGAGATACGACTTTGTCAACAGAGGTCCGTCTAGTCAAGGCTATGGTTTTTCCAGTGGCCATGTATGGATGTGAGAGTTGGACTGTGAAGAAAGCTGAGTACTGAAGAATTGATGCTTTTGAACTGTGGTGTTGGAGAAGACTCTTGAGAGTCCCTTGGACTGCAAGGAGATCCAACCAGTCCATCCTGAAGGAGATCAGTCCTGGGTGTTCATTGGAAGGACTGATGCTGAAGCTGAAACTCCAGTATTTTGGCCACCTCATGGGAAGAGCTGACTCATTTGAAAAGTCCCTGATGCTGGAAGGGATTGGGGGCAGGAGGAGGAAGGGGATGACAGAGAATGAGACGGTTGGATGACATCACCGACTCAATGGATATGAGTTTGGGTGAACTCGGGGAGTTGGTGATGGGCAGAGAGGCCTGGCGTGCTGTGGTTATGGACTCACAAAGAGTTGGACACGACTGAGTGACTTAACTGAACTGAACTGACTGCTTAGAACCGAATAAGTACTTAATAAATATATTTAGTAAATAGATGAATAAATTCAGATTAGGATACCATAAATAGGCACAGATAAAAAACTCTTATAATCTGGCTCAGAAGGCTAGACCAAATAAAGGAGAACTTCTTGCTTTCAAAGCTGAAATTTGAGGTCTGTATATATTAATGAAAATCAACAAATAGTAATAGGTTTGCTAGAAAGACAGAAGCTGGGATTAAATCAATTAAGAGTGTTGTTTGTATGTAAATTAGAAACATCAAATAAATTAAACTGCTGGAATTGGAAGATTAAAAGAATATTAATGAGCTGATGGAAATTTGATAAGATTTCCAAAATGTTTTTCTTTTTAATTTTACTTTGCTGAGAGCCAAATGTGGGGAAAAGGCATTTTGAGAGTGTCTTATGCCTTCTGAATGTCTCATAAAGATGATCTGCTAAAGGGCACTGACTGAGACCTTCATCCTTTGAGCTAAACTAGAAATCATAGTGAGTCACTTTGTATCTTCCATGCACATCAGAAATTGAGCAAGATCTTTCAAAGATTAGCACATGCTCCTGCAAAATGTTTCCTGCTGGTATTATTTTTGAGGCACGTGTTTTCCTGTGACAGGTACACTATTTTACTTCCCTGATGCCACCAACCACATGTTTGAAGGGGTGCACAGAATGTTTCATCCCTTTATGGGACTTTGCTTCCCATCTCTCACCTCCAGAAACACAATTTTGCAGGAGTTAAACTAGGAACTCTGGAAAACTAGGGAAAGCTAGGATTTTTCCAAACACAACAGCCTACCCTTACCCCCAAATACATTGTCAAGAAATTGACCCCCTCATGTAATTTCCTCCTATTATATTTGACAACACAATAGATCCATGTGTCTTCATCATCTGCACAAGGATGTACACCCTTAGTTGCCTCCACTACACTATCTTCACAATTCCCTCAAATTCTATGTTTCAAGAATTCAGGTCAATGAGCTGTTCTCATTTCTTCAAGCATTTCTTTGAGTAGTTCCTACACTTTCTTTCTGGGTCATAAAACTAACTGATTCTGACAACATTGCTTCCACTTTAAAAGGAGAACTTTAATTCAAAATTTTTGCTCTGATCTTAAAATAAATATTTTTAAAAATAATAATAAAGTTGGACTTCTCTATTTTTTACCATGATTCTTCTATGTTTGAAAATGAAATCAAGTGTTATTGCCATGAATAATGGATATACAGATGATGGATGGGTGGAAGAATATTTTGATGAACAGAGAATAAATAAGTAAAATGAGCCAGTTGATTATAGGGACAATTCTCCCATAAAACTGACTTTGAACTGAAGTCTCTAGTTGTCATTTAATTCTGTCTTAAAGTTTGAAATGTGGGAAAGATGGTCAAGGGCCACAGGATTTTTTAAGAGGGTTCAGTGGCTACCTATAAATTCCCATCAGGTATTTGACAAGAATCGAGTACTGGCAGTTGTAAGGATCCACTGTCATGGGACTTGCTAATAAAATAATTTCTTTCAGTTGTTAGCAAGATCAAACAGTGACTGTAGTTTTCAAAAGCAGTTAACTGCATAGCATCATCAGCACAATGTACAAAATAGTAGAGATCTAAGGAAAAAATACAAGGGGAAAAAACAAAGACTGCTCAGAAATAAGGGGTACTGGAGTCTGTCCCTATGTGAAGACAAAGGCAGACAATTAGTATGGAATGTGCTTCTGAGAGAACAGTGTTTCTAGCAATCTTTAGTAAAGATTTCTGAGTAAAAAGCATATGTATAAAATATACATATATGTGTAAAAGAAAAAAGTAAATAACAAAGAGCATAGAAATATTGTTATTCATAGATAGATAGAAAGTTGCTCAGTAATGTCCAACTCTTTGCAACCTCATGGACCTTGTTCCTTGGAATTCTGCAGGCCAGAATACTGGATTGGGTAGCCTTTCCCTTCTCCAGTAGATATTCCTTACACAGGAATCAAACTGGTGTCTTCTGGATTGCAGGCAGATTCCTTACCAACTGAGCTATCAGGGAAGCACAAATTAAATACTTATAGGTGATCACTTCTGTAGTTTAACGAAAAATGTTTAAATTCACATTTCCTTTTAATTCTTTAAATTCAGTGTTTATGAAAAAAACATATATATATATATATATATATATATATATATATATGTACATATAAATATACAAAGAAAAAAATTCCATGCAATTTTTTGGTAAGAAATTTAAATTAATTATGGCAATGAGGACTAAAAATTGAGCCTCTTTCTTCCCATTCTCAAGTGACATTTAGTGAAATGAGTTTTCTCAACTCTAAAGCGCTGCTGAAATACTCCTTTTAAAAAGTAATTAACAAGCCAGTAGTATTTGCACTATCAGTCTAATAATCAGACCCACAGAATAACAAGTGAACCTTCTCTGAAGAAGAACCAATATCCTGTTTGCCTTCAAAGGACTGATTTTAGATACATGCAAAAGAGACAGATGAACTATGGATACATGCAAAAGAGACAGATGAACTAACTAGCCACTTTGCTTTTTCCAGAAAAAGAGATGTAGCTGGATGAAGTTTGTTTACCACTGGGGTTTTAAACCATATTTTGATTTAAAGCACATGAAAGGGAGGGCTATTAAATTGATGGTCAGGATATATTTAAAACGCCTGTCCTTCAGGGCTCAGAGCCTCTTCCTGGGGCCTGGGGCCTGGGCAACAGGGGCAGAACTTGGCTCCCTATGAGGGAATGCTGTTCCCATCACCATGGCACTAGTTTACTTTTCACATATTATTCCGTTGTCCTCTTCGTCTCAGAGAGGGTTCTCTAAAGGCTAAGCAGCTGTTGGTGCTTCTTAGTGTATCACAGGATCATCTGTCACCAAGTCTTCCAATCAGCAGATGGTAATTAAGTGTCTGTTTTATAAAGAATACTCCTCGATGATGCTAAAGAATACCAGTGTGTAATAAAATGAGAAAAATAAAAATAGAACAGGATGCCTTTTTATATATTTTAGTGTTGAAGTGATCTCCTTTTACATAATGAGTAGGAGAGATGGTGATCTTTATTGATAATTATTTATTTCAGGTTCCCAAAAGCCTTCTGACCTAAAGCTATGTATTAAATTATATATGTATTGGCTGTGGAAGATTTAGAATTTCTGCTTCTGAGATGAAGTGTTCCTGTTTTAGTGTTGCCAGAAGGCTGCATTACAGGGAGACTGCCTTTCATTTTCTTTGCATTTACTATATAGTACTTTAATTTGTTTATGGACTCTTGGGTGATGTGTTTAAATATCCCAATTAGAGAGTAGGAGGAATATTTGTATATTGTGCTCTATGGCTAATTTTCCTATAAATTTATTTTTAGAGTTTATGTTAAATTCTCTATTTAAATTCCAGAAGGGAAAAACCTTGATAAGAAAGCTTTTTCAAGCTCCTATTAAGTTTACATTTGTCTTGTAACCAGCTATGCTATAGGAGCTATGCTTTGGAAGGAAAATATTGATTTAAAATTATTGACTCTCATTACTTTTGAAGAGACTGACAGCATTAAAGGAATTATTGATATTAACATAATAAGAATTTTATTTCCTACTATGTCAGGGGCCTCTTAACTACTTTTAACAGACTAAGTTTGAATTAATTGGAGTAAACATAATTTAAAAGTTTCAGAATTTGAATCACTATGAATTTTAAGTTTTTGTAATTGAATTGAAGTTTTATAAAAATATTGATTTCTTGCTATTTGCTAACCAGATAGGCTGTTGGAAGTGACGTCTAAAATCAACATTTAGTGGTAGACTCAAGACAATTTTTTTTTTTTTTGGTAAAATGATGTTTAGTTGACATAATCATTGTATTAGTTTCAGGTATATAATGTAATAATGGGCTTCTCTGGTAGCTAAGTTGTAAAGAATCCACCTGCCGATGCAGAGACACAGGTTTGATCCCTGGATCAGGAAGATCCCCTAGAGAAGGAAATGGCAACCACTCCAGTATTTTTGCCCGCACCAGTATTCTTGCCTGGAAAATCTCATGGACAGAGGAACTGGCTACAGTCCATGGGGTTGCAAAAGAGTTGGACATGATGTGCCACCTAAACAACAATACAAATAATGTGTTAATATTCGTGTATACTGAGAAATGATCACCACAAACAAGCTAGTAAATATCCTTCACACTAAAGAGTTATCCATTTTATTTCCTGTGATGGTATCTTTTAAGATAGACTCTTAGCAACTTTCAGCTATGCATACAGTATTATTAGATGGTATTATTTAAATCTTTTATGAACACTTGAAATCAAAGTCTGGTCCACTAATTTTGTAGAAAAAGCACTAATTTTGGTGTTAGACTCCGGTTTGAAGTCTGAGACTGTCATTCTATATTCAAATAACAGAGAGTTTTATGTTATATACAACTGTGAAGTGGTTTCCATGACACCAAGGAGATGCTGTGGAGCACAGTGATGGGGGACACGGACTCCTAAGCCGCTCTCTCCCCTTCCTGGCACGGTGACCTGGGCTGGCTCCGGAATCCCTCTGCACGCTGTGTAAGAGGACATTCATAATATACCATGAATATTGAGACTTCATGAGTTAGCAGATGCTTTTAGAGTTGTCTGGCACATATTAAGTGTAGACAACACACTAAAAAGTTTGCTATGATCATTGTTATTTGTTTATTTTAATCGGAAAAATGTAAACATTATGGAATTTTGGAATGATGGGCTTTGTTAACAGACACATCTATATTCTAATCTATTATTTCTCTAACTATATGTATTTTCAAGACAGTATCTGATGTTTCTAAACACTGTTTTTCATGTGTGAAAAGAGGATAGGGATAAAGAATTACTTAAAAAATTATTACAGGACTTCCCTGGCAGTCAGTGGCTTAAGACTCCACACTCCCAAGGTGGATTTCAATCCATGATCAAGGAACTAAGATCTTGTATGCTTCCCAGTAAGTCCCCTGCCAAAACCAAAAAGGGGGGGTTAAATAAATCATGTAAAAGACATAGCTTTTACACATAATGCATGTATATGTGTGTAAATGCATATGTATATGCATAGTTGCATGTAGTATATATGTAATCAAGATACAAGTGGAAGTCTTTTAGGCCCTGAGCTAAAAAAGGCCTCAGAGAGACATTAATTAAACATTCTCTCAGTATCTCAGAACCCTCCATCACACCTGGAGGCAGTAACCAGAAAGCAAGACAAGCAGCTTCAAGCAGAACATTTATCCACACCCAGCTTAGAAAGCCTTTGTATTGCCAGTGGGGACTTGCCTTTTCTCCCCTTCACCTGGTCTTTCCCTCTTTAACTCCACTTTTAAGTGTTCTCTCCTCTCCTCTCCCCTCTTCCTCAGAATCAAAATAAAAGATCTTACCTTATTTTATGTAAATTACTCTGGGTAATTTTTATTGTCTTGGAAACTTTTGATGCCAAAAGGTAGAAGTAAAAGTATGTTTCTATCTTAATGTCTATTTATTTCTTACCATATTAAGTGAGAACAGATGAATAGATTCTAAGTAAATCTGGAGAGTATATTTAGAATAGTATGTAAAAAATATAAACTGTATTTATATTTATAAAATGTAAATATATAGTTTACATATAATGTACACTATAAATTATATTTTATATAAATATAAAATATATCAGACTTCAAATTAAATTTTTAGGACTTCAGAGAACCTAGTTATCAATTATTATTAATAACCTAGTTATTATAAATTTTTTAATCCACTCTGAATACTGAATCACATAGCTGGAACTTCTTTAAGAAGAGATTTTGTTTTATTTTATTGAAGTGTAATTTATTTACAACGTTGTGTTAGTTTTTACTATACAGCAAAGTGATTCAGTTATACTCATGTATACATTCTTTTCCGTTATGGTTTATCAGTAGGATCTTCCTGTTTATTCATTCTAAACATAATAGTTTGCATCTGCTAACACTCAAACTTCTAATCTGCCCCTCCTCTACTCCTCCTCCACCTTGACAAACACAAGTCTGTTCAAGAACAGATTTCTTGTCTTTACATTAAAAACTGCCATAATTTGATGCGCTGGCAATGTTTAGTCAGTAACTATCATGTGATTGCATTTATTTTTATTTTGTGAACAAGCATCATAAGGCCAGTTATTAGCCAAATAAGAACATCATCATGAACTAAAAATTAAAATTGTGTGAGTGCCTCTACCCGAGGTGACAATAAGCTGCATGAGAATGAGGCATTTTTCCCACTCCCACAAGGTCTTGGATGTATCAACACAAGTAAAACAGCAATTGTGGAAAGAGTGCAAATTCGAAGGGGTGGGCAATCCTCTTCCAGAACTTTCATTTCAGCTGAAATTAAAATATATATTACTGAACCTGAGCTTGGTCATCTGTAAGTGAAGGTAATAGCTCTATTTTGCAGGCTGGCTATGAGCATTAAAGAAGATGAAACAAGCAAACCGCAGAGAACGGTTGGGCACATCCTGGTTGCAAAATTACTCTCATTCCTTTGAGTGTTCTCCCCATTTTCTTCCACTGAGTTTTTAGAGACAGTCAACTTCAGCCCTTGTAATGTCACTTTTCTTCTAATGGTCCTCTGCTCCAGAGAGTAAGTTCAACACACTGACTGTATTCTATTGCTTTTTTCACATCTAAATAAGTATCTGACCCAGCCCTTCACACCACTCTCTCCCACAGCCCCAGTGTAGCTTTGACGCTTGACAGTTTCTTGTATACGGTATGTTATACATCTGAGGTCCCCCAATGACAACATCTTTGCACAAACAGACTTACTGACCAAATGCATAGTATCACTATTTTTCTGTTGAATCTGTCCTGTTAGTAAGTGAACTGTCTTTTGCCTAAGAAAATCTATAGCCTAGCAGAGGACTTTTTGGTTGAACATTTTAAGCATCAGGTTGGGAAGTGCTCCTTTGATGAGTGAACTGGGAGATGAGTGCTGCTAACAGATTTTCAGCAGAAAACTTGGAGGCTGAGAGCAGTTAGAGTTGGGTTTAAAGTTAAGCCGTGTGCAAAGGGACCACTCCCAGGAGTTAAAGGAAGTTCAGAATGTCAGCTCACTTCCACCTGGGCTACCTCAGGAAAAGAGTCAGCCTGTGGGGCCATTTGAAATCTAGGTACAAGTAAATACAAACCAGAAAAGAAGCATCCACTTAAAAAGCTTATATATATATGTATATATAAGTGGTCCTGGAAGCCAACTCTGTGCATCAAGCCCCTTCAAGGGCAGATAGATCTTCCCCTCTGGTGGTGGTGTCTGGTTTTTCTTTGATGGAGACATTCTCTTAACTTTCCTTCAATGACCTGGCTGCCAGTAACAGACATGTACTTATGGTGACTGCCTTTGATCTACAAATTTGCAATTGTTTGGGTCTTGGAAGATGCCAAATCTGACCCAGGACTAATCTGTCATTTTTTCTGGCAAGGTTTACAAGTATACTTGCAACTCACGTGTACAAAGTCAAGGCACACATTCTGGGTGCGGTGATTACTTTTAGATATGTATTCCACTTAGATCTTTCATAAACACAAGTGAAATAAGTGGCTGTGATGCTATGCACATTCTTAATTATCTGCACTTTTTATATTTATAATGTCATTTATTAAAGTATTGTATTTATGGCATGCACACATGGGCATTCCTGCTCTGAAGCAACACTTTGTTTATCCTTTCTTCTTTTTCTCTTTTTCCTTTTTAAATACATTGCTAGTTTACATATTTCTTTCTAGAGGGACCAAGTACTTTTGAGTTCTTTCTCAGAGGAAACAAAGGCAAAACAAATTTCTTTTAACTGTATTATATATCTCCTTTATGTCCCCATAAAACGCAGGTGCTGAGATGCTCTTTCATCCCAACACCTGCATTTTATGATTCTTATGATATAATATATTTTATTTGTGACTCCTTAAAGTAAATTTAAATGCAAACAGAAGAAATGGGATGCATTTAAAATGAAAGACAGGATGGCAATATGTTTATCTGAACTAATATTTTTAAATACCTATCAACCCAGAAAGGATTCATATAGGCTGTAAAAGATAAATGAAATAAATAGTTTTATCTGCCATTTAGTCACCTCTTATTCCTTTTATTATGGATCACAACTGGAAATTTTTGATCAAATTGCAAGTCGATCTCTTAAATGATAGGCATTACTATACTTGGATCTGAGTCACCTATGCTTACAAAACCTGACAAAACCATGAAAATCTCAAGTTTTGTATAACTCAGGTGCTGTAATTAATTACATATTCAAGAAGATAGAAGAAAATGCCTAACTGAAATTGGCTATAACACTTCTCATAATTTTCAAATAATGACAGAATTATAAGTGAAGCTTCATAATGAGTTTTCTTTTCTTTTTTAGTAGCATAGACCTAATCGAGAACCAAAGTCTCAAAGTAGATGCTGCATTTATAGTCTAGGTAGGCTACCCACTCCAGTATTCTTGGGCTTACCTAGTGGCTCAGCTGGTAAAGAATCTGCCTGCAATGAGGGAGACCTGGATTCGATCCCTAGGTTGGGAAGATCCCCTTGAGAAGGGAATGGCTACCCATTCCAGTGTTCCGGCCTGGAGAATTCCATGGACTGTATAGGCCACTGATGAGCGACTTTCATTTTCACTTTTAGGACACAGAGGAATGCCAAGGGGAAAATACATGAAAAGAGAGGAATATTTTATTAAACAACAGTTTTCCTGAAAATATACTTCTGACTAAATTACAAGACTTTGGGGAAAATGATTCCTTTGACCCACACTCCCTTTAGGGTAATTCAGAACTGAATAAAGGCATAGAATGGTTGTAATGGCTGAGAATCAACTTTAAACATAATGTCTTCAATTTCATAATTACAGAAAGAAAGAAAAGCCATGAGAGATGTCCAAAGATAATCTATCACTGGACTTTATATGGAAAATCATCTTCTCCTCTCATAATTGTGTTTTTAGGATGGGTTGGTTATTTTCAAATCAACCTAGGAAGAGGTATCTCCTACATTTAAATGAGAATTTCAGTCTTTTCTTAGAGGCTGTGAACTTTTAAGCAACAGCATCCTATCTCAAATACTCAGTAAACCCATCTGGAAGACAGTCATGACAAATCTACTTTATGAGGTCATTTGGTGAATAAATAATGAAGTCCCTCATGTAGCACTGCTTCCGTGCTCTGAAATGACTGGAAAGGTGTAATGACTCATTCCTTTAGTAGTATGAAAGTATGCATCCAACTTTATTCCCCAGTAGGCAAGGATTCCAGGCTATGATGGAAATTGTTTTTATTGCTAGCACTCATGGCCTTTCAGTCAGGCCCAATACAGATACTAAAAACGGTCTCATCTCCTGTAGCTTTCCTCCTGTGTTCCTCGGCCATGGCTCTCTCCTGAGTCTGGCATTATTATATCTTTGGGTAGAATTTCACTTGGACCGTAGACCCTGCAGTGTAGGTCAACTGTACATCAGTTAGTCTTTGCTTTCTCTCTCCTGCTAATAATGTAGTCCACCTCTCCTGGCACAGCCCTGAGAAAAGGAGGAAATAAAGGCTTTAAGGAATGAAAAAATGCCACAATTCACTGACGGATACAAAGCATAACAAATGGGGAGGTAAGGTAAGTTGTCTGGCTTTAACGCTCTGAGCCTTCCATTACAGATTGCGTGACCTCGAATCATGCTGCTCTCTCCTGAGTCAGTTTCTTCACCTATAAAGTGGGTGATAATTTAGAAGTGTTATAAAAGTGAGACTATCAGAGGGGTTAAGTAAGTTAAGAGTCATAAGGCACATAGAACGATATCTCTAAGTTTTACTAAGTTAAAAAAAATGCGAAAGTAAGTAACTATATTATGCAAGCAGGTGGCTCCTATTTAAGTTGTCTTGAACTTATGAATTAGGGACTGTGATACAGTCCCTAATTGGACATTTTAAAGGTGATTTGATTGCTGACAGCTTTATTACAATGAGCATACAAGTGGCTGATATCAGTCTTTCCTTTTAACATCTTAATTAAAAAGAGAGAAGACAAAAAGAATAAATAAGCTGTCATCCAACATTTCAGTCATTAGAGGAATCCCATTGGAGTGACCATTCGAAGTGAAATTAAGTGGCTCAGGCATCGACTGTAAGTAGATATTTGATCCACTGAATCACAGAGTCATGCCCAAGATCTCACACAAGTGGACAAGACCTGCCCCTTCTGAGAATGTCTACTAAGAGGATGATGGCCATGCAGAACAAGAGAGGAAATCCACATAGAAATCCAGCAGTCACGTAGGAAGGAACTGCCCATTTCAGAGCTGAACCTCCAGGAAGAGTTTCAACATTCAGAAAACTAAGATCATGGTATGCAGTCCCCTCACTTCATGGCAAATAGATGAGGAAATAGTGTAACACTGTCAGACTTTACCTTGGGGTCTCCAAAATCACTGTAGATGCTCATTGCAGCCATGAAATTAAAAGATACTTGCATCTTGGAAGAAAAATTATGACCAACCTAGACAGCACGTTAAAAAGCAGAGACATTACTTTGCCAACAAAGGTCTGTCTAGTCAAGGCTATGGTTTCTCCAGTAGTCATGGACGGATGTGAGAGTTGGACTATAAAGAAAGCTGAGCACAGAAGAATTGATGCTTTTGAACTGTGGTGTTGGAGAAGACTCTTGACAGTCCCTTGGACTACAAGGAGATTCAACCAGTCCATCCTAAAGGAGATCAGTCTTGAATATTCATTGGAAGGACTGATGCTGAAGCTGAAACTCCAATACTTTGGCCACCTGATGCAAAGAACTGACTCATTTGAAAGACCCTGATGCTGGGAAAGATTGAAGGTGGGAGGAGAAGGGGACAACAGAGGATGAGATGGTTGGATGGCATCACTGACTCAATGGACATAAGTTTGAGTAAACTCCAGGAGTTGGTGATGGACAGGGAGACCTGGTGTGCTGCAGTCCATGGGGTTGCAAAGAGTCGGACAAGACTGAGTGACTGAACTGAACCGAACTGAACTTGTAGAGTTTAGTTTGGAGAGGCATACACAGTACCCTGCTTTTGCTCCCAACACCTGGTTTTGCTGCTGACTCCAGAGTGGCAGATAGGTTTTTTGGTTTTTTTTTGTGTCTTCATCCAGCATTTGTTCCAACTGCACACGCATGCAGTTATTTTCAGTCCCATACAATTTCTTTGTATTTTGATGTTCAAGGAGAGCTTTTTCCAGGACCATGCACTGCAGCATAGTATTCTGGATCCCAGCCTGTCTCAGTCCCTTGATGAAAGCTCCTGATGGCTGACTGAGAGTGTTGTGAATTCTCAGCTCTGAAATAGCACTCGGTGCCTCTAACTGGAGCTTTCCTTCCAGACACCTCTCTCCTGACTCTTCCCATTTTCTGATCTCTCTAGCTGTCCTGATTTTCATTAACTTTGTGTCATGTGTGAGTGTGTGCTCAATCGTGTCCAAAACTCTTTGCAACCCTGCGGACTGCAGTTTACCAGGCTACTCTCTCCATGTGATTTTCCAGGCAAGAATACTGGAATCGGTTGTCATTTCCTCTTCTAGGAGATCTTCCAGACCCAGTGATTAAACCGGCATCTCCTGTTTCTCCTGCATTGGCAGGCAGCTTCTTTACCACCGAGCCACCTGGGAAGCCCTAACATTACTGTGTCATCTTCTGTTATCTGTCTAGAAAGCCTGCTCCTTCCTGTTTTCTCTTCTTTGAGAAGCAACTATACCATCTCTTGCCCCACGTAAAAAGTACATCAGCTATCCCCTCCTTTATAAAGCCTTTCTAATGGTATTTTGTCCTCTCAGCCATACTGCTCTTTGACCACGCATCGATTCTCCTACAAAAAACAACTCTGTAATACACTGACATACTTACGGATGTGTTTCCTTCATCACAGCAGGAGTCTCTGCCTGGATGGATTCTGCGTCAGTTCTCTCTGCACCCACAGAACTTAGCATATTAGATATGCATGCTTTAAAATTGATAAACAAGAAAAAGCAATTAGGTAATATTTTGAATAAAATAATAGTCAAATGAATGAATGAATAAATGAATAGTCAAATAGGTTAACAGATACATAAATATACAAGAATAAAAGGATGAGCCTATAATGACATTTTCTATTAGTTTTCCATATTTGCATATTCCTGATGATGTAAATATTGCATATGCTTGACAATGCAACTGTGGGTGTGGGAGCTGGTCAAACAGCCACGTTTGGGTATGCAGAACTCTAGACTACCAGTTACACCCGAATTATCCCCACCTGGGAAAATGGAGCCACATTTTTATAAATCGGGGCTACTCCTAGTTGAGGTTCAGACTGTGAGTGGGATGGTGTGGTGAGACAGGGACAAGTGTAAGTTATTATCAGACACTAGTCACAGTGACTAGGAGCTGGGGCCCCACCTGGGAGAACTGTTCAATAATATATGAATCTTTACCCGTTTATAGGACAATGAGACGTGTTGGCTGAGGTATGTGGGTTTTCCCCAGGAACACTTTATATTAGGAGCTTCCTCGCTATTGCAATGACGTGCCAAATCCAGTTCATGACCACTGGAAAAACCATAGCCTTGACTAGACAGACCTTTATTGGCAAAGTAATGTCTCTGCTTTTTAATATGCTGTCTAGGTTGGTCATAACTTTCTTTCCAAGGAGCAAGCATCTTTTAATTTCATGGCTGCAATCACCATCTGCAGTGATTTTGGAGCCCCCAGAAATAAAGTCAGCCACTGTTTCCACTGTTTCCCCATCTATTTGCAATGAAGTCACAGGACGGGATGCCATGATCTTAGTTTTCTGAATGTTGAACTATTACTTTTAAATATTTTCATCATTTAATTATTACTGTTCACATTGTTGTTTCTCCACCTGTACTAATGTTATCTCAAAGTAAAAATGGTTGAAAACAAGCATATTGTTTGCTAATCTTCTTTCAAATTTGGATTAATTTACTTATTCTGAAGTGAAGAGATATATATATATAAGTATATATTAGCATGTTATGAATTTAATAATATTGGCTTAAAAAATTTGTTCGAAAGCAAACTAGTTGATTAGACATTTGATTGATAGAATAGGGAAGTAATGAATCTTTACTATCATTTTATTTATATTTAATTTTTAATACTTAAAAGGAATTTTTTGCCCACCATAAAATATTTGTAGCATTTATTCTACCTTTTGCTTTTTTGTTATTTATTCTAATTTCTTTTAAACTTTCTGCATATACTTTGATTTATTCAGAAAAGTGAAAATTTGAAAATTTATATAAGTGAAAAAATATATCATTAAATAAATCTAGGTATATCAGTTTCCTGGACTGTACAGTATCTAATGTAGAGTATGTATTAAAATTATGTTGTTGTATAAAGATATTGAATGGCATAGGAAAATGGTTATGGTATACAAGGGGAAAATATATAGCCTATGACTTAGAATATTCAGAATTGTCCCAAATACACTGGGTTGGGGAAGGTGCTGAAAATATATTCACTATAATATGGTATAAGGTTGAAGTCACTGATAAATAGTTTTCATTTTTTGGCATTTTCTAAATTACATACATTGATTACATAACATTGACTGTGTTATTTTATTAGAACATTTAAAAAATTAAATGGGCTTCCCTTGTGACTCAAATGGTAAAGAATCCACATGCAATGCAGCAGACCCAGGTTCAATCCCTGAGCAGGGAAGATCCCCTGGAGAAAAGAATGGCTTCCCACTCCAGTATCCTTGCCTGGAGAATTCCACTGACAAATGAGCCTGGCATGCTATGACCCATAGGGTCACAAAGCATCAGAGAAATTTTATGAGTATTCATTTTCAAATACGTATTTCTCCAATAACAAAACTAATCCAAACTAAATTTCCTTTTAAACTAAGCCTGAAAGATCTATTGTCTGCCTCTAGTAGTGACCTTTAAGTTATATTTCTTCCATATTTTATGTATTTTTTTCTCAAGTTGGTCCTCAAACTAGCTAACGTAACTGTTCCAAACTCATTCCCTGTAAAAATGTGTTACCAGTCTCTAACATTCTGCTTTCTATCAAGACTCACCATAAACCCCACCACTATTTCCTGACGCCGACTTTAATTTCTAAGTCACTGGCTATGGTTTGTTGGAGGCACTTAAAGTCAGTCGGACCAGGGTTTGAAATCCAGTTCCCCACTTTGTGACATGGAGAAGTTTATTTATTTCTCTGAAGCACATTTATTTAGCAAAATGAAATAATAATGCACTTACTTCCCAGAATATTCATAGAAATGATAACATTACATGTATGCATTTCTCCAGGTGATTTCTTGCATATGATAAGTCCTCGGTAAACTCCAGTTTCTAACTTCACCCTCTTTTGGACTTGTAGTCATGCTTAGCAATCAATCCTTATGCTGATTAGCGTTTCATAGTTACTTTGAGCATGTTATTTGTTCTATTGTTTATTGTTCCTTTCTTAATTAAAAAAAGTTATATTATTTGGTAAAGCAAACATAAAACCATTGCAAGTGATGAACCGATATAAAAGTACATGGAGAAAAACTTAATTATAGACCTACATTCTTGCTTCTTAATGAAGTAATTCATACTAACAAGTTAGAATGATGATTTCCAACTCTCTCTGAGCACATACAAATAAAATTACACACATCTGGGATATCTGCTCTTGTTTTTGTTTCATTTTAACAACTTGCTTTAATTTCATCGACATCCTTGTAGAACAATGATATCAATCTAGATACACATTCAGATAATTTCACAACTTTACTATATGTATAAACTCTTCTGTGCTCAGTCACTCAGTCATGTCTGACTCTTTGCAACCCCACGGACTGTAGCCCAGAAGGCTCCTCTGTCCATGGGATTTTCCAGGCAAGAATACTGGAGTGATTTGCTATTCCTTACTCCAGGGGATCTTCCCAAACCAGGGAATTGAACCTGAGTCTCCTTCATTGCCAGGCAGATTCTTTACCACTATGCCACCTGGGAAGTCATATATATATATACATATATTATATATGTATGTATATAGAATATGTATATATACATATAATATATTACAGTTTGTTAAATTTGTATGATTTTGATATACATTGAATTTCTTACTTTTTGACACTTTGCCTAAATCAGAAAGCCAGTTCCCACTGTTAACATAATCCTGTTCCCTCCCCCAACATCCAAAGGATGAGTTATGATGGGTCTACTGAGTGCTGATTTCCCTTTCCAAATGAAAACACCTTAAATTGTTGTTAAGACAATGTTTTAGTCCTATGGCTCAAATGGTAAAGATTCTGCCTGCAATGCTGGAGACCGGGGCTTGATGCCTGGGTCAGGAAGATCCCCTGGAGAAGGGAATGATTTATCCACTCCAGAATTCTTGCCTGGAGAATTCCACGGACTGAGGAGCCTGGTGAGTACAGTCCATGGAGTCACAGTCAGACAGGACTGAGTGACTAACACGTTCACTTTTCCTTGTTACTTAGGACTCCATTCATTGTGACTCAGGATTATGAGGGAAAGATCAACAAAATTTCAGCAGCTCCAAAGGAAACATTGGTGAGTCACCAAATCACTCATGAGACCACCAAACTTTACATTTCTTGTTATTTAAATAAACAATAAATGTCCTCTGGTTGTAAAATTTTGTTAATTCAGCCTCCCTTAATTGTTAATAAAGGCCTTCAAGTACACACACAGCAAGAAGTTTTGAGTGTGTATGCTGCCAAAGCAAGCATGAATGTTAATAGGTTAAATTCTCAAGTGGATGAATGAAAGTTGCATATGAATATCTGATGACCTTTCTCTCTCTAAGTTTCAGCTGGCCCTTTATCAGGTAATGGAGCCCACTCCTTGGGTAACATATTACCCAGTATGGTAGCACTATAATTCATAGATCTGTAAACTCATGCAATCTGTTTTTAGAGCTAAATATACTTTAAGCATCAAAACAAACTTGAAAATGACATATAATCCATGCTTGAGGAAGCGGTTTGGGACATTGGTTAGAACATTAAATTAGCTCATTATTCCTTAAGACATGTTTTAACTGGTTCTTATTCCTTTCTTATTAACCAGGTTTGAGGCCCATCTTTACTTTCAGGTCAAATATTAGCTCTAATCATCCTTACTTAATACTTATTTTGATCAGGATGCTACATTATATACTAGGAATACAAACACATAAGAAACAGTCCTTTTTAAATTCAGTACTTCTTTCAACAAATATTCCTTGAGCATCTTATGACAAGCCTTTACCTGATGCTTGGATAACATGTTGTGTTAGAAGTCAGGAAGCTCACAGAGCTTATAGGAAAGGGGACTATTCCTAATAACTTGGTGAGAATGTGTAAAAGAAGAAAAAAAAAGAAGTAGGGATGCACTTTAGGCATGAAAGATTGCATCGGCAGAACCAAAGAACTGGGAATGCACAGCTTTGTATTGGAAAACATAAACAGAAGAGCTTGAAACATATACACCGAGCCCGGGAAAACGTCTGGGCCAGTAGCCAGATACCACCCCGGGTTTCCTTCATCTGACTGTGCTACGCAAGTGATGGCTGTAGGGGGAGTGGAGGTCTGAAAGGACTTTCAAGGAGGAACTTGAAGACATTCTTAAAAACTAAGAAAGAAGTCTCAAAAGCATAAATCTATTTTCCCATTATTTATTGTAATTTCTCTGTGCAATATGTCCGCACAGAGAACATTAATAGGAATCAAATAGCCCTCCCCTGCTTTTAGGGAGCGAGTGGCCACTGAGGGCGTCTGTCCCCCAGGTCTGAATCGGACCATAAAGACAAAATTGTTAAAAGTGCCGCACGCTGAGAGGCTGCTAGGATCGTTGTGTTTGTTTCTGAAGTGTCACTACAAAGATTTATAATGGGATGTTCTGGATGACACACAGGAAACTTCAGCCAATTATAGGGAGTGGTTCTAATCCAGCCTACCGCCTGGATTTGTAGGGTGCTGGAGTTAAAAATAGTTTTTACATTTTAAAATAATTTTAAAAAATAACACAAGAAGAATAATTTTTCACAGTAGAACAATTATGTGATGGGGAAGACTCCGTGTCAGTTAGATTTGGGGGACATAGTCATGTTTGTTTGTTTATGTTATCTGTGATAAACTTTGCACTAAAATGATGGCACCTAGTAACTGTAACAAGCCACAAGGCCTGCAAAACACAAAACCCTCACCACGAGGCCCTTTATAGAATTTATTTCCCTGTTCCTGACAGAGAGTTAATCATCAGCTAGCTAGTTATGCCCACGAGCACCGGGGATGACTGTCTAGGCAGGTGTACTGAGGGGGGTGCTTAGACTCGGGGGACCGACATTCTGTTCTGGCCACAGGTCCTCCTCCTTCCACAGCTGGTCTCCTGCTCTGGCCCTCACTCAGACAGAAGCCCAGGCTCTCTTAATTCTCTGGGACTGACTCTCACTATTCAAAAGAAAAGTAAAATTTTACCAATCTGTTAAGAGAGGAAGTTATTAGCAAATGATGTGATCAATAAGAGATTAACTTCAAAAATACACAAATAGCTCATACAGCTCAATAGAAAAAAAAAATTATAAAAGGACAAAAGACCTAAATAGGCATTTCTCCAAAGAAGACATCCAGATGACCAGCAGGCACATGAAGAGATGCTCTGTATTGTTCATTATTAGAGAAATGCAAATCAAAACTATGACGAGGTATCACATCACACCAGTCAGAATGGCCATCAGTAAAAAGTCGACAAATGGTACATATTGGGGGGGGGGAGTGTGGAGAAAAGGGAACCATCCTACCGTATTGACAGGAATGCAAATTGTTGCAGCCACTATGGAAAAGAGTGTGGCAGTTCCTTAGAAAGCTAAGAATAGAGTTGCCATATGACCCAACATTTCCACTCCTAGGCACATATCTAGAGGAAGCCATAATTTGAAAAGGTCCATATACCCCTATGTTTATAGCAGCACTGTTCACAATAGCTTAGACATGAAAACAGCCTAAGTGACAGATAAATGAAAAGACCCCATTATATATATATATATATGAATAATGGAATATATAGATTCCATTATCTATAATGGAATACTAGTCAGTCATAAAAACTAATAAAATAATGCCATTTACAGCTACACAGATGACCCTAAAGATTATCATAAGGCAAATCAGAAGGAGAAAAATAATATATGTGGAATCTAAAAAAGTGATACAAATTCACTTGCAAAACAAAAATAGATTCACAGGCATAGAAAACAAACTCGTGGTTACCAAAGATGAAATCAGAGGAGGGACACATTTGGAATTTGGGACCGACAGACACACACTCCTGTGTATAAAACAGGTGAACAAGGACCCAGCACAGGGAACTGTATTCAGTATCGTGTGATAACCTATAATGTGATAGAACAGGAATGTCTAAAACACTGTAAATCTTTGCTATATACCTGAAACAGTGTAAATCAACTATACTTCAATAAGAAAATAAAAAAAAAAAAGAGAGAGGGAGGCTTTAGAACCAACTATTGCAGGTTGAAGGAAAGAGGCGTTTGCTTTAGGTCTCACCTGGGTGCTCAGTTCTTTGTCTCCAGTGTGCTTATATAGGCTGTGATGGTGGTGCCCGGGTGGGGATGGATGCATATTCATCTCTCCCATTCCGCACCATTCTCTCCCAAAACCACATCCAAACTTCATGTTCTAGTTCTGAATTCAGCTGGTTGCCATTCTAATCTCTTTGATTTCTCTGCACAATGTCTCCCTGAACGCTGAGCCTCTTTACAAAGGTTCTCCTGTCCCTTACTTGAGCTTACTCACGTAACAGGTGCAGACAGTATATATATATGTATATATACAGAGCTTGGGCTGCCTTCCCAGGGGATTCCTGAGTCTCAAGTAAACACAAATAGAGAGATAAGTTTTTTAATTTACCTCCAGATGAAATAGGCTAGTTTGCTTTACAGGTGAAATTTTGAAAAGAAGAAGAACATGTTTGGGACTTCCCTGGTGGCCCAGTGCTAAAGCACTTCCACTGCAGAAACTGCAGATTCGGTCCTGGTCAGGGGACCACAGTCCCATACGCTGCCCGCTGTAGCATGGGTGTTTTTCATGAATTCCCCAATGGTCCAGTGATTAGGCCTTGGCATTCTCATTGCCTAGGGCCCAAGACCAATGTCTGGTCAGGGGACTGAGATTCCACAAGCTGAGTAGTGTCACCAGAAAAAAAAAAGGAACAAAAAGTGGCCACCTCTTCCAATAAAGGTCCAGGTGATAATGTGATCTAGGGACAGTCTGACCCTTTAAAGTAGACATTTCCATGTTCAAAGACACAATAATAATAACCCTTTCCTTAAAAACACACTTGTGCTAAGCAAATTTAAGTAAAGCACCGGATAAACTAATATTGTTTAACATCTATAATAAGGTTCACAATTTCCAGTGACCTTTGTCATTCTGATTTTGTATTAAATGTCATCCTGTAGGTAAGATATGGGTGAATGGTGCAATGTAGTCTATGATGATGTGAGTGGCTTTCCCCTGAGAGTCTGCTAAGGTACATCTCAACTCTTTTCTATGATTTGTATCATATTAACTTAAATAAAAGTATTTTATTCAAGTACAGTTGATTTAAAATATACTGATTTCTGTCATACAGAAAAGTGATTTAGCTATGCTTATATATGCATTCATTGTTTTTCTTTTCCATTATTGTCTATCATAAGATATTGAATAAAGTTCCCTGGGCTATACAGTAGGATTTTGTTATTTATTCATTCTCTATATTCTGGTACATTTGTGTCACATTTTACATTTCACATGTAAGTGATATCACATGGTTTTTGTTTTTGTCTGACTTTATTTAGTATGATAAACTCTAGCTGCATCCATGTAGCTTAGCTGCAGATGGCATTATTTCATTCTTTTTTATGGCTGTGTACTATTTCATTTTATATGTATACCACATCTTCTTTATCCATTCATCCTTCAACAGACATTTAGGCTATTTCCATACCTTGGTTATTGCAAATAGTGCAGCAATGAACACTGGAGTGCATATACCATTTTGAATTTTAGCTTTGTCCTGATATGTGCTCAGGAGTGGAATTGCTAGATAATATGGCAATTCTATTTTTAGTTTTTAAGGAACTCCCATATCATTCTCCATAGTGCTTGCACCAATTTACATTCCCACCAACAGTGTAGGAAGGTTCCTTTTTCTCCATACCCTCTCCAGTGTTTATTATTTGTAGACTTTTTAATGATGGCCCTTCTGACTAGTGTGAGTTGATACCTCACTGTAGTTTTGATTTGCATTTCTCTGATAACTGGTGATGTTGATGTTGTGGAAATTGCTTTAGAAATTGTGTCTCACCATTGCTTAAAAAGCATGTGGCAAAGGCAATTTTAATTTCATTATCCTGTCTATTTGTTCTTATTTAGCTTCTGCATATTCCATATTGAGGATTTACTTCTATTTCAGTGCCTCTATACTCTCGTGTAACCCACTATTACGTTTCAAATCAACATGAAGCTTTCACTATTTGAAACATAGACCTCTTAAGGATTTATCATCATGAAGAGAAAATGCTTTTATAGTAGCTGGAACTGCACCAGTCTTTGCTGCACTGTTAGAACTGAAGGAAAGTATTTTTTAAAGTATTTTTTCACTTTCAACCAATACCTTTGGAGTAAGAGAAGAAAGAAAGTGGACACCTGCTCCTTACTGCCCCTGCTGAAACAAGTTTGTGAAAGAGCTTGGATCGTTTTAGCAGAATGAGGTTTCTTGGGGACCACCAAGAGGTCATTAGCAGTGCCAGTTTTGGTATTTGAATAGGCACTGTTTCTTTTCACAGTTAATATACTTCATGGGAAGATAGTTCTGTTCATTATATTTTATTTATGTCTAGTGTTCAATGATCCAGATAATTTGCCCAAAATCATGCAGCTTTTTGAAAACTGAGGCAAGAGTCTGTCTGTCTCCTTGATTCTTTGATCATAAGCTGCCTAGTCACTTGCTCACCATCCGCCCATAGAAGATAGAGTCTCCGTGGCCAGCTTCTAGTCACAGCCTCCTCCTTAGCTTTATCACCTCACTTCTATCAAAGGCCCGGATAGAAATAGCCAGATGGTCAAATTAAGCTTATTAAATAGGTTTTACTCATAAAGGATCAATTTATAAAGACAAAGACAGAATGTCGATGAAACACACACAAAGTCCAGTAACCCAAGGCCAGATAGCAAAGAGGGAATAATTACTGGGACCTTGAAAGATAGTTGGGCAGATCAACCTTCATTTACAGAAACCATGATGATGGGCACAATCAGTCCAAAATAACCAAAAGAAGTAGAAGCCAGAGGAACAAATACCTTGATTTAATTTTCCTTTCTTCTCCAATCTTCTGCTGGGATTCTGATGGTTGAATCCATAGGAACATCTTGATATTATCTACACAAATCTGCCTCATTGGTCAGAGGGCAGAGAGAGAAAAGACCTCCTGGATGGAGGCAAAAATGGGAGACATGGGGCATCATTCTGTTCCCTTTCACACTCTCGTCTTGATCACCTCTCTAGTCACAGATACATAGGCTTTAGCCTTCTTTTTACTCCTTGAATATGCACACAGACCAATAAATTTCTTTTTTAGGAAAATAAGGAACAGAGCATGCAGATTTATAAAAGCATGTCTATCCAAACAGCAAAAAGTAAGAAGTCTTGTTCTGAAGAAAACACTAAGGATGTGCCTAAACAATCATTTGATAAAGAGATCATGATCTCACTTATTAATTTTAACAGAACCAAGAAGTAGAGATAAGATCATAAGAGCAAAGTCACTGGCAACTAGAACTAAATGGGACAGACAAAGTGAGCTGGAATGAAGATAGCCGGGCTTCTTGGAATTTATTGGGTGAGACCACAGGGCTATTTGGCTGTGAACAGTGCACTACCCTTCAAGAGAAGCACAGAGGAACCTACAGGTAACTGAGGGCTGACCTTTTCTCCGCAGACTCACACGGCACAGGCCTGGGAGCAAGGCTGCCTCCATCCTGGCTTTAGACGGTGAGACTGCTTGAAGAGCATATAGCCCCATGGGTGAGGCTCAAGGCATGGACTTCATCAGTGTCTTAAACAAGGGACTGCATAAAAAAGTTACTGGGCAGCAGACAGCTGAACCACTTTCCTCATTTCTAGATTTTCATTACCTAAGAACATTTCACTGGATCCCATCAAAGTTCAACCATAGTTTGCTATTTGTCTTAGGATAAAAGCATTATTTAGCCTTTCTTAGTCCAACTTTACTTTTAAAAACTACGTATTTGGAACATTATACAAAACTATTATTCATCTATGTTTATTTCCCAGTGGTGTGTTGGGCTAGAGGAGACCCTCTTGGCCTAAATTCTCTGCTTGGTGAGTAGAGATGGTTTGAGACAAATGAAGCCAGCTGATTCTGATTGCATGACTCATCTCACGTGAATTTAGTGAGCGATTCCTCTGCGCCACACCTCGGTCATGCAACACCAAACAAGCCTGAGAAGGCCACAGCCACCGGCAGTCAACATCACAGAGAAGAGTGACCACGCACGCAGACCAGTGAATCATGTGTTTCACACAGTGAGACACTGATGAGAGTGGGTTAAGGAGGTCTGTGGAGGAATCACAACACAGGCTGGAGGCTGAGGGTACTGGTGAGCATGGAAGATTTCTCAGGGAGACGAGTGAGGAGGCAGTCAAACAGAAGCCACGGCCACAGCGCGCGCGGAGACCTGGAGTGAGGAAGGCTCTCTTCAAAGGCGAGCAAGAAGAACGTGACGTCCCTCTGCGCTTGGAGTCCATGAGCCGATGGGCTATGCAAAGACACACATTTCAGGGCTGGTTTCTCTGTTCATGTTCAGTTTTGGTGCTTAGCAGCAGGGGCTTATGCTGATACTTTTGGGCAAAAAGACACTTCCTTTACGGAAGGGAGCAGGCCTGACCCTTATGCTCAGTAAGGGGTAATCGTAGGCTCTTTATTTTTCTTGCTTTTATTCCTTTTTGTTGGCCTTGTAATGGGTTTGCTTACAAAAGATGTATTTTGTTTAACCAAATATTAAAACTGGAAGCTTTGTACATAAAAATAAATAATAATAATTCTGTCCCAGGAACAAAATAATATCACCAATATATCACAGACAGCATTCTACTTATCCGCTGCTCAAATGCCAGATCTCTTGTAAAATAAACCCTAATCCCCAGAATTATATTGAGTTTCTGTGTCCCTATATTATCACTTCATCTTCATTTGTTTAGTGTCACTGTACTTATTTCATCCTTCTTGCTATTACAGTTATGTATCTTTAGTTTGTTTGTTTCATCTTGATTCTGGAATCCAGGAGATCTGAGATGTCATGGGTCCTAACATCATTTTCTCATTTGATCCAGAAAGCATCTCCTGAGACTTCCTGGTGACAGAAATAAGCTTTCAGAGAACTTGACCAATTGCTGTGTTTTGCAGACTTGTTTTTCCACTCTCTATTCATCTGAAAGAACTGAGCACAGGTCTTGTTTTATTTACATTTACACCCATAAGACCAAACAGAATTCCTTAGAACATGCAAATGCTCAATAAATAGTGATGAATGATAAATGAATAGAGGTTGGAAGTTTAAAAAAATGTTAACATTTACTGAATTCAGTTTAGAAATTCAGAAAAAATCAAGAAGTAGTTTTGAATACTCAGATTGTACAAATGAAATTTACTAGGTATTGAAACTAAAAATTACAATTCTAAGTTAGTTAGAATTCTTTTACTTTTTGAAATAGCTTATTGTGGAAAATTGTAATACTTCTTCATCAACAACTCTTAAAAATATGAACATTATTAGGGTTTGATTTCACTAACAAAATATTTTTCTTGAAAATGGAAAAGCATTGTTTAGATCTCAATTTTTACATCATTTTTTTAATAAAATGAAAGTCTACAGTGCTAGAATATTTATCATTATATATTTATATCAGATATAAATATGATTTATACTACACATTTTCAATAGTAGCTCAAAACTTTATTAATAAAATGTATTTCCTACATCAATATTATTATGAAACTTGTCTTATACATTTGTATAATCATAATTTGTACCTTTGCTCAATGAAATTGTGGGTTTCTCTTGTGGCTCAGCTGGTAAAGAATCCCCCTGCAATGTGAGAGACCTGGGTTTGACCTCTGGGTTGGAAGATCCCCTGGAGAAGGGAAAGGTTACCCACTCCAGTGTTCTGGCCTGGAGAAGTCCATGGACTGTGTAGTCCATCGGGTTGCAAGGAGGACAGGACTGAGCAACTTTCACTTTCATTTTTCAATAGAATTGTAGACAAAGTATATTAAATATTAGTGTTTATTATATCACCAAATTAATAGGTGATTTAATTATAATTAAAAAGGAATTACTTCAAGCTCATGATTAAAAGACTACTGGTGTCTAGTTACACTTAGAAATAATTCTCAGTTTGAAATGATGTATCAGAATTGGGGAATGTAGCTAAGTGTTGAAGACAAGTGAGGAAAGAAAGTGACACTTAACAATGACAGCTATGATGCATTTGCCCAAGTAGAACAACATTACAGCAGGTGAAAATGGGTGCATCTGTATCATTACCGTGAATTATGGTAGGAGGATTGGCTATATGTCTTCACTTGCCTCAGCATTATCCTTTATACAGTAATCACTGTTCTCCCCCCTCCCACAGTTATTGCTGATGTTTTCCTAAAGGATAAGATGGGATTTTGCTTCACAATCCCATTTGTTCTCAAGGCATTCCACATTCATCCTTTCAGCAAACTTCCACTTGCAAAGTCTTTCATGGAAGAAATAGGAGAGGCCAGGTTGTACACGCAGGTAAAGGAAGTAGACATTAGATACCGAAAATGATGTCCTTTCATTGGTGGAGTTACCATCAGCATTAAGTTATTTTCTCTCCTTCATCCTGCATTTCCCCATGGAAGATTATTGACAGAGAGGCATCTATGAATCCATTTCAATTCTTTAAGATATGTAGCTCATAATGTACAATAAAAATATGTTTATGTTTCCCCAAAGAAGATGAAAATGTTTTCTTCATCTTTCTTTACAGAAAACACATTTCACACTCAATGGCTCAATGGAAAAGACTTCTGCAGATCCTATCAGAGCTCAAAAAAGCAATATAGAAAACACTGATCCATTTGTAATATAATACAATTTATTTAATGAGGTATGAATCATATTTTCATACCAAGTAGAAAGAGATGTGACAGTTTGAGACAGATTCCTCAAAGCTGATGCTAAGGAAATTTCTGTAAGAACAAATGTTTCTTTAATCACTTTTCTTCTAGTATTGGAGATACGCTTGCATAATAAAAATGTTAAAGTTGACAAAACTGAAATTCAACCAGAGATGGAGTGGGAGCTTGCACTTGGCATGGGGAGCATTATGGTCATGTGCAAGTTCATTTCTCTTTTTCTTTTTACTTGGCTAACTTCTCCTCTATTATTATCTTTCCTAATAAAATAAGAAATGAAAAATTTCATTCCCTTCCCCTTCGCTCCTTTGCAAAACTCCCAGAATTATATCCACAACTCCCATAACTTTACTTACTTGGAGAAGTAATCACTAAAACCAAAATTTAAAAATCCTAATGAATAATAAAAACGCTAATAAAGCACTTCTTACCTTTCAGTTTCCATCTAGTTCTATACAATAGGCCATAACTTTGATTTACCGGATAACTGAAGAAATGCTTTTTTTAAACAGGAATATGGCCATAGAAGGGGTTTCTCTGGCGGCTCAGAAGATAGAGTCTGTCTGCAGGGTGGGAGGCCCGTTGGGTAGGGAAGATCCCCTGGAGGAGGAAATGGCAACCCACTCCAATATCCTTGCCTGGAAATTCCTTGGACTGAGAAAACTGACAGTCTTCAGTTCATGGGGTCACAAAGAGTGGGACACGACTGAGTGTCTTCTCTCTCTCCCTCCATGACCACAGAATTGGCTACACTGAGGCCATGACATTAGGTCTTAGGCAGAGCTGGGGGCAGGGGAACACCATTATTAGCCCTTGAGTTTCTGAGTAACCTTGAGTAAGTCACTGAAATTCTATGTCAGTTTCTTTAAACCTGAAATGAAAAGCTTTTGCTAGATAAACATTTTTTTCTAAGTATACAATTACAGATTCAAAGTGAGTGTTGAAGGTAGAAAAATAATCTAAGAATTTTACTAACCTGATCAAGCTATCACCAAAAATCCAGGTAATTTCAAACTCCCAGCAATGTCTTCTTTGAAAATGAGAGGGCACTCATGAGTGTTGTGAGTAAAACATGATTTGGATGAAGAATCTTTCACAGACACGGCTGAGTAAAAGAGTCATTTTTGCAGGACACATTATAATTTAAATTATTTTCCATTGACACATCAAAATTACCGATTAAAAAGGTTTCAACAAAGCAAAAAAAAAAAAAAAAACGAGCAGAAAGGAGCTTACTCTGAGAATTCGTGGTATTTCTTTTGACTTGAAAATGTGTATTACTATGCTAAGCTTATGATTGAATAGTTTGCAAATTGTCTTTTTTAAAATGGTTTGAATATCTTAGTAAAACAACGGTCTCACCTTGAAGTTTTAGGTGCTTTCACTATTTTAAATATGACGCAATTAAATATATCTATGAAATAGAAATAGACTCACAGACTTAGATAACGTTACTTGTGCCAAAGGGGATGAAGAGGTGGGGAAAGGATAGATTGGGGGTTTAGGATTAACAAATGTAAACTATTTTATATAGAATGGATAAACAACAAGATCTGCTTCAAAGTCTGCAACCAGACACCTTTTTCTCTTCTGCAAAGTGAAAAAAAATATATCTTGGTTAAAGGGTCATTTGGATCAAGAATCTGGCCAAATTGAAACAAAGACATGAATGTACGAGTGGCGTGACTGAATGGTTAATTCTGCTGCATTTTCAGTTTGCTCTATTAAAGTGATCACAAGAACTATCACCATTCTAGGGCAACAGCTGATTTTAAAACTTAATGTTATATCTACTTTTCAGCCCCATAATGCCTAAAGTTATCCTGAGCTCCAGTAATCATCCCTGTAGTCCCTTCTGATTGATTTTTTAATCCCAGATTAATAGAAATTGGGGATTAGAATGATGACAGTCGAAATCACAGATGATGCCTCATGCCTTTGAAGAAGCCAATAGGGAATTACAGTTTATTTGAACTTTTGTATTTATGTCTTTATGAAATTCAAGAAATAGTGGCTCAAAGCAGATCACATGAGAAAAATCCTTTATTTCTTTCTTTTTTAATCCTTTATTTCTTAAAAAAAAGAAAAAAATAGTGCTTACAGATTGTCCATCTGTTATAAAAGAGGAAACTTATAGACACGGGTAAAAATATTCACTAATCAGTCTGTGAAATGCTCTTGATAGATTAGGTTAAACAAGACAGGAAAAACTTGCTGAGAGAAAAGCCAGGGTCTAGAAGGATTAAAGACGCCAACACAATGTTAAAATGAGGACACGGCTGAGCACAACCCTCCTGCAGGGAGAGGTGCCTGCCTAAGACTGACACATAAGCTTATGTGAGCAAACAGTCCCTCAATGTACCCTTTAGTTTTAACAAATATTCCCCCCAAGCTTTGCTGAATAAACTTCCTTTTAATTATTCTCACCTTTTGGGTTACTCAGTTTTGTTCATCAAAAGGTGTGAAACAACAAAACATAAAATAAGACCTAAAAATAAACATAAGCACTGTTGCATCTATCCATTTCAATAAATAAATGTGGTTGAATATGTAATTAATTTGTATATCCCATTTTATTGTCAAGAAATATAAAGACACAGGCCTTTCCATTTTAAAACTAAATGTCTTAGAGCTCAGAACAACACCCTGCAAGGATGTTTCCATCCGTCTTCAAATCCTTGCTCTGATTTAGAATTGTCCTTGAGACGTCTATCGAAGGACTCGGCCGGGCTGGGAATACGGGGGAAGGGGAGCAAGGGGCCGGCCTTCACCTGATGCGGGAGACTGTCCACGTGCAGTTACGCTCCCTACCACAAGGGGTCAGTGGTGAGAACCAGGCCGTCGCGCTGGTGCATCCCGGTCAGCGCGTCCAAACCGAGCGTCTCTCCACACCGCGGAGCGAACGGAGCAGCCTGAGAACCGCGCTGTCTCGAGCTCCAGGGACGTGTCAGCATGCGGGCACCCGATTCAGTGAAGGCGCTCTGCAGGCGCGGGGCAGCGACTACCTTCCGGAAAGACGGCTTCTTTCTTCCCAGAGAGCTTTTGCTAAACCACATGCACCAGGTGCTTGGTAATTGTAGCTTTATATAGCTAATTTAAATAATAGCAATCTTTATTATAGTTTATTATTATATAAATGCTGCTGTATGCTAGAGTAGTTAGTACAATTTACATATGTTAGTTTAATCTTTACAGTCCTAAGAAATTAATCCCATGGCTCTCATTGTACCGACAAGAGACTCAGGCGCAAAGAGGTCTGCGATCTGTCCGCAGCCTCGCTGCTTGCAGCACAAGGCTAGGATTAAAGCCCAGTTCCTCTGACACTACCGACCGTGCACTTCCCCAGACCGGGCATCTGTCTGAGCTAATGCACAAGCACCCCCCCCCCCCCAGCGGCCTGAGGGGGCTTAGGGACCCTAACACGGAGAAAGCCCCTCAAACCCTCAGACCCCCAAGGCCCAGCTCTCGTTTTAACCTAAAGGAAAAAGTGGGTGACTGCGGTGGGCCACTTTGAGAGTGACTTCTAGTCACTCCTATTCAGTGTTTTTGTTTGCAGGAAGCTGTGAGGACGAAAGAATCTCATACCGTTGCAGTTAGGGATGCTCCCAGGACTGGTTCTAACTGGGACTGAAGGACCTTTTGTGTGCTCAGGCTGAAACATTTCCAAGTGATGCAACTTTAGCACGTTTTTCATACCATTGCCCTGGAGGATGTCATCCCTTCCAAGTTGAGTGGCAAAAATGTAGTGGGAAACAGCTCATAAAGCTCTATATAAAAATAGATAAGCCAATCAAAAAAATGGACAGAATATCTAGACGTTTCTCGAAAGAACACATACAGATGGCCAAGAGGTATGTGAAAAGACGCTCAACATCACTAATTATTAAAGACATGCAGATAAAAACTACAATGATGTATCACCACATACCACTCAGAATGGCCATCATCAAGATATCTACAAATAATACATGCTGGAGAGGGTGTAGAGAAAAGGGAACCCTCTTGCACTGGTGATGGGAATGTAAATTTGTACACGGACTGTGGAGAACAGTGGGCAGGTTACTTAAAAAAATATAAGTGGAAGTACCATATGACACTGCAACCCCATTCCTAGACATATAACCTGAGAAAGCTATAATTCAGGAAGTTTATATGCACCACAATGTCCACTGCAACACTATTCACAATATCCAGGACATGGAAGCAAACTAAATGTCCATCAGCAGATGAATGGATAAAGATGTGGTACATAAATACAAGAGAATATTCAGTTCAGTTCAGTTGCTCAGGCGTGTCCGACTTTTTGCGACCCCATGAGCCACAGCACATCAGGTCACCCTGTCCATTACCAAATTCCAGAGCTTACCCAAACTCATGCCCATTCAGTCGGTGATGTCATCCAACCATCTCATCCTTTGCCATCCCCTTCTCCTCCTGCCCTCAATTTCTCCCAGAATCAGGGTCTTTTTGAATAAGTCAGCTCTTCTCATCAGGTGGCCAAAGTATTGGAGTTTCAGCTTCAATGTCAGTTCTTCCAATGAACACCCAGGACTGATCTCCTTTAGGATGGACTGGTTGGATCTCCTTGCAGTCCAAGGGACTCTCAAGAGTCTTCTCTAATACCACAGTTCAAAAGCATCAATTCTTTGGCACTCAGCTTTCTTTATAGCAAGAGAATATTACTCAGCCATAAAAAGGAACAAAATTGGATCATTTGTCGAGATGTGGATGAACCTAGAGTCTGTTGTACAGAGTGAAGTAAGTCATAAAGAGAAAAACAAGCATCATACATTAACACATTATATGGAACCTAGAAAAGGGTAGTGATGCACTGATTTGCAGAGTGAGAATGGTGGTGTTTGATAGTTTAGTCGCTAAGTTGTGTCAGACTCTTGCAACTCCATCGACTGTAGCCTTCCAGGCTCCTTTATCCATGGGATTCTCCAGGCAAAAACTCTGGAGTAGGTTACCATTTCTTTCTCTGATCCAGCAGATGATTTACTGACTGAGCTATGAGGGAAGCCCAAAATGAAAATCACCCAGTTGTGTCCAACTCTTTAAGACCCTATGGATTATCCAGTCCGTGTAATTCTCCAGGCCCAAATACTGGAGTGGGTAGCCATTCCCTTCTTCAGAGGATCTTCCCAACCCAGGGATTGAATCCAGGTCTCCCTCATTGCAGGCAGATTCTTTACCCACTGAGCCACCAAGGAAGCCCAAGAATACTGGAGTGGGCAGCCTGTCCCTTCCCCAGCAGATCCCCCAAACACAGGGATTGAACTGGGGTCTCCTGCACTGCAGGTGGGTTCTTTGCCAGCTGAGCTCTCAGGGAACCCATATGTAAAACCATAACTAGTGGGAGCCTACTGTATATCACAGTGAGCTCGGCTTAATGCTCTGTAGTGACCTAGATGGATGAGATGGGGTATGGAAGGGAGGTCTGAGAAAGAGGGGATACATGTACATGCATATACATATATATATATTATATATATAGCTGTTTCACTTTGTTGTAGGGCATAAACTAACACACAACACTTTTAAGCAATTATATCCCTATTAAAAAACAAACAAAAACAGTGGAACCTCGTCAGCCAAGGAGGGTGAATGAGTGTGTGCAACCAGGCTCTGACCCCATCCCCACCTCCCCACTAAATCATAATGGAAAATGGACCCAAAAATAAAGAAGTCTTTACTGTGCTATGAGATCTTGTTTAGTTTAGTTTTTTTTTTTTTTTTTTTCCATTTAACCTATTTTAACTCATAGAGGAGTTTCATGTGAATCACTCAGACAGATTTTAGCAATTCCCCACTCTCTCCATGAACACCTGTGTGAAAACCTGAAGGCTGATTTTCTGGCCAACTTGGAAGGAAGATAAAAAGGAGTTGACTACCATAAACAGATGAAGAAATAGGAAGGTGGGTTCTGGAAAGAATATGGCTGAAGAAACTAAGAAGATGGAAAGAATGCCCTTTAATAGAGGGGGTCAGAGAGCTAAGACACTGTCAGACATGAACCTGGTCTGACTCAAATGACACCAATCACCTTATTTAGATTATATCTAGGACCACTGGCAGAGGGCACTGCAGTGACGTCTGCGTGTGAAAGCATGGCCAAGCTAGACAGCCAATGGACTCCAGTCCCAGTCAAGAGAGCAAGACTCCCTCTGCCCGTGAACAGACTTCAGGTCAGCACCCTTGCTTGGCAAGTTGTCTCAGATCCAGTGCTTTTCTTTCATTTAAAATCACTTATTAGATTCATGGGGAAATATTTTTCAAAAAAGGAATTATACTATAAACACTGTTCCTTGCTTTACTTTTTAACTTAATTATCTATGTAAGAGATCTTGTATATTGGTTAAACTGGAACAGTTTAATAATATTTCATTGTATTCATGTATCATAATTTTAGAGTGTTTCTCTCTCTTTTTTTTTTTTAATTCAGGTATCCAAGTTTTTGTTGTGACTGAAGTTGCTGCAATGGACATCTCTTATATATTAAATTGGTAAAAGTATGTAAGATGAATTGGAAAAATACATCCCTTAGCTGCTGGGCCAAAGTATATATGCATTTTTACTTTTAAAGACATTGCCAAATTTCCCTCTGGAAATTTTGTGCCAGTTTATACTCCCATCAACTTTTATGAGAGGTCGTGTCTCTCCACACACAGACTGGTATTGGGAATCATTAAACTTTTCTCATTTTTATTTTTCTGATAGAAAATCCTTATTTTATTGTTCTGATTTTTATTCCTTTTGTATTTTGCTGCTGATGCCAAAAATCTTTTTATATGCTTATTGGGCATTGTTCTGTACATGGTAAACTGTTTATATTTTCTGCTGATTTTTAAATCTCAGGTGGCGATATTTTTTCTTATTGATTCATATAATTTATTTTTAATTAATGAAATTAATATTTTACATATCATATTATGATTGCAAATTTCAACTTGATTTTCATTCTTTTGAATTGGTTCACATTGTTTTCTGTCATAAATATATTTGAAAGATAATATAGTACTACATGTTAGACTATCTAGATATGAGCTACAGTTTTACTGTTTTACTAGCAATGTGATATTAGGCAAGTTATTTAAACTATCTGCCTCAATTTTCTCATCTATAAAATGGATATAATAAGTTAACCTACTTGTAGTGCTTGATGAGGATAAATAAGTCTATACCTGTAAAATTGTAGCATGATATATAACTTAATGGTAATTTTATGTTAGCTCTCATTTTTTTTTCCCTTTTTCCTGTGGTCAAATATATCAGTATTTTTCTTTATAGATATAGGATAATCAGTTTTGTTTAGAAATCAGAAAGTTTTTGACACAAATTTTAAAAGCAAGTAACATAAACAAATTTGGCCTGTGGATTTATTCAAGATTAACTATATAATTAAATTGAAGTGCACCTCTGGGATATCTGATATCCCAGCAACTTGGAATGCTTTAGAATTTGCAAAAATGTTAAAGAAAAATGTGAAAATTGTTTAGAACTATACAGTCCCAGTGATGTGTGTGTGTGTGTGTGTGTGTGTGTGTGTGTATCTGGAGTCTCCCACTTCTAAACTGTATTTGGAATGTATAAAATACCATCTTGCCCATGATGTTCTTCACATAATTGGTCTCAAATAATAAGGGTAAAAGGGCTGGACTTCTTGGAGAGGATTTTGTTATTTTTCCTTCTAAGGGAAGAATGCTGCTGAGTCATGCCCTTTATTGCCCCACACATTCACCTCTGGAAGGTGGAAGTTGTCTTATGCAGTCAGACGATTTATACAAGACATTCACGAAAGGCATAATTTGCACACCCATGCCAAGAGTTCCTAGAAAGGCAGTTTCTGAGTTATATGTCTAAACAGAGTACAAATATCTAGCAGGGAATCTCCAAGATCTAAAGAAAATTGCCTGGTCCCTAGGTGGACAAACTTTAACCAGTGATATAATAGAGGTGTTTAAAGCTCTTTCTGTGCAGAAAACATTGGTTCATCGAAAGGGCAAGACCAAATATATTGTCAATGTGGCTAGATAGGCTTTTAAATTCTGTTGAAATTCCAAAGTGGAAGCATAAGCCCCTCTTCTCTCCTTCCTCCAGCCTAATGTGTTTCTCTAAGTAGCATGGACTTGAAAGTTGAGATAAAACTAGACTTGGTGTCTGGTTCTATCATTTAACTCTGTGTATCCTTACTTTCAGATGGAGATGTTAATGTGAAACAATCAGGATTATTAATGAAATTAACCTACAGAGGTGACATATATGAATGACATAACTTTTGTTTACCTACTAATGTTTTTGCTATTGTCATTAATTACTCTCTTCAATATAAAAGTTGATCACATCACAGATGTATAATAGTGAGAGCTTTATTCTCATGGTATATTTACATGTTTTAGAGGAGTCAGAGTCAGGTCACAATTTTATTACAGGGAAATCACCTGTCTTTGCCATCTTCAGGAAAATATGGGCATTTTCTAGCATACAGGGAGGACAGCAATGTGACTTGACAAGTCCTTTCTCTGAGCCTCATCCTGACCGGACTCCTTGCTGACACCCCACCTACGTCTATAACAGAAAGCCGAGTGTCTGGGAAGGACGGTGCCCTGAGACTGCTGTGCTCGGCCTTTTATTTTTATTTTTCAATTTTTAAAATCGTTTTTATTGGAGCATTGCAGTGTTAGTTTCAGCTGTGCAGAGAGGTGAAACAACTATGTCCATACATATAAACATGTATCTCCACTCTTTCTAAGATTCTTTTCCCATATAGGTCATTACAGACATTTGAGTAGAGTTTCCTGTGCTATATACAGTCTTTTGAATACTACATTTAGAAAGCACTCCTTGAGAGATGTGCTTAAATCACATGTTGTGATTATATGGTGTAAGAATATGGAAAAAATGGACAGAGACAGCCTTTGGATAAAATCTCAACACTTGACGTAATTGATTTAAGAACCATATATTGAGCATGTACTATGTCCTTAGCTCTGTGCTAAGCTTTGACACTGACTGACTTTGTGATGGTGAGTAATTTTAAGACTATATCTATATAAAACTATAACATTTATATAATAGTATATAGTACATGCTCATTAAATGTTAAGCAGATGTCATTTATACCATCTGTGCACATATATAATGATATATTTTAAAGTACTTAACACTGAAGTTATCTGCAGTATGTGTTGTATACATGTGGATTCAGTTTTTAATCTACTAAATATTAATGTGCTATCAGCCTCCTACATAGTAGGGCTTTCAAAGATGACAATAAGTCTTTATGTACAAAGCAATCTCACTTTTAGCATGACAAGGTAATTACAAGTTCTAACAAATTATTATTCTTAACTCACTACCACCACTCTACTTAGAAATCATAGCCTTGAGAGGACAAGTAGGAGAAGGGTTTGATAAGAATATTGGAAAATGAAATTCTATAAGATAAATGAAAAAGAGCTAATATTTTCAAAATAACTCTCCCAGGCACTTATTAGATATTTGCAATCTTTACTTTCATAAAACCTTATAAAATGGATAGTATCTCTATTTTTCATAAGAGAAAAATGAAGCTTAGAAAAGTTATAAGCTTTGCTTAAGATTACACAGCTAATAAAAGGCTCTGCTGGAATTTAAAATAAGGTTTGCTCATTTAAAAACTAACAAGTTTGTACACAATTGAAAGTGGGAAAAAACCCTTAACTTTTCTCAAACAAAATAAAATATGAGAATAACAGAAAAAAAAAAAAAAAACAAGTAGGGAAAAAGTATTGTCTAAAGTCAGAGAACTTGTCCTGCTTGTTGAGAATGTGTATACATAGGATGGTTTCTGCTATAGAATGTGATTATTTTAAATGGCTTATTTACTGTAGAATCAGGAATTCCTAGAAGTGTGTCATGAACAAAATTAATTAATGAGAAAAAAGCAATAATAAGATGAGAAATAATGCAGAGAAGATTTGGGGGGAAATTACAAGGAGGGCACTTAACTTTAGGGCTCAGAGACAGATTCAGACAGCTGACTATAATTTGGTGACCAAAAATCATTGAATATAAGAAGTCTAGTTGAAAGTCACTCTCACCAACACAAACCAATGTTTAACGAACATGTTTTGATGCTAGGTTTAGTTTAGGGTTCACCATGGTGTATAACACATTGATCAGGATTCCCAAAGATTTTCTGGATAAATGCAGATGACTCAGCAAGACATCTGTGGTGCTGTTACATGTGTGGGGGAGACACAACAAGCAACCCCTGCAAATTTCTGTCTATAAGGTGGTTGCGGAGACCATGAGTGCATCTCACCCTAAAAACTCTGGAAGAAACTAAGGAAAAAGGTGGTCAACATGAAGATCAAGGCAGATTGGACTAGCAAAAGTTCAGGAACTTGACAAATTATGCCCATACAAAAACCTGGAAATGAATGTTTATAACAGCTTTATTCACAATCACCAAAGACAGTACCCAATCAAGATGTCCTTCAACTGAATTAACATATTGGGCTACAATTATACGATAGAATATTTTCAGAGACAAAAAGAAATCAGCTATCAAGTCACACAAAGACATGGATGACTCTTAAATGCTTATGCTAAGTGAAAGAAACAAGAAAAGGCTCCATACTGTGACTGCATGATTCCAAATATAGGACATTCTGGAAAAGGTAAAGCTATAGCAGTGGATGAAATGGCAAAAACTATCGTGATTGCCGGGGGTTTGAGGAGTGAGGAGGAAGCTTGATTGGTCAAATGCAGAGGAATTTTTAGAGTGCACTTGTCAAAACCAACAAAACTTTAGAGAAAAAGATGCACCTCAATGCATGCCCCAAAATATTAGAGGTAAGGTGATCCCAGGATAGAATACAAAATACAAGAAAATAATTTCACTGTATTACAAAAGTGTGAAACAACCTGTCTGAATGAAGTAGGAGGTGAAGATGCTCATCTAAGTAAATTGGATATAAGTTGAACCTGTAAATCTAAAGATATAAGAAACTATACATAAGCATTGTAGGTAGGGCTCCCCTCATGGTTCAGATGATAAAGAATCCGCTTACAATGCAGGACACCCAGGTTCAGTCCCTGAGTCGGGAAGATCCTCTGGAGAAGGAAGTGGCAATCCACTCCAGTATTCTTGCCTGGAGAATTCCATGCACAGAGGAGCCTGGCGGGCTACAGTCCATTGGGTCAGAAAGAGTCAGACATGACTGAGTGAATAACACTTTTCTTCTTTCCTCTGGATAAGTAAACTCATTATTATTTTGTAATAAAGAATTGAATCATTACTTTGGAATAACCCACATGGGAAAAGATTCTGGAAAAGATTGTGTACATATATACATATAATATCAAACAAAATTCCGGTAGTCATTTTTTCCCCCAGGAATCAACAAGCTAATTCTAAGATTTCTATGAAAAAATTAAATAGCTTCTAGTAGCCAAAACAGTAATGGAAAAAGCAATAAAATTGGAGGAATCACACAGCCTGATCCCATGACTTACTATAGTTCAGTTCAGTGCCATCGCTCAGCTGTGTCTGACCCTTTGCCACCCCATGGACAACAGCACACCAGGCTTCCCCGTCCATCACCAACTCCCAGAACTTGCTCAAAACCATGTCCATCGAGTACGTGATGCCATCCAACCAACTCATCCTTTGTCGTCCTCTTCTCCTCCTCTCTTCAATCTTTCCCAGCATTGGGATCTTTTCCAGTGAGGCAGTTCTTTGCATAAGGTGGCCAAAATATTGGAGTTTCAACTTCAACATCAGTCCTTCCAATGAATATTCAGAACTGATTTTCTTAGCACGGACGGGTTGGGTCTCTTTGCAGTCCAAGGGACTCTCGAGAGTCTTCTTCAACACCACAGTTCAAAAGCATCAATTCTTTGGCCCCCAGCTTTGTTTATAGTCTAACTCTGACATCCATACCTGACCACTGGAAAAACCATAGCTATGACTAGATGGACCTTTGTCAACAAAGTAATGTCTCTGCTTTTTAATATTCTGTGTAGGTTGGTCATAGCTTTTCTTCCAAAGAGCAAGCACCTTTTAATTTCATGGCTGCAGTCACCATCTGCAGTGATTTTGGAGCCCAAGAAAATAAAGACTGCCACTGTTTCCATTGTTTCTTCATCTATTTGCCATGGAGTGATGGAACCAGATGCCACAATCTTAGTTTTTTGAATGCTGAGTTTTAAGCCAGCTTTTTCACTCTCCTCTTTCACTTTCATCAAGAGGCTTTTTAATTCCTCTGCATTTTGTGCCGTAACAGTGGTATAATCTGCATATCTGAGGTTATTGAAATTTCTCCCAGCAATCTTGATTCCAGCTTGTGCTTCATCCAGCCTGGCATTTCCCATGATGTATTCTGTGTATAAGTTAAATAAGCAGGGTGACAAAATATGGCCTTGACATACTCCTTCCACAATTTGGAACCAGTCTCTTGTTCCATGTTGGTTCTTGACCTGAAAACAGATTTCTCAGGAGGCAGATAAGGTGGTCTGGTATTCCCATCTCTTGAAGAATTTCTCAGTTTGTTGTGAGCTACACAGTCAAAGGCTTTGGTGTAATCAATAAAACAGATGATTTCTGCAATTCCCTTGCTTTTTCTATGATTCAACAAATGTTGGCAATTGGATCTCTAGTTTCTCTGCCTTTTCTAAATCCAGTTTGAACATCTGGATGTTCATGGCTCATATGCTGTTGAAGCCTGGGTTGGAGAATTTTGGGCATTACGATGCTACCATGTGAGATGAGCACAACTGTGCAATACTTGGAACATTATTTTGCATTGCCCTTCTTTGAGCTTCCCTGATGGCTCAGAGGTTGCATCTGCCTGCAATGTGGGAGACCCAGGTTCAATCCCTGGGTCAGGAAGATCCCCTAGAGAAGGAAATGGCAACCCACTCCAGTATTCTAACCTGGAGAATCCCATGGAAAGAGGAGCCTGGTAGGCTGCAGTCCAGGGGGTCACAAAGACTTGGACATGACTGAACGATTTCACTTTCTTTCACTTTTCTTTGTGACTAGAAGGAAAACTGACCTTTTCCAGTCCTGTGGCCACTGCTGGGTTTTCCAAATTTGCTGGCATATTGAGTAGCACTTTCACAGCATCATCTTTTAGGATTTGAAATAGCCCAGCTCTAATTCTATCACCTCCACTAGCTTTGTTCATAGTGATGATTCCTAAGGCCCACTTGACTTTACATTCCAGGATGTCTGACTCTAGGTGAGTGATCACACCATAGTTATTATATGGATCATGAAGATCTTTTGTGTATAGTTCATCTGTGTATTCTTGCCACCTCTTCTTAATATCTTCTGCTCTTGTTAGGTCCATACCAGTTCTGTCCTTTACTGTGCCCATTTTGCATGAAATATTCCCTTGGTATCTCTAATATTCTTGAAGAGATCTCTAGTCTTTCCCATTCTATCGTTTTCCTCAATTTCTTTGCATTGCTCACTGAGGAAAGCTTTCTAATCTCTCCTTGCTATTCACTGGAACTCTGCATTCAAATGGGTATATTTTTCCTTTTCTCCTTTGCCTTTCACTTCCCTTCTTTGCTCAGCTTTTTGTAAGGCCTCCTCGGACAACCATTTTGCCTTTTTGCATTTCTTTTCCATGGGGTTGGTCTTGATCACTGCCTCCTGTACAATGTCACAAACCTCTGTCTATCAGGCTCTTTGTCTATCAGATCTAGTTCCTTAAATCTATTTCTCACTTCCACTGTATAGTCATGAGGGATTTGACTGAGGTCATACCTGAATGATATAGTGGCTTTCCCTACTTTCTTCAGTTTAAGTCTGAATTTTACAATAATGAGTTCATGATCTGAACCAGTCAACTCCCAGTCTTGTTTTTGCTGACTATATAGAGCTTCTCCATCTTTGGCTGCAAAGAATATAATCAATCTGATTTTGGTATTGACCATCTGTGATGTCCATGTGTAGAATGTTCTCTTGTGTTCTTGGGAGAGAGTGTTTGCTATGACCAGTGTGTTCTCTTGGCAAAACTGTTAGCCTTTGCCCTTCTTCACTCTGTACTCCAAGGCCAAATTTGCCTGTTACTCCAGGTATCTCTTGACTCCTTACTTTTGCATTCCAGTCCTCTATAATGAAAAAGACATCTTTTTTGGGTGTTAGTCTAGTAGGTCTTGTAGGTCTTTATAGGTCCATTTTATTTCAGCTTCTTCAGGATTACTGGCTGGGGCATAGACTTGGATTACTATGATATTGAACAGTTTGGTTTGGAAAGAGAGATCATTCTGTTATTTTTGAGATTGCACCAAGTACTGTGTTTTAAACTCTTTTTTTTTTTTTATTTTGACTCTTATGGTTACTCTGTTTCTTCTCAGGGATTCTTGCCCACAGTTGTAGATATAATGGTCATCTGAATTGAATTTGCTCACTCCAGTCCATTTTAGTTCACTGATTCCTAAAATGTCAATGTTCACTCTTGCCATCTCCTGTTTGGCCACTTCCAATTTATTTTGATTCATGGACCTAACATTCCTACGAAATACTGTTCTTACAGCATCGGACTTCACTTCCATCAGCATCGGGCTTGACTTCCATCAGCATCAGGCTTGACTTCCATCAGCAGTCGCATCCACAACTGGGTGTTGTTTTCACCTTGTCTCTGTCCCTTCATTCTTTCTGGAGTTATTTCTCCACTTTTCTCCAGTAGCATACTGGGCACCTACCAACCTGGGTAGTTCATCTTTCAATGTCATATCTTCTTGTCTTTTCATACTGTTCATGGGGTTCTCAAGGCAAGAATACTAAAGAGGTTTGCCATTCCCTTCTCCAGGGGACCACGTTTTGTCAGAACTCTTCACCATGACCCATCCATTTTGGGTGGCCCTACACATTGTGGCTCAGAGTTTTATTGAATTAGACAAGGCTGTGGTCCATGTGATCACTTTGATTGACAACTTTCCGTGATTGTGGTTTTCATTCTATCTTTCTCTGATTGATAAGGATAAGAGGAAGCTTCCTGAAGGGAGAGATTGACTGTGTGGGGACCGGATCCTGTTCTGATGTGCAGGACTTTGCTCAGTAAATCTTTAATCCAATTTTCTGTTGGTGAGTGGGCTCTGTTCCTTCTCTGTCCTTTGACCTGAGACCAAAATATGGTCGAGGGGATGAAGATAATGTCGACCTTCTTCAAAAGGTCCTGTGCATGCACTGCTGCACGCAATGCCCTCAACACTGCATTCGGAGACACCTGGAGGGCTCAAATAGAACCTTGCGCTCACCAGGACCCAGAGACCCCACAGAGACTGAGTCAGACCTGTGTCTGAGTCTCCTGCTGCAGGGGCACCACCTGTCACACAGCCTGGGGCCTAAGCCCTTTTGAGGGAGGTCACCATTAACCTCACCATAGATCTGCAGAGCAGATGCCCCACAAACTGCAGAACAATTGTACCAAAGAAATTCTCACACTGTTAAGAAAGTTCTAGGACCCACAACAGATTCCCCAACCTGGGGACCTAGCAAAGGGACTGAGAACTTCCAGAGAATTTGACTTTGGAGGCCAGTGGGATTTGATTACAGAACTTACACAGGGTTGGGAAAACAGACTCTTGGAGAGCACAAACAAAACCTTGTGTGCACCAGGACCCAGATGCAAGGAGCAGTGAATTCACAAAAGACTGACCTAGACTTGTCTGTGAGTGTCCATGAATCTCTGGTGGAGGCATGGGTCAACAGTGACTCACTATAAGGCTACAAGATTTAGGGACATATTTGTCAATAAATCAGAGTTAAAAAAGAAAAAAAAACACATACATATACATGTTTAACTAGCTTTGGAGTAATAATAATTGTATGTGATATATATAAATCTAATATTGTATTAAAACTCATGATATTATATACAGAAAATAAAGTTAATTTTGCTTTCTGTAAATTTAAAATAAAAATTAAGGCCAAAATTTGAATACTTCAGAGAAAAGACATGCAACTAGTCAATAGTCACATGAAAAGAAATATTTAACAGAATTAATAATAAGTTTGCTTAGTTGCTAAGATGTATCTGACTCTTTTGCTATACCATGGAGTGTATCCCCTCAGACTCCTTTGTCCATGGGATTTCCCAGGGGAAGATACTGGAAAGGGTTGCCATTTCTTTCTCCAGGGACTCTTCCTGACCCAAGCACTGAACTTGCATCTCCTACAATGGCAGGAGGATTCTTTACCACTAAGTCACCAAGGAAACCCTAATAACAGGGAGATTCACATTAATATCACAGTATGATACAGTTAAATACCCATTTAATTGCTAAAATTACAAGGAGTAACAGTACAAAGTGCAGCAGAAATACATAGCACTGTTGTGGGGTGATGGTGTGAAACACACTGATAGAGTCTCTTTGGAAAATAATTCAGCAGTTCCTAGTAAAATGCAGCATTCATTTATTTCAATCTAGAAATTATACCCCTAGGCATATACTGAAGGAAAATGAAAACATACCTTCATATGAAAACTTGCACACAAATAGTCACAGAAACGTTTTGCAAAACAGGTATAATTCGGATATAATTCATCAATGATTGAATGGAAAAACAAATTATTGTATATTCATAAAACATACTACTACTCAGCAGTAAAAATACAGGAAGTACTGATCCACAAAACAGCACTAGTGATTCTCATAAACATTACTATAAACAAAGGAGACTGACGCAAAAATGTACATATCATATGATTCTATTTATTTGAAACTATGCAAAGATAATTTGAATCTATATTTAGAAAGATATTAGTGATTGTGACATCATAAGATTATCCTGAAAGAGATAGAGAATTTATTATTTATTTATTTTTGGCCAAATAGAAATATTTTATATCTTTACTTTAGCATTGGTTACATGATGTATAAATCTGCCCAAATTCATTGAAAGACACATTGAAACCAGATCATTCTAACATACATAAAACTACACTTCACAAATTTGATTTTAGGAAATGAAGTGAAATAATTGCATTTTGCCTCAGAAAAAGTGGAGAGATTTCATCTGCTGCTGCTTTCAGTAATAGAATTGCTGGAAAATGTTCTCAGAGTGACATGACTCCATATGAAACCTCACATCTGAAGGAAAGAAAAAAGAATACCAGACAGGGCTTAAAAAAAAAAAAATCTATCTCTGTATCTATCTATCTACCATGTATCTATGATCTACCTGTCTGTGTATCTACTCAGCTCTCCATCTGTCATTTCTGTGTCTCTGTTTCTCTCTGTCTCTTTCTATCTAGTCACCATCTATGCATCTACCACCTAATCATTTATCTTTTTTTTTTCTTTTTTCTTTCTGTCTATTCACCATATTCTCTTTCACCTAAGAGGTACTTCTGGCTTTGTATATCTCTAGTAGAGCACATGCTACATTGTAGTATAGTTGGCTGTTTTATATGTCTGATTAATTTGATTTTGTATTTCCCAAGTGTGTAGACTCCATTGGTCTTTCTCACTAATATTTTTGCAAGAGTTTGGTTTCAAGCTGATTCAGCAAATCATTGTGAAAGAATGAAAAATTTAACTGGTGGAAAAGCTGAACTCTTCATGCTGAGAAAACATTTCCTATTTTTCATAAGAAAAGTCCACTGATGAGTGAGAATTTAAAGTTTAGGGACCAACTGTAATATTTATTTACCATGAAAGAAAAACAAAATAATCATTCCTTTTTAAACAGACAACTCTAGGCAACATAACTAATGCAGTGTAACTTCCATATTGGAAAAGATAGTGGTCTAATTGAGATTAGTAAAAGGCCTACACACATCACAACATAGATATTAGATACACAAGGAACAGTGATATTCAGACTTCATGAGAGGGAATCATTCGAAGGACATAAAAAAGCAGAGAAGAGAAAGTGACTCTGTGGATTAGTTGGTAGGTTAGTTTGAACAACAGTATTTTGGTTGAAAAATAAAGGGCATTTCTAGGGAACAAAGGAGACAAACAGGAGAGGTTTTATACACAAAGTGCAATGAACTCAGACAGGCAAGTTATGTGGGGATCAAATTAAGTGTAATCTTGAGGGACAAACCTAGACAGCATATTAGAAAGCAGAGACATCACTGCCAGCAAAGGACCATATAGCTAAAGCTATGATTTTTTTTTTTTTTTTTTTTGCCAGTAGTCATATACATAAGAGTTGGACCATAAAAAAAGGCTGAGCACCAAAGAATTAATGCTTTTGAATTGTGATGCTAGAGAATACTCTTGATAATCAGACTACAAGGAGATCAAACCAGTCAATCCTAAGGGAAATCAACCCAGAATCTTCATTGGAAAGACTGATGCTGAAGCTCCAATATTTTGGCCATCTGGTGTGAAGAACCAACTCATTGGAGAAGATTCTGATGTTGGGAAAGATTGAGGGCAGGAGGAGAAGTGGGTGACAGAGGATGAGATGATTGGATAGCATCACAGACTCAGTGGATATGTAGCTGAGCAAACTCTGAGAGGTGGTGAAGGACAGGGAAGCCTGGCATACTGCAGTCCATGGGGTCCCAAAGAGCTGGACACGACTGAGTGACTCAACAACAAGAACAAAATCTCAAAAGAAGTGACAATTATTTACTTGCTATTTTAGAGATGCTATTGAAAGCTTTTTATTCCTTAGAGTAATCCACTGCACTCACATGATGAACAATATCTTAATCACTTTAACGTGCCACTCCCTGAGCTAGGCGTTTCATATGCACTATGCTAAAAAGCTATCACAATATCCCTAAGCTGAGAGCAAGATAGATTACTGACATTGTCCAAGGTCAAATAAGTAACTAGCAGAGGAGAGTTGTAACTGAATTCTATGAATCCAAAAAGAGTCCCCGACTCCTACTCTATCTGATTATAAACAAGGCTATGCATTTCCAACACCGTTTAGGTGTCAGAAAATCCTCCATCCCAAGTTATTATCACAGGATGTGCTAGCCCGAGCTTTACACTCCCCACCCATTTCCAATTGCATTTAAATTCATATCCATGATCTTATAAGAAAGATCGCTACTTCACTGGGTGCTGCCTTAGTCTCCTAGCAGTATCTACACCTAGCAGAAGACAGAACTTTATCATCTGTGATAACCCTGAGAAAAAAACAAAACCAAACCAAAAACCAAACCCTGTTTATTTGGAAACCAACACTTCCCAGAGTTTTGTTTCTTAAACTGCTTGAAAATTCCCAAGAAATAGGTTTCTGCTAGATCTGGCATCTCTTACAACTCCTGCCTTGCCATTACATTACACTCCATGGGGGAGTGGGGGTGGGAAGACTTGAGCTCTGTTTGAAGGATAATTTTTAAGGTTATAAGGTCTGCGGATTAGCTTTTACACATCATTTTAGGAAATTTTCAAAGTCCCTAACAGCCCACATTACGAAATGAATGAGGATGTATGCTCCTCACCCCATGTGGTTTCTCTCTATTTAGCAGGATTATTTCCTGGGCTTAACAGATACAAATCACTTTTTAATGATCTTTCCCATTCAGACATTTGATCTCCTAAAGAGCTGTTGGGTGTATTCAGCGATATGCAATAAAAGAGTGGTGCACAAAATATAAAGCAAGGAAGAAAATGGTTCATTGACTCAGGCTGAGGCACTATTCAGATATCTCAGGACCTAATATTCTACTTTTAGCATGAATCCTTTAAAGTTGTATTTGTGTGATTTCTAGAATAAGTATTGATTGGAAAGGTTCTGCTTTGTAGGCATGAAAACCCTCAGAACAGATTCTGTTAGGGAGTCACAGCGATCAGACAGAGCAGGTTAAATTTCCCTTGGATTGGTGTTCTTAAGATAGCATATCAAGACACAAATGCCATCACCAAATTATGTCTACATCCTGACCAAAGACAAGGTAGAGAAAAATAATTCTGGTGAGTGGTTGTCTGATGCCCCTGAGACACGACGTTCTTACTCCGGGAAGATGTTTCTCTTTATCAGTTTTCTCAGCTGTTGCCTCTCCCAATCACTTTTCCCAAACAATGTGTCACCGTATCAAAAACATGTATTCAGTGTTTATTCATGTTTCTTTATCACTGGCTATTGTAAATATGTGCAGCAATGAAACATATTTTGTATTCATGGGATAGTGTGCTAAAAATAAACCACTAATGACACTTTCATGATACACCTAATAGACTGCATTCCATGAAGACAAGACATCTCTTCCACAGATTCCTCAGGCACATTAAAATGTTCCTAGTGTTTGGGAAGAGACCCCAATTTATAACTACTGTTTTAGGGCTTGAAGACCCCATACACTTTGAAAATATTTCAGAGATTTATGGTATGTGTTCTTGTATGTGTTTGTATGTACAAAATCTTATTTTCTCATCTAAATGCTAACTCTCTCAGATACAAAAATCTGGCAACATAAGTCTCATTTATTTTTGCATCCAGATGATACTGTAGGCTTTATTCTTTCTAAATTTACTTTCAGACATACCGTATCTTTGTCTGTACATACAGACAGGAAAGCTATGAAAAACCTAGACAGTACGTTAAAAAGCAAAGTCATTGCTTTGCTGAAAAAATCTGTATAGTCAAGGCTATGGCCTTTCCAGTAGTCATGTATGATTGTGAGAGCTGGACCACAAAGGCAGAGAGCCAAATAATTGGAACTTTGGAATTGCAATTCTTTGGAATTCCAGTACTTTGGAACTGTGGTGCTGGAGAGGAGTCTTGAGAGTCCCTTGGACAGGAAGCAGATCAAACCAGTCAATCTTAAAGGAAATCCACCCTGAATATTCATTGGAAGGACTGATACTGAAGTTCCAATACTTGGATCACCTGATGTGAACAGCTGACTCATTGGAAAAAACCCTGATGCTGGGAAAGATTGAAGGCAGAAAGAGAAGAGGGTGACAAAGGATACGATGGTTGGATGGCATCACTGACTCCTGGACATGAACTGGGGCAGACTCCGGGGGATGGTGAGGGGCCACGAAGCCTGGCGTGCTGCAGTCCATGGGGCCACAGAGAGCGGGACATACATAGGTGACTGACAACAGCAACAGCTAAATTTTAGACAAAAATATTTTGATTCATCTTCCAACTCACTACCTCTTCATCTGTACCCATTCTATTCAACATCCAGTCTGTTAAGTTTTCTAAGTCTTAATTTTGGAAAGAAATACTCAAATTCTAATGCTTTTATTTGACAATTTGTAAACCAGAAGACATATTCTTGGTATCTCTATGAAGATGTGACCTCCCCAGCTATGAGATATTCTTTTCTGTTGATTTTGGCTCCTTTCGTATGTTTGGTTGAATTAGTGAATTTTAATTATTCTGTTTTGGCAAATTCCAGCTTAACTGCCTGTGTTATGTGCTAAAACCCGCCCGCCGAGGTGGTGGTAGGCAGGGTGTGTACTGCAGGTGACAGTGGGTTTTCCTAAGGATGTGGAGAATCTTTTCTTTTCCTGCTTTGAGGAGGCTAAGGGAGCAGCTTCTGACTGATATGACCTCTGAGTAAAAGCCCTTGCAGATAGCTCCTTCATGTGAGCAATGTAAGCAGATGCATGTGAAGGTTTACCTCCTCTGAGTACAACCCTTTTATTTCCTGACTGCCTTCTGGCGGTAAGAAATTTCCCAGGGCTTCTCTTTATTGCATTTCAGGCCATGCTGTTAGCTGGCTCTGTGTATTTGGCTTGTTTTGCTTTTTAAATTTGGAAATTCTTCACCACGTATGATCTGCTAATGACACTTTTTTACTTTTACGCACAGACTGCTTATCAACGATGCTTCCTTGTGCGTGTACCCTGAAAAGACTGCTGTTTCAGAGCTCAAGTTCAGGATTCAGCATGAACCGAAGGGACAAATAAGCCCTGCTTTTACGGATCAGTTTGGAGAGCAAGACCATTACCGGACAATTAAGAAACAATATAGACAGTTCAGGGCTTCCCAGGTGACACTGTGCTTAAGAATATGCGGGTCAGTGCAGAAGACAAAAGAGACTGAGTCAGGAATATCCCCTGGAGTAAGAAATGGAAACCCACTGCAGTATTCTTTCCTGGAAAATTCCATGGACAGAGGAGCCTGTCCACGGAGGCTACAGTCCATGGAGTTGCAAAGCGTCGGACATGCCTGAGTGTCTAAGTACGCATAGATCGTTCAGTGACCAAGGCTAAGAAACTCTAAATCTGAAAAAAAAAAGAGAGGAAGGAAGGAAGGAAGATAGAAAGAAAAGGAGGAAGGGAAAAGGGAAAAGGAGGGAAGGAGGACGGGCAGAGAAGAGGACGGAAGAAGGGAGAGAGCAAGCAAGCAGTGGAGACTGACCGGAGCGCCGTTTCATGCTGCGTGGAGAGAGAAGTGGCTCTGGACACGTGCCCTTTGAGCGGCCACTCGAATGAAATGCGGGAAGCATACGCGTGGGAGAAGATAAACAAAGATAAACAAAACAACGCGAGCTTTGAGGGACGCATGGTGCTCGTAGACAAAGGGTAAGACATTTGGAAGGCCAGGGCAGATGGATTTTTGCAAGCGACAGGGGAAAGAATAGTAATTTGAGTAGGTGGTTGTAGAACCAGCCACATGATGGAGATTTTTATTTTTTATTTTTTTGCATTTAAACTGTATCATCATCATGTCAGGTTATCAAAGTTCTATATTTCATCCATAAAGGGGATTAATTCTTTTTAAAAGCATTTCCCATTGATATTTTCCTCTTACGATGACTATTAATATTATAAGAAATGAGTACTTTGTAGAACATATATCTTGAGAATCTTGATAGAGACAGTTGCTACTACATATGGGTGATTTTATGATTTTGACTCAGAGGTCAGATCTACATTGCCTGACTTCTAATCAAAATGCATTTCTATAATTCCACATCTTGACCCAATCACATATATTGTTTTCCCCATTTCCTCACAGGTTGCAAATAATAGAATAGCATACATCTTCAATTTAGAATGTAAGAAACAGAAAAGTATAAAGCTTTTTGAGAATCAATCTATAGGTATTGTCAGCCATAAAACTTAAAGGCCAAAGTGTTAAGATTAGATGTTGCATAAGTATCAGGAACTTAATGTGGGGATTTTGATTCTGACTGCATTGATATTGTATATTCTGTATTGGTTTTAGTCAGTGATAAGAAGTTATCTATCATTGTATTGTCACTTTTCCCTATCATTCTATATTTTTAAAAAAGGATAATATTTTAAATACCTTGATTTTGATAGTAATAAATTTATCTAAAGCCAATTCAATTTAGGAGAAAAAAAAACTATATATATATATTTTTCAAAATATCCCTATCATGTACTAAACACTTGCTGTTCACAGCCTTACATGAGTCTTATTTCATCCTGATATTATACATTTGAAGCAGATATTAAATCTATATTTTAAAAAATAGCCAAGTTAAAAATTAGTTTCTTCTTGCTTAGAGAAATGTAGTAGGGAGATAATAGAATCAAATTTCCAGCACACTTTCTAATGCTAAGATCAATAGTAAATTACACTCATTAACCAATGTTTATATTAAAAAATACAAAAGTCAGTGATAGAATCCTTACCTTTAATAATCCTTACCCTTAAACTTCATGCCTAGCATTGCATTTATAATAATAATACTGACAGTTTAAGATGTTTTTCTCTACATCGTAAATTTGTCTTTTCTTTTCCGTACTCCTTAATGTAAAGGTAAAGAAACAAAGGTTCTGACGGATCAAACAGTTTCCCAAAGTCCTGCAGCGGCGCAGTGGCAGAGCTGCAACGCAAGTGGAGCCGCTGCACCCCAGACCATTGCCCAGGAGGGCTCCTGCTGTCTGTCTGAGCCTCACCTCTGTCTGTGCTAAGCTCAGTGAAGCTTCCTCTCTGGGGGCGAATTAGCTATTTCTAGATATAAACTCAAGGTCTTAAAGAAATGAGCACAGTCATGATTTTTTAAGATCTATGTTGAGCTCACTTATCCAGCCTGATCGATGTCGGAATACAGTGAATATAGTGGGGAGGGGAAATGCATAGGAGGAAACGAAAATAGCATTATGCAAAGTGGATACAGAAGGCGGTGACAAGTTCTGCATGATTTAGGGCAGACAGAAAAAGATTGGTCTTATTTTCTTCAGGATGAACCCTTGGTCTCTCCTCATTTCACAGGGGAACAGCATATCTCAGAAAATGAATGTATCTTCAGATTTTAATGTCATCACCATAGAACTCTCCGGAAGGTGTTGTTATGACCTTCCCCCACACTGGAGGATTTCATGATGTATGTTCTGTTGATGAAAATTCAGAAGACCAGTGGAGCTGATGAAATATAACTAAGTGATTCAGAGAGTAAATATTGGGTTCAGTGCCTGGTTGCCTCATATTTTAAATATTTCATTTAGTGCTCCCTGCATGACTGGACATGGGTAAAGTATTCACTATTTTGCAACTTCAGCCACACACACACACACACAGACACACACACACATACCTTAATAATATCATTCAAAATGCGTACTGTCCTCTTTAGAGTCATGGGCTTTTGATGATAGTAATCAAAGGTTACTGCCTTTGTAGATTGGAGTCATAGCCATGTTGAGAAATGATAACTGCTAAGGACATTTCTTTTCAGTAATTGTGTGCTTTGCTAGGTCCCTTTCTATGATTTAAGACTGCTGACAGTGGGATTGAAGGCAGCAGGGTTATTTTTTCCCTAACAGAATGAAAAGTAACATAAGGAAGGCAGCTATCCATGCATGGAATATGTAAAAAAAAAAAGATCTGTAAAAATTAGATGCACTCCGAAGGAAAAGCCAACAGGAAAGAAAGATTAGAGATTAGAAAAAGTGGTTTACATACTAATGCATGTCAGGATTCAGAGACCTGGGATGTTAATTTAGAAAATGGGATTTAGATGGGAGATGTGTATTTGAGGGCTGAGGGAGTGATAGGTAGAGAAATAATGCCTGGGGTAAGGAGCAGGCCTGCTTGTATTCATCTTGCCTTTAATGAAGAAAGGAGACCTGATGCAGGAGACAGAGATAGAAACATTTAAACATAGAAAATTTTCCCGTTCTCTATGTAATGAGTTATTTTCAGTCTTCTAGTTTAAGTGCCCTGACAGTTAAGCAAACACACAGAAATGAAACCATGAGGATAACAAACTAAACTCTTGAGCATCTGGTTCTATAATGCATTAAGCTTTTCCCCATAGTAAGAGTCCCCTAGGAGCCGCATAAGATATGAGTAAGTAGCTTGACAACTAGGAAAAAGGTTTTGAACTGGGAATCTGGAAGTGTGCACCGTCATCTTATGCTGTTTACAATGACTGTAAGCTTTGTCTTCTTTGACCTGATGTTTCCTGCCTGGTAGAGATCACATCCCTTTAGGTACATATGTATGATATTCTTAGATGAGTTTTTTTGTCTCCATATTGTTATCTAATCCTGGTAAAATTTTGTGAGATAAATATTCTACTTTCTTTAGGGACAATGAAACTGATGCCTAAAGAATTTCAGTAATTTTTACAAAATCACATTTTAAAGTCTTGTGGAGACAAGACTAGGGGAAAAAAAAAAGTTCTTTTCTCGAGAAGATGGTTATGAGAACAAGAAGGGCTTCCCAGATTGCTCAGTGGTAAAGAACCTGCCTGTAGTATAAGAGACTCAGGTTTGAGCCCTGGGTTGGGAAGATCCCCTGAAGGAGGAAATGGCAACCCACTTCAGTATTCCTGCCAGGATAATCCCATGGATAGAAAAGCCTGGTGGGCTACAGTCCATGGGGTCAGAAGAGTCAGACACAAATGAGTGACTGAGCATACAGGCATGAGAGCATAGAAAGCGTAGGGGACTTTATTTTTGTATCCTGCCTACATTTGTAAACATATTTGGTTAGGGATCTATTTGTGTAAAAGTCTGCAAAATAAACGTAATTATTTCACGGCATCTTCATGAAAATTGAAAGAAGGAACATACTTTTTGAAAAAAATATATCTTAGAGAAATGGACCAAAACAGACTGGACAATCTCGACACATGTATTGTGTGTAGATTTTTATAGATATCTACCACCACCAATGGAGAAGGCAATGGCACCCCACTCCAGTACTCTTGCCTGGAAAATCCCAGGGATGGAGGAGCCTGGTGGGCTGCAGTCCATGGGGTCGCGAAGAGTCAGACACGACTGAGCAACTTCACTTTCACTTTTCACTTTCATGCATTGGAGAAGGAAATGGCAGCCCACTCCAGTGTTCTTGCCTGGAGAATCCCAGGGTTGGGGTCACACAGAGTCGGACACTACTTTAGTGACTTAGCAGCAGCAGCACCACCACCATCAACTCTGAGAGTTTCTTGGACAGCAAGGAGATCAATCCGGTCAATCTTAAAGAAAATCAACCCTGAATATTCATTAGAGAGGCTGATGCTGAAGTTGAAGCTCTAACATTTGGCCACCTGATATGAACTGCTGACTCACTGGAAAAGAACCTGATGCTGGGAAAGACTGAAGGCAGGAGAAGAGGGTGACAAAGGATGCGATGGTTGGGTGACATCACTGATGCAATGGACATGAACTTGGGCAAACTCCAGAATATGGTGGGGACAAAGGAGGGCTGGCATGCTGCAGTACACGGGGTAGCTAAGTTGGACATGACTTGGCTACTGAAAAACCACCACCAATTACAGTTTGAACAGATTTTTCACTTTTTCCCTAACCATTAAATCTGAAAGATCTCATATTATTTGTAAGTAATTTTCTCTTAGACTATCAGATTTCATCACAATTTTTACAATCCTTTACATAGTTGCCTCTCTCTTTCCCATCCCCCAAATTAGAGTTCCATTTGAAGTTAACTCTTGGCAATGTGTTCCTTTGTATAGTTACTTCTGCATGTGGTTATTGTTTTGGGAAATGATCAAACATTGAGATTTGATGTCAGAATATTGCCCCTAAACTGTTAGAACCATTTCTGTCAACATATGGAGGACTAATCGTTTTAGACTAAGAAAGATGCATTCTGATGACTGAGTCCAAATAACTCAACTCTGTCATGAGAAACTTCTATCCAACAACAACAAAATATCTTGGGAAAACTCACACTCCAAGTTAACATCAAGGCAGAGAATGGAACTTGTGTCCTGGTTCTTGATCTCCTGGGTTTTTCTTACTTTCAATACTCTTATAAGATATATAAGACATTCCTGAAACAAGGAGTCTTTCACCAGAAATAGCTAAAGCCAGTGTGGAGTCAGTATGGCTGGATGAAAACACAGAATAGCTCTTGAACTACTTTTACATTAAAGATATTGAACTGGGGGACTGCCCTGTATTCATTGCAGGCATCAGAGGTTAGTCATGATCCATCTGTGAGTCCCAGTGTGATTTTGTTATCTTTTTCCATGCAGACTTTCAAGCAGCCATCACTAGTTAATCTCAACCAGCCCATTTGGTTGCCAACTCACAGAGCAGAGCTATAAAAGGCACCACCCCATCAGCCTCATACAAAGGATTGGACACTGCCTCTACCACTTACTGGCTCTGCAACCTCCTGAAAGTTACTACCCATGAGCTTCAGTTTTCACACTGTGCAAAATAAAGATGAAATGGTTTCCACCTCCAAGAGCAATGCTCCTCAAACTTTGGCAGGCAGCAGACAATCTAGAGAGCTAAATACACCACAGTGGCCCAGGCTCATTTAGGTACAAGTTCCCCAGCTGACTCTGATGTGAGCCTGCTTGTGAACCATTGTTCTAGAGTATAAAACAGAGCAGGAAGAGCATTTTTCACGATCTGACACAAAGTAAGGTCCAATTTATTACAATTACCTTCTTCTATGTTAAATGCCTTTAAGCTCCATTTTAATTTTAAATGTCTATAGCTCTATGGTTCTATGAGAAAGATGCTTTAGCAATATATAAAAGAATTAACTAACTGAAAGGAATTCTCATTTTTACTCAAATGAAATTAATAAGCCTACAAAAACTGTTAAACATAGGCAAATATGCACTTTAATAGGTTTTAACTGCCCATGGATAATACCTATTTAATAGCAATATAGAATATTGGAGGTGTTACTGTGGTAAGAATAGAATCCTGTATTCCCATGTCAGTAACTTGACTTAGTAATAAAAGTAAATAATTCTGCCTAGCTTTAAGTGTCTTGTGAAATGTACCTAAAATAACATCTTCAAGACATGCTAATTCCTTCTAATTGACAGTTTGCAAGGATTAAGGTCTTCCATCCCTTCAGCTGAGTGAAATGTAGGCAATTGCTTAATAAACCAAACCTGTGCTTTGTGGAAATTTCCATGGCAAGTAAAATTCTTGAAACTCTAAAGTGAACTAAGATACAATTTACTCCTTTGTTATCCTTCCATTCTCAACAGCCTGAATCTTTAGATATCACATGTCATATCTGGTATCTTTGTCTAAGACAAGTTACAATGCCTTTGCCTTGTGATTTCATGTGATTTCAGTAGAAGAGAAACATTTCAGCACCAGACAGGTATAGACAACAATCTGTCTTAAAATCAAGAAACCCTGTGGTAGAATTGCTTACTACTTAGGAACAAGATGATAGATGTGGCTTTACAAACAAAACTCATAGTCTAAGCTATTGTATATATATATTTTTTACAATAGCAAATACACACATGGAAAACAAGAATCAAAGCACATAATTAAAAACCTATAATATATTTGGCATTATCTTAGGCATTTTACTTATTGAAATTTCCTCTTAATCAAAAACCTTCATAAGAACGAATACTTCAAATTTATTTACATAATAAAAATAGAGTCATGAATATGGAAAGCAAATTTGTGGCTACCAGAGGTGGCAAGAAGACACAGAAGTACTATACAATGAATATCTTAATGACCCAGATAACCACGATGGTGTGATCACTCACCAAGAGCCAGACATCCTGGAATGCAAAGCCCAGTGGGACTTAGGCTGTAGCACTACAAACAGCTAGTGGAGGTGATGGAATTACAGTTGAGCTATTCCAAATCCTAAAATACAATGTTGTTAAAGTGCTACAATCAACATGCCAACAAATTTGGAAAACTCAGAGGTGGCCACAGGACTGGAGAAGGTCAGTTTTTTCATTCCATTTCAAAAGAAAGGCAATTCCAAATAATATTCAAACTCCACACAATTGCACTCATCTTACATGCTAGCAAAGTAATGTTCAAAATTCTCTAAGCAAGGCTTCAACACTACCTGAACTAAGAACTTCCAGATGTTCGAGCTGACTTTAGAAAGGGAGAGGAACCAGAGATCAAATTTCAAACATCCATTGGATCATAGAAAAATCAAGAAAGTTCCAGAAAAACATCTACTTCTGCTTTTTTGACTATGCCAAAGCCTTTGATTGTGTGGATAACAACACACTGAGGAATAAACTTAAACAGATGGGAATACCAGACCACCTGACCTGCCTCCTGAGAATTCTGTAGGCAGGTCAAGAAGCAACAGTTAGAATCCAACATGGAACAATGGACTGGTCCCAAATTGTGAAAGGAGTACATCAAGGCTGTATACTGTCATCCTGCTTATTTAACTTATATACAACATTCATCATGCAAAATGGTAGGCTGGGTGAAGCATGATTGTAGGGATAAAGATCAATAACTTCAGGGATGCAGATGGCACCACCCTTATGACAGAAAGTGAAGAACTAAAGAGCCTCTTGATGAAAGTGAAAGAGGAGAGTGAAAAAGCTGGTTTAAAACTCAGCATTCGAAAAACAAAGATCATGGTATCCAGTTCCATTACTTCATGGCAAATAGATAGGGAAACAATGGAAACAGTGACAGACTTTATTTTCTTGATCACCAAAATCATTGCAGATGGTGACTGCAGCCATGAAATTAAGACACTTGCTCCTTGGAAGGAAAGCTTTAACAAACCTAGACAGCATATTAAAAAGCAGAGACATTACTTTGCTGAAAAAGTTCCATCTAGTCAAAACTGTGGGTTTTACAGTAGTCGTGTATGAATGTGAGAGATGGACTATAAAGAAAGGTAAGCACTGAACAATTGATGCTTTTGAACTGTATTATTGAATAAGACTCTTGAGGGTCCCTTGGACTGCAAGGAGATCCAACCAGTCCATCCTAAAGAAAATTGTTTCTGAATATTCAATGGAAGGACTGATGCTGAAGCTAAAACTCCAATACTTTCACCACCTGATGTAAAGAACTGACTCATTAGAAATGACCTTAATGCTGGGAAAGATTGAAAAGAGGAGGAGAAGGGGACAGCAGAGGATGAGATGGTTGCATGACATCACTGACTCAATGGACGTGAGTTTGAGCAAGTTCTGGGAGTTGGTGATGGACAGGGAGGCCTATTTTACTGCAGTCCATTTGCAAATAGTTGGACAAAACTGAGCAACTGAACTGAACTTTCTCTGTATGCCATCTTGCAACTGCTTTATCCCAGCTTCTCTTGTTGAAATCCAGGTCTTTACTTCTTGTCTGGGATATTGTGAGAGCTCTCTTACTGGTCTTCCACTGTCTCATCCCAATCAATTTCCCCCTCCAGACTCCAGAGAAAAATCTTTGCAATTTGCCAAGGTGATCATGCCATCTGCCTGAAAGCCATTCGATGGTCTGAAGTTAATAGGATCTGTGATTGAAAAGAGGTCAGGAAACTAGGAGGATTAAAAAAAGAAAAAAAAAAAGAGGGAGAGAGAGTGAGTAGCTTCAATGAACACTAGGTAGGTGGGCGACTCTTGTAGTTGTTTCTTTTGTTCCCTGAAACATAACTGGGTGGGCTAGAACTGTCCATTTACACAGTTCCTGAGTGGAGAAAGGAGGTTCTGGCTTTTATTAATAGCTTGCCTTTTTCCTTTTTTTCGGTTATAGCAATACTGAAAACAAAGGAAAAGAATCTTGAAAACAAAAAATTCTATGTACTTGGATTGCGTCAGATGTTATTAAGTCCATGTTTGCTGGATCCTTGTCTTTTCACCTAATAGTCTTTATTTTTTAAATTAAATTAACATTTGTGTTTATGCTAATTAAATTACTTTTAATAATCTCATGAATAGACCATGCATTTCTTCAAAGAGTTTGCTCTTTAGGCAATGTCTATATATAAAACAGACAGTCTGAGCCCACTATTACTGAACTAGTTAAGCAAAGACTTTTATTAATGTGCACTGCTATCCCTTTGCCAATGTACAGGTACAGCTCTTCATTGTTTTTTGTCTGTCCTTCTCATCTTGGAAAGACTTTTTTTTTTTCCTTTCTCCATCACTGTGACCCTTCCTAAAGTTGTGCTTCTTATAGCCCCACTGGTCTATTAGGTTCAGCCATGGGCTGCCCAGCCATCTGGGAACTCTATATTGTATCTATCTGGATGCCCCAGACCCAGTGAAATCTATGCCAACACACCCCTTACCCCAAATTATTAATACCCCCATTTGCCAAATTTGAAGGAACAAAATTATCAGGATCCAATTGTCCTGAATGCCAATCTGCATTTCTGTTGCACTTTGTGATTAAAAAAAAGCATACTAAGAAAGTTTTGAAAATGCAAATTTCAGTTTCTTTGATAGCATCTTTAAAAGTAAGACTCTCCTGAGACAGAGACAAATACAGTGGTCCCTACAAGCTTTCTTGAAGAGGCTTTTGTAACTTAATTCTCTACAAGGTAAAGTCTGGATGAAAAAAGCAAAATAAAATAATTTAACTTCTATGACAGAAAATGAAATTATATCCAACAAAAGCCTGGTGCTTAGCATGTTAAGAACCACAAAACAATAAAAGCAAGGCAACCAGATATCTAGAAAAATGGGCAATGAATAGAAACAGACAAGTTGCTAATATATATATATATATATATATATATATATATATATATATATATATAACTGTAATGTTACATTGAATAAAATTTTCTAAGTTACTAGCAATCAGAGAAATCAGATTAAACAATCATTTTTCACAGATCAGAATGTAGACTTTAAAATGCTTAATATCAACTCTTGGTGAGTTTGCTTGGAAGTTGAAATGTGTATACAGTCTTGTGAGAGAATAAATTTGCATGGGGAAATTGAATAGCAGTTTGAAATTGCTATCAAAATACAAAGTACAAATACCACATGATCCAGTAATTCTTTGAGGCATCTTCCTTAGAAAATTATTCGCATGTAAAAACAACAAGATCTGAAAGAGGATTTTTATTAAAGAAAAACAAAAAATTAAGAAGGTAATTTCTAAGCTGATATATTCATACGTTAGAATATTGCATACTATTTTATAAGGTTGAAATGGACAGAAATCTACTGTTGAATAAAAATAGCTTGTGAAAAATAATATTTACTGGATAATAGAATTTTTATAATTAAATATTACATATTTTATACATGTGTGTGCACCATAAATGTCAATGCATTATAGAGTCAAGAAGGTCAAAGCTAAGTTAATAACTATGATATCTTAGGGAAATAGATGGGAGAAGAAAGGGGGGGGGTTGTTTGAGGACTATAAGTCCAATTTCCCTACTGTAATGTTTTAATTTTGAGTATAAGGAAAACATTTATGAGTTCTTTATTTTGTAACTAAATATTAATGCTATTTTTTTTAAATAAAGGAAATAGAGAGGTGCTATAAAGTACAGCATGCATATAATTAGCAGCAAGCTTGGAAGCTGTAAAGATAGTACTCCCTTTTGTTTTTGCAATACTGGAGCTTTATTGATCTCAAGCACCTCTGAGCAAACTGCCAAAATGGGAGGGGCTGATGCCTGTTGGCCTCACACAGGGATTTTAAGGTCATTTAGTTCTGATTTCTGAAACCACCACTTGAAGATGTTCATCTTTGTCAAATTACTTGACCTCTATATACTACAATTGCCTCATAAGTTCAATAAGAGTATTAAAAAAAGATTAATAAAAAAATACCATCTATGGTAATGGTGAGAATAAATGGACTCCTCAAGAAGTCAGTAGACCAAGGTGAAGGAGGTCGTGAACCCTCAGAACATAAGACCCACTTTAGTTACCTGCTGTGCAGAAAGTTTCCCATTCTTTCTTTCTTTTTTTTTTATTATTTTATTTGTAGTGAATTTTGTCATACATTGAAATGAAACAGCCATGGGTTTACATGTGTTCCCCATCCCAATCCCCCCTCCCACCTCCCTCTCCACCCGCTCCCCCTAGGTTTTCCCAGTGCACCAGGTCCGAGCGCTTGTCTCATGCATCCAACCTGGGCTTGTGATCTGTTTCACCCTAGATAATATACATGTTTTGATGCTGTTCTCTTGAAACATCCCACCTTCGCCTTCTCCCACAGAGTCTAAGAGACTGTTCTATAAATCTGTGTCTTTTTTTTTCTGTTCTGCATATAGGGTTATCATTAACATCTTTCTAAATTCCATATATATGTGTTAGTATATTGTAATGGTCTTTATCTTTCTGGCTTACTTCACTCTGTATAATGGGCTCCAGTTTCATCCATCTCATTAGAACTGATTCAAATGAATTCTTTTTAATGGCTGAGTAATATTCCATGGTGTATATGAACCACAGCTTCCTTATCCATTCGTCTGCTGATGGGCATCTAGGTTGCTTCCATGTCCTGGCTATGATAAACAGTGCTGCGATGAACATTGGGGTGCACGTGTCTCTTTCAGATCTGGTTTCCTTGGTGTGTATGCCCAGAAGTGGGATTGCTGGGTCATATGGCAGTTCTATTTCCAGTTTTTTAAGAAATCTCCACACTGTTTTCCATAGCGGCTGTACTAGTTTGCATTCCCACCAACAGTGTAAGAGGGTTCCCTTTTCTCCACACCCTCTCCAGCATTTATTGCTTGTAGACTTTTGGGTAGCAGCCATCCTGATTCTTTCTTTATACACACACACTTTGTTCTACAAGTGAAATCCCCAAGAAGCAATATTCAAACTCTGATTCTAAAAACATGAATTGAGTACTTTAAAAAAGCATGAAGATGTACTGCTTTTAACGTGTGTGTGCACGTCAGTTCTGTCCGATTCTTTCTGATCTGTGGACAGTAGACAGGCTTCCTAGGTGGCACTAGTGGTAAAGAACCTGCCTGCCAATGCAGGAGACATGGGACAGGGGCTTGGCCACTGGTGGGGACGATCCCTGGAGGAGGGCACGGCAACCCACTCTAGTACTCTCATCTGGAGGTGCCCGTGGACAGGGGAGCCTGAAAGGCTACCGTCTATAGGGTTGCAAAGAGGCAGACACAACTAACGTGACCTACCACGCATACGTGCACAGACTGTAGATACCAGGCTCCTCTGTCCATGAGATTTTGCAGTCAAGAATACTAGATTGGGTTGTAATTTCCTTTTCCAAGGGATCTTTCCAAGCCAGGAATCGAACCTGTGTCTCCTGAGTCTCCCGCATTACAGGCAGATTGTTTACCACTTGAGCCATCAGGGAACCCCAGTATTTTTAATATCTCCTTTTAAATTATTGCCCATATTTATATAAGATGAAAGTTAAGATATCATTCATTCTTTTCCGCCAACTTGAAAAATCTCAGCTCTTATCAGGAAGATTGAATCAACCTGATGGTTTATTTAACATATGTTTATCAATCATACATTCAATGACATAAAACAAGACATTAAATTGAGCCGGTTTAAAATTGGCTTCAAAGATTTACAACTTCAAATTCTTCATCTATTTTAGTTTAAGTTTGAATTTGTCATATGCTGACATTTTTATATGTTACCAAAATGTCATCAAACTTGGGCAAAAGAAGCTAGTATATCAAGTGCCCTTGAAGTGCTTCCTACTCCAAATTCTATGTTAGTTATGGTTGAAGTGCATGACTTATATAGGGAAGTAATTTTTTTTTTCAGAGTTCAAAACAAAATGTTAAGTTTTAGAAGCCAAAGATTATGAGGCAAAGGTCTTATCTTAATCTGATTCTCTCCATTGCATTTATTGTCAATGCATTTTAAGAATCACACACACACACATATTTCCATTTAGAAGGTGAACTTCCACAGCGATCATGACTATTAGAATATTCTGCTGCTTTAAAAAAAAATCATAAATATATTCATCTTCAAAATCTTCAATGATAGCCTAATTCTCCAAATCCAAATTCTTCTCCTGCATTTGAGGTTCTGAACAATCTATTTTATTTCATCCTATCAATGCACTCTTATTTCCAGCATTACTCTTACTGAGTCTAATGACTCTACTATCTTGAAAAGTATGATGATAATAGTTTTCTTTACTTCTTTACTCAGCAGAGACTGCTTTTCCTCACTTTTCAGCCATTTGAATTTTTAGTCATTCTTTGGGAGTCAGGTCACACTCACCCTCCTGACAACCTCAAGCCTTACGAGTCCTCTTTCTCCAAAGTTGGCCAGCACATATTCTCCACATCAACCAACACAAAGCTTTTTAAAATATTATTTAGTATGTTGAAGTTTAGTTTAGTTTGAATAAAGACAAGTTTCATTCACATCTTCAAAAGTTGAAGGCAAAATCTTTGAGAATTATGATTTAGAAACAGTCCTACATGTAAATGACTTTGTTTTATAGGGCAGACAAGAGAGGGCAGATGACTTATATTTGATTATCAATGAAATATTTCAAATTTATTTTGCAAAAATAACCTCCAGTACACATAAGTATTCAATAAATGCTTATTGTGAATTTATTAAGCTCTGGGTCTTTTGTTAGGCCCTGGGAATATGTCAGTGTACAGGTCAGACTTTTAGCCAATGTCCTCAAAGTGTTTGCAATTAACAATGTCAGGTAGAGGTAAGCAATTCGGGTATTTATTACAAAAACAAAGCTACGACAAGTAGTGACTGTGGTTCCTAGTGACAGTTTGATTTAGAGGCCCAGGTTTTACACCATTGTCAAAGCCTGAAGAAAAAGAGGGGATTCAAACGATCCTGAAAGAAAAATAAAAGCACATATCCCTGTGGAAGGCCATGCTTGTCTATGTGGTTACATACAACTAATCTTACCACATTGATCAAGTTCCTAGAATGCATAATCAAGTCATCTATAATCCATTATATTCAAATAAAGGCCATTTAATTAATAAGGAATGACAATACAATTTATCATTGCTATCTATGGTGCCAGAGTTGATGCATATAAGAAAAGAAAACAGCTTTCTTCAGACCCTGCAGGAGATCATATCAGGTACCCTCAGAAATATTTGTTGTAGAGCTTAAGTCCTCTTTAGCCACACACATACCATTCATGGATGAAGGTAGTTTTGCTTAAAAACAGATTTAATAAGGTGAGAAACATTCCTGGTTTTAATTTTCTTTATAACCCTCTATCATTATTACCTTGCATATACATAAAATTATTTAAAGCATTTATTCTAAATTTATTTAGTTATAGAGGTATATTTAATAAATTTTCACCTCCAGCTTTACAAAATAATCTACTCTAGGGTCTTGGAGGTATTGTATTAATGCAGCTTCAAAAAGAGAACTATATACTCACTTTGTTTTCTTTTTCTAATTTAAAAGAATAAAAATTATTGACTGTGTGAATTTTGATACTGTTTTAAGAGGCAATAAAAATTACTATACAAGTGATATTCTCTAAATGATGAAATAATTTTTGTAGCATTTTTGGGAATAATCATGTTAATTTAGCTAATATTTTGCCAAATCTTAGTCATATTAGAAGTTATAGATTTATAAATTTTAATATTTTTATAAAAGAAAAGTATATTTTTCAAATTGTATTATAGGCATCTTCTATTTTAATGGTTTGTTGGTTTGATTTATGATATTTAAACCTTTGGAAATAAGGAAAATGTACCTTGACTTATCCACTTGACCCAAGCTATGTAAAAGTTAGGGGTGATGGTTTGGAATGTTTATCTCCATCCTCAAATATAGGAAAACCAGAGATCTCTGGAGAGGGTGAGCTGGTGGGACGGGGATCAGTAAGTGGAGAAAGAGGAAAAAATGAAGTATCCTTTATCACTTTCTAGACTTGGTCACCTCGATAAACTTCCTGACGATCTGGATATGGGCTCCTGGCAGACCAAAGCTTTAATGCAGACAGTGGAGTCAAGCCTCCGGAAAATCAGAAGTCTTTGTTTAGAGATGAGTTTTATCCAGCAGGACACTCAGTGTTGTCTTTCATCCAGGAAGGGATGCTGCCTCTCTGACTGACGAGAATCAGTACAAGGAGGCTGAATAGTTTTGAAGGAGATGAATAATATGAATATAAATAAGCCTGTCTTCACAGCAAATAGGGTAAGAGAGTTAAATGATTTAGTGATAAGTAGAAAATTAGATGTTGAAAGCCATGAATTTAATGGGCTTTTCAAAACCATCAAACTTATAACCAGAAGCAGGATACATTTACTGTTGAGTATTAACAAATTCATTTTATTATTCCAGACAAAGAGAGTGCCTGATCATGTGGAGGAATTTCTCAGTTAGATACATCATACTTAAGATTTCAGTTAATAGATTAGTTAACTCAATATTTTGGCAAACATTGATAATGAAACAGACCTCAGTTTTTACATTTTAGTCCATCTCTGCTAAAATCCTTTACAAGAAAATATTTTCCAGTTTCTACAGAACATAAGTATAGTAATTAGAAGGCTAAAGTGGGGAATTCCCTGGTGGTCCAGTGGTTAAGACTTGCCCTTACAATGCAAGAGGTGCAGGTTCTGTCTTTGGTTAGGAAGGTAAATTCTCGCATACCTCACAGCCAAAAAACTAAAACATAAAACTGAAGCAATATGGTAAAAAAATTCACAACATACTTTAAGTTGTTTACATCAAAATAAAAAAGAAAGAAGAACTCTTTAAGAAGGCTAATGTAAATGTTTTCTGAAACTATTATTGATACAGATAGCTCAGCTGTCATCCCAAGTTCTTTTCTCAATACAAAGAGTTGATACCCTCACAATATTTTAATATAGGACACCCAAAATGGGCACAGTTCAGCTACCTTTTCCCGACAGGAATGCAGTGTCCCAGGATTAAGCATCAATTTTCATTCTCATTTAATTCACTAGGATTTCCTTGGTGTCTTGGATGGTAAAGAATCTGCCTGCAATGCAGGAGACCAGGGTTCAGTTCCTGGGTTTGGGAAGATCCCTTGGAGAAAGGAATGGCAACCCACTCCAGTATCATGGCCCGGAGAATTCCATGGACAGAGGAGCCTGGTGGGCTACAGTCCATGGGGTCCAAAGAGTTGAACATGACTGACTGACTAACACTTTTCGTTTTCTCATTCTCTGGCCAAAAGTTGCCATCTGCTGATCACCCCATTTTCTTCTACGAAGAAGCCTATCCCTTCTCCAGCAGATCTTCTTGACCCAGGAATCAAACCAGGGTCTCCTGCATTGCAGGCAGATTCTTTACCAACCGAGCTATCAGGGAAGCACATCAACTTTATAAGGTTTCATCAGAATTATAAATGAGTGAACATATAGGGTAGTGTGTGGCACACAGCTGGTGCTATGAAATCTATTGTTTTTATTAAATAATACAAGAAAACGCTTGGTATTTAGCAACCGTTCCCATTCCCTCAGTAGCAGTTCTTAATATTACTCTTACTTCACATCTGTTTAATCTTCTTTGTTTTATAGCTCATCTTAGTTGATGCATTAGGGACAGAAAGGAAGTAGAATTGTCAATAAGATTTAGATCACCATTTTCCCTTCCTCTTCTGATCTTTAAGAAATTCATATATAATTGTAATTATTCATTCATTTGTTTTATCCTGGAATCATTCATTGAACAAATATTTGTTGAAAACTTGCTCTATTTCAGACTCCATATTGAATACTTGAAAGTATATTTTAACTTTTATATAATTCTCAAAATAAGTGGCCCTTAGGCATTATGGTACTCATTGTATTGAGGAAAACTGAGTGAGGACAATTCTCTGGTTGTCCAGTGGTTAAGACTCTGTGTTTCCAATGAAAAGGACATGGGTTCTATCCCTAGTCAGGGAACTAAGATCCCATATGGCATATGGTGTGGGCAAGACAATATTAAAATAAAAAACAAAACAAAAAACAAACAAAAAACCCCTAAATGAGACATCAAGAAACCTGTAAGTGTTCATCCAGAGCTCCATGTATAACTGATCCTACATTGGATTCCTCTCCCTCCCTCAAACTACCTTTGGCAGTGTTTGTCTACTCTGTTGTCCAAACCAAGTGTAGAAACTAGTTGTTTAAGAATGTAAAATGTAAGAAAGGTGATTAGTCTCTATAACTCCTATGTATGTGATGGCTTTACAGTGTTTCCAAATTACAATTCTGTGCTTCTAAGAATTTAGTCTCTGAAAATTATGCTGTCATAGACAGACGTGGCTGTCATAGGCAGCCTCTGAGAAAACTATTTTTCAGGTGAAATGGTATTTCCAGCTGTATTCATAACCATTCTCTGCAATTAATTAGTTCTGCTAGGTGGTTGATTCAATTTGGTCATCAGCTCAACTTCAGAAACCAGATGCATCATTTTTTATTTTTTTAACTAAATATTGTTGCTGATGAAAAAGTCCAGCTGTGAGATTATACAGGGTGTTACCAACCACTGAATTAACTCCAGGGAGACGTGGGTTGTTGGAAGACTAACTCAGTGATTCACTCACCAATGTCTGGGAGACTTGCAGGGAGATGGGGTTAGGCATACACTGTGTCTTGGCAGGCTCTTTTAATTCTCTTGAACATTGAATAAAAACTTGAAATATTCCAAAAATTACATTTCTTCAAAACTATGGACCAGGTTTCTTTTCTTGATGTGTCAGAGTGGGGCATGTGTGCCTGAAGGAAACATTGCTAGTATAAGGGCTTCAGGAAAATTTCTTACTTTTTCTCTTTTTCACAAAAGCAGCTGATGTTCAGGTGGGCCTCCAATTTTTGCCTTCTGGTTCTATAGTGATTTTAAATTGGCTTATCAGAGTCTTACATAAGGGAATTTTTCTCACTTTTTAAATTATCTTCACAAAATTTGTCATGTTTTCTAAATAATATTCATGTGTGCATTATTATCAGATTTTCAATTAATTTAGATATAGTTGGATGAACGATTGCTATGCCTTTAACTTTTAAATATAAGCTATTCAGATATCTCCCCTGGATCTTCATATTCATTACATTCATATTCTTTAAGTAATGAATGGGGAAAAAAAGAAAAAAAACAGTAAATAAGGAAGAACAATACATGAGCTATTAACCAATAAAGAATTCCTTCTTCTTTCAGGATAAAATATTATTATTACCATCATTGTTATCCTTAGTATTTAGAATCCATAATAATAGCAACATGCAGAACACAACACACTCCTTTCTTTCTCATCACCCTCTCCAGTAGGTAAAGACCATTACCATAATATTACTTGGGTTCATCATTCTCTTGAATTTCTCATGTCCCTTAACATGTAACGATCACAACCATGCTGTGTGCCCTATACTCTCAGGTTTTCTGAATTCATGGTGTGTGCCATCCCCATTTTCTCTTTAGGACACTTCCCTCAACCTGTAAATTAGATTCATAAATAAAACAGTGTTGTATATCTAACAGGCATAGCTAGGGTTGCCTTTTCACTAATTTACACATAAAGGTGCTTCCCACATCTTTATTGATTTTTTTTAAGAAAATATTGTCTTTAGGGTTAGACTACACACTGTGAAGTTTTTATAATTATCATTCTTCCACTGCAGCAGAAACTGTCCAGTCACCATTGAGTTTCATTCCATCATTCCTTTGTTGAAAGTCATGTTCTAATAAGATATATTATTTTAAGAGATCAACCCACTGTCAGGCTTTCTTTTCTCCAATATTGCTGCTTATAACTTAGAGAAGTATTGGCTAGATATCTATCGCTGTCTGGAGAGCTATAATCCACACTCATTCCATTACCTCATCCTTTCTTTTCTGTAACTTACTCCCTTTTCTATCCTCTTAGAAAAAAGTTTTTGTTTCCCCCAATTCAGATAAGTTTAGCATCAAACTTGGGTGTGCAGTTTTAATATTGTGTATATGAATTCCATGCTGCCCACTGGCCTTCATCATTCATCTTTGTTTTATTTTAATATATGTGCTTTTGCCTATGAAATTTTAACCATTTAAAATCACTTTCAAAGTAAGAATACTATTGCCTTTCGGGAAGCAGTATGGCAAAGTGTATTAAAAGCTTTAATAATGTTTACAAATTTTTGTTTAGTGAGTCTTAGATTGATAGTACATAAACATGATGCCACGTTGTTCAGTCATTTATTTCTCCTAAAGAATTTTAAATATTTTGGAAAATGTTTATGAAATAGTTATGCAACAAATATTCACTAAGCTTCATTGCATGCCAGTCACTGTTTCAGTAGGAGGCAAAAAATTTGACAGGAGATTGTATGGCAGTTGTGTCATGATTCTTTACAATTAATATAAATAAGGCATATCAAAATAAAGCAAAAGAGAGATTTGAGAGAATATATGAGTATGCTTTGGATTCTTTATACCTTTAAGACAATTTTCCATGTTTTACAATAAGCATATGTTATTATTTTCTTAATAAAAAATTAAAAGTACTACTTTCATAAGTACAATCCTTAACAGGTAACACCTTTTCTGTCATGTTCTTGATTACAAGGTAAAGTAAGAGATAGTAAAAGGAAGAACGATATTACCAATTTGAGTAGCCTTCAGGCATAGATAAAATCAAGCTAATACGGCACTGGAAGGAAGATTAAAAAGGCTCCTAAATACCTAGTGATAGAGTAACTGCACTAGAATCAAGTGGATGATTATGCTAAACATAGATTCTTAGTTCCACATCAAATTCTTTGAATCAGGAACTCCAGGCCTGAATTTGTGTTAGTTACTATTTATTCTCTGTAACAAATCAGACCAAAGTTTAGCTGCTTATAACAACATTTTCATTATCTCACATAATTTCTGAGGGTCAGTCATCAGTCAGGTGGTCCCGATCCAAGATCTCTCTTGAGGCAGAATCAAGGCATTAACTTGGCCATGGTCATCTGAAGATGTGATTCAGGCTGTCAGGTCTACATTCACATGCCTCATGTGGATGACTGCTGATTAAAAGCTTCAACTTTAGAAGGAGACCACAGCTCCTCATCACATGGGCCCCTCTTTAGGATGGCTTTAGCGTCCTGATAATTTGACAGCTGACTATCTGCAGAGTAAGCTATCCCAGAAAGAGGACAAAGAGGAGGCCAGGATGCACAGTCATCGCATCACACATCATCACCTTCACTCTATTCTGTTCTTTAGAAGTTGGTTACTAAGTTTAGTCCACATTCAAGGAGAAGGAAATTCATGTCCAGCTCTTCAAGGTAAGAATCTTAACAGAATTTTGGATTACTGTCAAACGATCCCATAACCTTAACTGCAACACAGGCTCCTCCCCTCCTAAATCTAAAGCGCAAGCAGATTGGAAGCTAATATAGCATCCCTCTCCCAGTGCAGGACCCATGCTGGACAGCGGTGCCTGAGCCATGATGACTTATCTCTGATGGAAGACCTCGTTTCAAGGACCTCATTTCAAATGGTGGTCCATTCTCTCTTAGAACAGACCCAACTTAGAAAATTTACTTTCCTCTATATATTATATTGTCTGTACTAAGTAATCTCCCTATATCAATTCTATTTTTTTTATATTTAGGGAATTTGATGCTGTAGGGTTGTAGATGTAATTCTAAAATCTATCTAAATTAATATAATGAAAAGGAAGGCCATAGAAATGCGGTATTTTCTGGAAAATTATTCAGAGTGAAGTAATATGGACAAGGAGCCACAAAAAATAAAGCCTGGAACTGGAGCTGATTTGAGGTTGAATGCTTAAATGAAAGAGCTATATTTTAAATGATAAAGAAAAATATATTCAAAATGTTGTTGCTGTTCACTCAGTCGTGTCCGACTGTTTGCAGCCCCTTGGACTGAGTACACCAGGCTTCCCTGTCCTTCGCCATCTCCTGGGTTTGCTCAAACTCACGTCCCCTGAGTCCATGATGCCATACAACCATCTCATCCTCTGTTGTCCCTTTCTCCTCCTGCCCTCAGTCTTTCCCAGCATCAGGGTCTTTTCCAGTGAGTTGGCTCTTCACAGCAGGGGACCAAAGTATTGGAGCTTAGCATCAGTCCTTCCAATGATAATTCAGGGTTGATTTCCTTTAGGATTGATTGGTTTGATCTCCTTGCAGTCCAAGGAACTCTCCAGAGTCTCTCTAGCACCACAATTTGAAAGCATCAGTTCTTTGACACTCAGCCTTCTTTATGGTCCAACTCTCATATAGGTATATGACTACTAGAAAAATCATACCTTTGACTATACGCTTTGCAGATTCATGACAAAGTGATGTCTCAGCTTTTCAATATGCTGTCTAGGTTTGTCATAGCTTTTCTTCCAAAGAGCAAGCGTTTTTTTAATTTCAAAATACATCTTCACAATGTTGTCAAAAAACTTGAATTTCATATGTGTGATATAGGTTGTGAATGAAAAATGCTGTCTCTATATCAGTAAACAAGGGATGTTACAACCATCAAGCCACTGCAGATGTCCCTAAGGATAAGCCCTGTGGAGACTCAGGATGAGAAAGAAAAGGATATTGACCTCAGACAGCTAAGATGCATATCAAAGGAATGATTTTAATAAACCCAGACTCTTGCATCTCCCCACATGTAGAAAAATGCTAAATTCCTTAACTCAATATCTCTGTTTTCCTTTAGTTAGCAATAATCTTTTGACATTCTAACTGCCTGCTTTTTGTTACAAAAACTCTTATATGTCCTGGCTTCACACCTACTTCTTTGGAGCAGTTCCTTAAAAGTATCCCAGAGTCTGCATCCTGGGCTGAAGTCAATAGTTTTGTCTGCCAAATAAAACAGAATTCTCAACTTTTAGGTTCTGCATTTTTCAGTTGACATAGTGCTATTAACAATTCAGAGCTGAGGAAAAAAAAAAGAGCTCTGTGTTTCTTCTGGAAGTTATAACTTGTATAGTCATCTTTCAGAAAAACAAACAACAACAACAAAAAAAAAAAACCCTTTTAACAGTTAATATTCCATTGTTTATTTAAAAAAAAGAATTGAGGGAAGAAGATAGTTATTTGAGGGCATAGCAGATCCTTTGAGCAACAAATAATTCTTCCTTCTTCTTGAAGTGGGGTGTGTGGCAGTAGGAATACAAGTCATTTGCTTACCTCAAAGTTTGGGGTAGCAGAGATACCTGCAAGAGGACTCTAAAATGGAGCCACACCTCTCAGTCTCTGAATGATGGTGCTGAGATGCCAAGCATGTGCCCTACCTTTCAGCTATCAAGATGGTGATGAGAATTTAGAGAGAGGGAATGATATTCTGCAACAAAGAATAGGAATTCAGCAACTTCCCTGGTGGTGCAGTGGTTAAGAGTCTGCGTTCCAAATCAGGGGACAGAGATTTGATCGCTGGTCAGTCATGGAACTAATATCCCACATGCTGCTTAGCAACTAAGTCTGCAAGCTGCAACAGAGATCTAGTGCAGCCAAAAAGAATGAATAAGAAAGAGAAAAAAATAAGGAAAGAGAAGAGATGCAAATCTTTTCCTTGGTAAGTTTGACAGATGTGGGTGGAGTTTCCACGGATCCTGTGAGCCCATACTAGATTATAGAAAGAGCTGCAGCCAGCAATGGCTGGCTCCCTGTGACACTTCCTGGCTGGTGTCACACCACATGGAAACACATGGACATCTGCCATTGGAGAGAGATTGTGGGGGGCGATGCCAGCCGTGACCTCAGGGCTGGGGTGTGTCTCTCATCTTCGCCCAGGTAAGACATCAGCACCTGGAGACAGTAGAAAATGCGCTGGCTCTCTCTTGCTTAAGTTCCTTTGCTACCAATTGGCCTTTACCCACAACATGAAAGTCCTTTCTGGCTCTTTATCTTCAACCATCACTTCTACAGTGGAAACAGAGGGACGAAGCTTTCAGACTCCCCTAATCTCCACCTCACTCCTTCAAGGACCACCACAGCTAAAGAGTATTCTATCTGATCTTTTAGACAGAAGTACATAAACTATGGAGGCACTGAAATTTTGCAACTCTAAAGCGACTCAAAACATTGATTATGGGCCCAAAAGATAATCAAAGCACTAAGATAACATGTATCAGCAACTTCATTTTTTCTCTTCTCTCCTTGTCCTACTGAGTGTGATTTGCATCTTTAGGGTTGTGACACTGAGAACTCTGAATAAGACAATTTTCTTAAACCTTCACAAAAAATGAAACTCTTCCATATATTGCTGAGATGAAACTGCTAATTTAAATTTGTTAGAGGTCAGAGGATAAATTTGTGTCATGTAAAGCAGAAATTGTCACCTTCTTGACACTGGATAAAGTTGAAACAACATGATGCTGACTGATATTTGCTGACTAAAGGATGTCATCAGTAGGTTATGTCCATTGCACGAATTATTTTGAATATAATAATATTTGTGTTGGATGACATTCATTTTAAGTAACTGGAAACCAGGGTACAAGCTGGACTGTGGCAACAAATAAGCCCAGATAGTCAGGCAACTGGAGTTTGGTGTACAATGAGGATTTGAACCTAGGTAGTCTGGCCGCTCAGCAATAGTCATTTTGCTATATTTTATTTCTTTAATGAAAGGTAGGAGTAAGACCCTCACCATTCCTTATCTTTCAAATGAACTACTCCCAATTAAGTCCCTTTCTCTATTTATTTTGAAAATTTGGGAGTACTGCTCTTACTGAAAGATGTCACCCCATAAATATCCAAGTTGAACCCTCATTTAAAGAAGAAGATGCACTACTAATTCTTTTCTTTTCAGAATAGAAAGGATGAATGCTACATGCCTGGACTTCAATATGGATCTTAAGACACTGACAGCTTGCATTTATTTTTTCTGTTCATAATATATCACGTATTTCATGATTAAGTTTGTCAAATTTCATTTCACTCATTCATTAACTTAATCATTAGTTCATGTAGTCATCAAATATTTGTAAATTTATGAAGTATCTATTGTGAACAAAATACAGTGTCAGATGATGAGAAAACCGAAAGGATAAACATCAGATAAGATTATACGTCCTTTGAAAAAATGATCCCTCACCTATTTGGAGATGAGCAGGAATTAGCCAGAGAGAGGAAGAATCATTCAGGCCAAGAGAAGCAGAAGAGAAGAAAGGTTTCTCAGAGAATGATATGGCAACGTGTCAGTTATTTCAGTTAGACTCACGTACACACCTGTGATCCTGGGGATCTGGGAACAATCTGAACACTGTATTTTCTTTTAAGGAAATAGGAGCCTTTGAAGGGAAGAAAATAAACCTGAGCCAAGTCTTCTGATTTTGTCTTATGCCTTTCCCAGTAGAACATACCTCTGTTTTAGCTTGTCTCATTGATTTTCACTAAATTTTAACATAATTTGGAGTACATTAAATTAAATAGGAGCCTCTGAATGGCTTTAAACTTACAAGTGATATGATGAATTTTGCATTTTAGAATTCGATTCTCACCTATAGAAGTTTAAAATTGATTGTTGAGGAGAAAAGGAAATCAAAATTTAAGTAAGGATATTGAAAATTTAAGTAAGAATTGATGAAGATTCTGCTTCAGTTCAAGATGGAATAACAATAATCTGATTGACCCTTTTTACTGAAGCAACCTCAAAATGAACAAAATATATGAAACTACATTCTTAAAGACACTGAGCATCCGTCAACCAAGGATAATGATTAGTGAGAGGACAATAAATCAGATGAACTCTATGACCCATTCCAGCTAAGCGTCGACAGTTTCCAGACCATGGTACTGGCAATCCAGCGCCAAGTGGACTTCTTAAATTGAGACTACGGATCTGAGGAGACCAATGCTCTCCTCAGGGCATTGTCCTGGTGTTCCGGGACTAAGTACTGTGAAGAGAAGATCTACGGAGATTAATCTCCAGATATCTTCAGAGAATCGCCTTACCATCTATTTAGCTAGCACTTAGCACGTATTCAATACCTGTAAGAACAAAACTGCTTCCCTAGTGACTCAGACAGTAAAGAATCCATCTGCAATGCAAGACACAGGTCCGATGCCTGGATTAGGAAGATCCCCTGGAGAAAGAAAGGGCAACCTACTTGCCTTGAAATCTCATGGACAGAGGAGCCTGAGGGGATAACAGGTCCACGTGAATTGATTAGGAAAGAACATCCCATGAGCTACCAAGTCAGGAAGAGTGTCAATTTCCACAAGATGAGAGTATCTTCTGATTCACAGGCACTGTGCAGAGTGCCCTGCCTCAGTCATAAGGAGCAGTGACCTTTACATCCAACACTGTGTTAGTCCCATCTAATACATTGTAAAAGCCTGATCTGAAGGATCCAGCTGTTTCCAAGTACATTGGAATGCAATCCAGGACAAAGCTCAAGATTTTTAGAAACACAAAAACATCCAATGCTCTGGACCAAGAGATTATCATACTAATAAAATCAGACAGAGAAAGACAAATACCATATGACATCACTTATATGTGGAATCTAAAATACGACATAAATGAACTCATCTATTAAACAGAAATGGGCTCACATAGAGAACAAACTTGTGGTTGCCAAAGCAAGAGGGTTGCAGGAGGGATGGATTGAGAGCCTGTGGTGAGCAGATGCAAACCATTATATAAAGAATGGATAAACAAAACCCTACTATGGAGCACTGTGTGTGCATGCCAGTCATTCAGTCATGTCTGACTCTTTGTGAACCCATGGTTTGTAGCCCATCAGACTCTTCTGCCCATGAAATTTTCCAGGCAAGAATACTGGAGCAGGTTGCCATTTCCTGACCCATGGCATCTTCCCAACCAAACACGTCTCCTGCAGTGGTGGGATTCTTTACCACTATGTCATCTGGGAAGCCCACTGTAGAGCATAGGAAAACTATTCAGTATCCTGTGATAAACCGTAATCGAAAAAAAAAATGAAAAAATACACATGTCTCTAGGGTTTCCCTGGTGGCTCAGAAGGTAAAGAATCTGCCTTCATTTTGGGAGACCTGGATTGGATCCCTGGGTGGGAAGATCCCCTGGAGCAGGGAATGGCTACCCACTCCAGTGTTCTTGCCTGGAGAATATCATGGACAGAGATGCCTGGCAGGCTACAGTCTGTGGGGTCACAAGCAGATACAACTGAGCGACTTTCACTTCACATATATCTCTAGATCACTTTGTTACACATCAGAAACTAACACGACACTGTAAGTCAGCTATATTTCAAAAATTAAATAAAAAAAAAAACACATCTAACTTTAACAAGCTAACACTCAAGATGTGTGTCATCTAGTCAAAGACTAACATGTGTGTAAAGAAGCAAGAAAATATGACACATAACGAAGAAAACAGTTAATCAATTGAAATAAACACAGAACTGACACAGATGTCAGGTTTAGCCAAAAATGACATTTTTTTAAAGTTGCTATAATTGTATTCCATGTTCACAAAGCTAAGAAGCTTTAAAAACCACAAACTTGGATGCATGAAGAAAATCTCACCAAAACCAAATTGCTTAAAACCATTGATAAAAAGAAACTTTTATTTTTTTAATTTGTTATCCAAGAAAGACATATTCTGTTCATGGGAACAAAAATAAAGATACCAGTAGATTTATTGTTGTGAAGAATGTGAGCAAGAAGATAGTGGAGCAACATCTTTTAGGTAAGTGAAAGAAAATGCTGTCACCCCATAATTCTATACTTAGTGAAAATATCTTTAAAGTGAAGTGAAAATGACATATAAAACTGAAAAAAAAAATTACCATCAAATCCTAGCTACAAGAAAGATGCTACAGAACATTCTTTGGGTAGAAGAAAAATAACAGCACATGGAAATCTGGATCTACAGAAAGAACACCAGGACTGGTGACTACATCTGTGTCATAAAAGACATTGCAGCATCTGATTTTCTCTCTTGTATTAACTATACTAGAGAATCCTGTTGATAATACTGAAGCAATTCATCTAGCCGATGTGGAAGGAACTATGATCTCTCAGCAAGAGCCACAGGAGCAAATTATATTGAAAGCAGACCCTTCAGTAGATCCCACAGAAGTTGTAAAATAATAAATGGCTGTTGCTTTAAGCAAAACAAAAACAGAAGTGGAAAGGTTTATATTATTAATAGCATGGACTTTGCCTCAATATTTCTCTGCTGCTGCAGATGTGCTCTACAGAGATGCTAATGCTTGTTTACAGATATAAATGCGTAAATATGCACACTTCAGCATTGTCTGTAAGGGAAAATATTGAAAATAACTGAAATGTCCCTTAGTATGGATTTTGTAAGCAAATTATGGTGAATTAATTTAAAAAATGATGAGGATGTTAAACAAGAAAGTAGCAGGAGTCTCACCATAATAGTCAAAGTGTCTTTTATTTTTATTTAATTTTTAGTGAAGCATAGTTGATTTACAATATTGTGTTAGTTTCAAGTGTACAGAAAAGTAGTTTTATTTATATATAGTATGAAATGAAAGTGATTCAGTCGTGTTTGATTCTTTGTGACCCCATAAACTATACAGTCCATGGAATTCTTCAGGCCAGAATACTGAAGTGGGTAGCCTTTCCCTTCTCCAGGGGATATTTCCAAACCAGGGATTGAACCCAGGTCTTCCACATTCCAGGAGATTTCTTTACCAGTTGAGCCAAAAGGAAGCCTAAGAATACTGGAGTGGATAACCTATCCCTTCTCCAGCAGATCTTCCTGATGCATGAATTGAACCAGGGTCTCCTTCATTGTAGGAGGATTCTTTACCAACTGAGCTATGAAGGATACATATATTCCTTTCCGTTATAGGTTATCACAAGACCTTGAATATAGTTCTCTGCTCTATAGAATAGGACCTTGCTGCTAAGTAATGTCAGTCATGTCCAACTCTGTGTGACCCCATAGATAGAAGCCCATCAGGCTCCCCTGTCCCTGGGATTCTCCAGGCAAGAACACTGGAGTGGGTTGTCATTACCTTCTCCAATGCATGAAAGTGAAAAGTGAAAGTGAAGTCACTCAGTTGCATCCAACTCTTAGCGACCCCATGGACTGCAGCCTACCAGGCTCCTCCATCCATGGGATTTTCCAGAGAAGAGTACTGGAGTGGGGTGCCATTGCCTGCTCTGAGAGTAGGATTGATGGTCTATTTTGTATATTGCAGTGAAATGCAGTACTTGAATGCAATCTCAAAAATGGCAGAATGATCTCTCTTCATTTACAAGGCAAACTATTCAATATCATGGTAATCCAAGCCTATGCCCCAACCAGTAACACTGAAGAAGCTGAAGTTGAACTGTTCTATGAAGACCTACAAGACACTTTAGAACTAACACCCAAAAAAAGATGTCCTTTTCATTATAGGGGACTGGAATGCAAAAGTAGGAAGTAAACAAATACCTGGAGTAAAGGCAAATTTGGCCTTGGAGTACAGAATGAAGCAGGGCAAAGGCTAATAGAGTTTTGCCAAGAGAACACACTGGTCATAGCAAACACCCACTTCCAACAACACAAGAGAAGTCTCTAAACATGGACATCACCAGATGGTCAACACTGAAATCAGGTTGATTATATTCTTTGCAGCCAAAGATGGAGAAGCTCTATACAGTCAGGTGGGATGTTTCAAGAGAACAGCATTGAAACATATATATTATCTAAGGTGAAACAGATTACCAGCCCAGGTTGGATGCATGAGATAAGCGCTCGGACCTGGTGCACTGGGAAAACCTATAGGGAGCGGGTGGAGAGGGAGGTGGGAGGGGGGATCGGGATGGGGAACACATGTAAACCCATGGCTGTTTCATTTCAATGTATGACAAAATCCACCACAAATAAAAAATAATAATAATAAAATAAAATTAAAAAAAAAAAACAGGAGCTGATTGTGGCTCAGATCATGAACTTCTTATTGCCAAATTCAGACTTAAATTGAAGATAGTAGGGAAAACCACTAGACCATTCAGGTATGACCTAAATCAAATCCTTTGTGACTATATAGTGGAAGTGAGAAATAGATTTAAGGGACTAGAACTGATAAACAGAGTGCTTGATGAACTATGAACAGTGGTTCATGACATTGTACAGGAGACAGGGATCAAGACCATCCCCATGGAAAAGAAATGCAAAAAGGCAAAATGGTTGTCTGAGGAGGGCTTACAAACAGCTGTGAAAAGAAGAGAAGGGAAAAGCAAAGGAGAAAAGGAAAGATATACCCATGTGAATGCAGAGTTCCAAAGAATAGCAAGAAGAGAAAAGAAAGCCTTCCTCAGCAATCAATGCAAAGAAATAGAGGAAAACAACAGAATGGAAAGACTAGAGATCTCTTTAAGAAAATTAGAGATACAAAGGGAACATTTCATGCAAAGATGGGTTCGATAAAGGACAGAAATGGTATGGACCTAACAGAACAAGAACATATGAAGAAGAGGTGGCAAGAATACACGGAAGAACTGTACAAAAAAGATCTTCATGACCCAGATAATAACAACAGTGTGATCACTCACCTAGAGCCAAACATACTGGAATATGAAGTCAAGTGGGCCTTAGGAAGCAACACTAAGAACAAAGCTAATAGAGGTGATGGAATTCCAGTTGAGCTATTTCAAATCCTGAAAGATGATGTTGTGAAAGTCTTGCATACAATATGTCAGCAAATTTGGAAAACTCAGCAGTGGCCACAGGACTGGAAAAGGTCAGTTTTCATTCCAATCCCAAAGAAAGGCAATCCCAAAGAATGCTCAAACTACCGCACAATTGCACTCCTCTCACAGGCTAGTAAAGTAATGTTCAAAAGTCTCCAAGCCAGGCTTCAGCAATACATGAACTGTGAACTTCCAGATGTTCAAGCTGGATTTAGAAAAGGCAGAGGAACCAGAGATCAAATTGCCATCATTTGTTGGATCATCCAAAAAGCAAGAGAGTTCCAGAAAAAGAAAATCTATTTCTGCTTTATTGACTATGCCAAAGCCTTTGACTGTGTGGATTACAATAAATTGTGGAAAATTATGAAAGAGATGGTAATACCAGACCACCTGACCTGCCTCTTGAGAAGCCTATATGCAGGTCAGGAAGCAACAGTTAGAACTGAACATGGACCAACAGACTGGTTCCAAAAAGGAAAAGGAGTACATCAAGGCTGTATATTATCACCCTGCTTATTTGAGTTATATGCAGAGAGCATCATGAGAAACACTGGCCTGGAAGAAGCACAAGCTGGAATCAAGATTGTTGGGAGAAATATCAATAACCTCAGATATGCAGATGACACCACCCTTATGGCAGAAAGTGAAGAGGAACAAAAAGCCTCTTGATGAAAGTGAAAGAGGAGAGTGAAACACTTGGATTAAAGCTCAACATTCAGAAAACTAAGAACATGGCATCTGGTCCCATCACTTCATGGGAAATAGATGGGGAAACAGTGTCAGAATTTATTTTTTTGAGCTCCTAAATAACTGCAGGTGGTGATTGGAGCCATGAAATTAAAAGACACTTACTCCTTGGAAGGAAAGTTATGACCAACCTAGATAGCATCTTAAAAAGCAGAGACATTACTTTGTCAACAAAGGTCTGTCTAGTCAAGGCTATGATTTTTCCAGTGGTCACGTATGGATGTGAGACTTGAACTGTGAAGAAAGCTGAGCACAGAACTGATCCTTTTGAACTATGGTATTGGAGAAGACTCTTGAGAGTCACTTGGACTTCAAGGAGATCCAACCAGTCCATCCTAAAGGAGATCAGTCTTGGGTGTTCATTGGAGGGACTGATGCTGAAGCTGAAACTCCAGTACTTTGGCCACCTCATGCGAAGAGCTGACTCATTGAAAAAGACCCTGATGCTGGGATGGATTGGGGGAGTGAGGAGAAGGGGATGACAGGGGATGAGACGGCTGGATGGCATCACTGACTCAATGGACATGAGTTTGAGTAAACTCCGGAAGTTGGAGATGGACAGGGAGGTCTGGCGTGCTGCAATTCACGGGGCCACAAAGAGTAGGACACAACTGAGTGACTGAAATGAACTGAGTGTGGATACGTTCATCCTAAACTACTAATTTATCCCTGCCACATCGCCTTTTCACTTTGAAACCCATAAGTTTGTTTTCTATGTCTATAAGTCTATTTCTGTTTTGTAAATGACTTCATTTGTTCATTTTTTAAGATCCTACATATGAATTATATCATGTTTGTCTTTGTCTGATTAATTCACTTACTATGATAATTCCCAGGTCAATCCATGTTGTTTTGGATGGTATTATTTCATTCTATTTTATGATGATACAATATTACATCCATATACCACATCTTCTTTATTTATTCTTCTGTCTATGGATACTGAGTTTGCTTCCATGCCTTGGCAATTGCTAAAACTGCTGCTACAAACACTGAAGTGAATGTGTCTGTCTTTTCCAATCAGAGTTGTCTCTGGATAAATACCCAGGAGGATGATTGCCAGATCATAGATAGTCTTACTTTTACTTTTAATGGACCCTCCATACTGTAACCATAGTGGTTGCCAATGTGACTTTTAAACACAGGTTTAAAGTAGAAAGCAAATAGGAACTACAGTGCCTCTTGATGAAATTAGAAGAGGAGAGTGACAAAGTTGGCTTAAAACTAAGCATAAAGGAAACTAAGATCATGGCATCTAGTCCCATAATTTCATTGCAATTAGATGGGAAAACAATGGAAACAGTGAGAGGCTTTATTTTTTGAAGCTCCAAAATCACTGCAGATGGTGACTGCAGCCATGAAATTAAAAGACACTTGCTTCTTGGAAGAAAAGTTATGACCAAAAATAGACAGCATATTAAAAAGCAGAGACATGACTTTGCCAATAAAGATCCATCTAGTCAAAGCTATGGTTTTTCTAGTAGTCACGATGGACATGAGAGTTGGACTATAAAGAAAGCTGAGTGCTGAAGAATTGATGCTTTTGAACTGTGGAGTTGGAGAAGAGTCTTGAGAGTCTCGTGGACTGCAAGGAGATCCAACCAGCCCATCATAAAGGAAATCAGTCCTAAATATTCACTGGAAGGACCAATTCTGAAGCTGAAACTCCAATACTTTGGCCACCTGATTGGAAGAACTGACTCATTTGAAAATATCCTGAGGCTGGGCAAGATTGAGGGCAGGAAGAGAAGGGGACGCTAGAGGATGAGAAGGTTGGATGGCATCACCAGTTTTTGTACATGAGTTTGAGTGATGAGTTTGGGTAAAGTTTGGTGATGGACAGGGAAACCTGACATGCTACAGTCCATGGGGTCGCAAAGAGTTGGACAAAGTAGCTGAACAGAACTGAATAACACCATTTCTTGGTTCACAACTTTCAAAGATATGGCTTCTCACCTGATCTTAGTTTTACTCTCTCCTCTATACCTTTACTCTCATCTCTGCCTTGGCTTATGCTATTTTTGCCATTCTGCACTCCTGATGTTCCCCCACGTGCTAGGGATATACCTACCCTATCCTGCTCACTTAGCTGTTTCTCTGCCTGCAATGCTATTTCCTTGAAGCCATAAAGCTATCATTCCCAGCTGCAATATCTGTTTAGATGTGATATTCTAAAACAGACCACCTTTGACTACCTCATTTAGTATGACAACCTGTCTCCCCATTATCACTCAGAATTCCCAATCCACTTAACCTTGATGTTTGCCCTTGTTTATCACCTTTGAAAAGTGTAAAATACCTGAATTTTTAATATTTTGTTTATTGGCTATCTGCTATAAAACAACATAAGACCCACAAGGAAAGAGTGATTTATTTATGTATTTATTTTTACTAATGTTATGTTCATTGAGAAATGACTGGCAAATAGTAGGTGCTCAATGCGTATTTTTGCATAAATAAAATTATTGAATTTCAGTGTGATTAAAGGACAGCCCAGTGATGCTTTATGCACTTTCACTCTACATACCAAACTGCCATCAATTCATTAATAATTATTTGGATATGTGTGGTGATCATGTATGGTGCCAGTGTGGAATGTAAGTTACATGTTGAAGCAAAGTAAAGTTTGAAGAAATAAAAAAGGAAGGTTATACTTTTCAGTAATGGGGACAAATTTATGAAATACATAGAGGTTGAAAAACATAAGGCATATTAAACATGGCAGAATTTGCCTATAATGTAAAGTACACAATATACAGAAATTAGAAGATTTCCTTTCATTTGTATCAGTTATTTATTTGTTTATTTTAACATTCATAGTGAGGAAATTGGACTTAATCCAGGTTGAGATTAGAGAATGTCTAAGGTAGTCCTGGTAGAACTGGGGAATCATGGAGAGGAGGTAGAGGGATAATCAACCAGAAGTCCATTTACAAACAAGTGTCCCACAACAATGTTCCAAGTTGGAGTGTGATCTATAAACAGACTCAAGAATCAAAGAGGAGTGATGGTCTTGAGGAGCATCCTTTTTCTTGCTCAATGTGTCTCCCAAGTCAACATAACTATAATTATGTCTGGGTCTCATAATTGAGACCCAGACTCATAATATGTCTGGGTAATGGGACACAAAGTAAAACTAAAATTACCAGACTGTCAATATTATTTAAAGAGAAGTAAGAACCACTCATGGATCTTTCCAACAGAGTGTAACACATTTACTCATATATTACACACACACAGTCTCATTTTACCTATTTTTGCTACGCGTGACAACTAGAACAGTGTGAGAGGGATGATGTCCGGTAGAGGGAAATTTTGTGGTTGTCGTTTGGGCTGTCATGTTTTGTGGGGCTAATGTGGAATGTAAGCAGCATAGTAGAGGGTATGTAAAGTTTGAAGATTATTCATCAGATTTATGGGGTACCCAAATGGGAAATGGTAGCATCAAATACATATCATGATACTCAGTGTTTGAAACAAGGTAACGTCTGATGAATTCCTCTGTGTCAGGTAAGGAAGTGGTGATGCCTGTATAGGAGAGGCAGTGCTTTGCAGGTGTGCACCACCCAGTTCATGTCCAGAAAATGGTAACGAGAAACATAATAATCCTCACTGGAACCCATCCAAGGAGTAGTGATTCAAGGGGAAAAGGGAGATCTGATTGTTAAAGGGATGTTGGCTTATAATACAGCTCATTAACTCCAAACAAATCAAGGATCATTGTAAGGGACTGAAGTTGTTTAGAAGCAAAGGAGGTCATTAGTAATATTTGGATTAGAACTTTTTTAAGTGACCATAAACACAAAATAAAAACAGAAAGGCTCTTTAGTACGAAGAGTTAAATTAAAAAAAAAATGAGCAAGCAGACTGCATATTGGAAGATTAGAAGGTTAACATATTGCAAATGGGTGCAACTCACTCATAACAAAAGTAAATAGATTTTAGTTTGACAAAGAAAACAAAATTCAGCAAGATGTAATAGAGAAAAAAGTTCTTAAGATTAAAAAATTAGAAAAATATAAAATAAGCACAAAAAATAGAAGTAACAGTACTGATATATCAACAGTGGTGATATATAAAGTATTGATAACAGTAATAGAATTAAGACTAGAGAGTTAAAAAAGTTAAAGATGGATATTTCATAATGGTTAAGTCTAAAGTTGACCATAAAGAAATACCAGGTATTCATATTCATGTATCCAATTAACACAGAAACAGTTTTTATTAAAAAAAAATTTCTTGAGAACCAAAAATCAAAACTACATATAAGACTTTAAAACATCTCTATCAACCTAATACAGACTCAAAGTTCAAAAAGAAAATGTATAGAAAACATATACCACATAATCAATAAAGTAGATTTTATAGATTTTAACTCTGGTAACATCAAACACATCACTTTTTCTGAGTGTGATAAAATTTACATATTTTCTTGTAAACATCAGCTCTCTTTCTGTTTAATGTAAATGCTATTTAGAACTACAAAATATTGCTAGTGTTGTATTACTTAGCATTTAGAGTGCTATTCATATTCAAACTTATTTTACAAGCTTTAATTGGGATAATATTAGATATTAAGGCATTCTTGCCCTTTCTAAAAGGTACTCGTCCAGAGATGTTTGTGTTGAAGAGGATAACTTAATATTTTTCAACTTTATGGGTATATTTTGGAAAGCTCTATTTTATTTCAAATACGTTATGCTCATTCTAAAAAGGAGAGAAATGCTGTTTCTTTTTGGCAATTCCTTTATCAGGCAGCTGTTCTGTGGCTAAGTCATATCCAACTCTTTGGGACCCCGTGGACTGCAGCATGCCAGGTCTCCCCGTCCTTCACTATTTCCTGGAGTTCGCTCAAACTCATGTCCATTGAGTCAGAGATAACACCCAACAATTTCATTCTCGGTTGCCCTCTTCTCCTCCTGCCCGTAATCTTTCCCAGCATCAGAGTCCTTTCCAATGAGTCGGCTCTTCGTATCAGATGGCCAAAGGATTGGAGCTTCAGCTTCAATCAGTCCTTCCCATGTATACCGCTGCTAAGTCACTTCAGTCGTGTCTGACTCTGTGCGACCCCATAGACTGCAGCCCACCAGGCTCCCCCGTCCCTGGGATTCTCCAGGCAAGAACACTGGAGTGGGTTGCCATTTCCTTCTCCAGTGCATGAAAGTGAAAAGTGAAAGTGAAGTCGCTCAGTCGTGTCTGACTCTTAGCGACCCCATGGACTGTAGCCTACCAGGCTCCTCTGTCCATGGGATTCTCCAGGCAAGAATGAATACTGGAGTGGGGTGCCATTTCATCCTCCAGGGGATCTTCCCGACCCAGGGATCGAACTTGGGTCTCCCACATTGCAGACAGATGCTTTACCATCTGAGCCAGCAGGGAAGCTCCATATTCTCATGTATATTCAGGGTGAATTTCCTCTAGGATTGTCTGATTTGATTTCTGTGCTAAGGGACTGGCCAGTATCTTCTCCAGAATCAAACATCTCCAGTCTGAAAGCATCAATTCTTCAGCACTCAGCCTTCTTTTATGGTCCAGCTCACATCCACATATGACCACTGGAAAAACTATAGTTTTCACCCTATGGACCTTTGTTGACAAAGTGATGTTTCTGCTTTTTATATGCTGCCCAGGTTTGTCAATAGTTCTCCTTCCAAGGTGCAAGGGTCTTTTAATTTCTTGGCTTCAGTTACAATCCGCAATGATATTGGAATTTAGTGATTTCGGAATCAAGCTCTTAAAACCTGTTATTTCTGTTTAAGAAGCACTGGAGTTTGAATCCAGATTAGAATGACTCTCCTCCTAAGGCTCCACAATAGCATATTATCTTTGGATCCTTTGACTATTAAGCCAAACTCAAGTAAATCATTGATAGTTATGATTTTTCTGACATAGTTGTTGTTTTGATTGATAATATCAGTAAGGATAGCATACTAACTGATATGGGAGTGGAAGGTACAAACAATTGGGTATAAGATAGGCTCAAGAATGTACTGTACGACACAGGAGCATAGCTATTTTGTAACGACTGCAGATGCTAACTAGAATAGGTTGCTGCTTGCAGTTGCCTTTGCTCACGGCCACGTATGTGCTGGGAGAGCAGCTCTTTTCCCCTCACCTGTTTGCCCGTGTCTGTTGCCCTTTAATCTTAAAAGAACCTAATTATAGGAATGAGATCACAAGGCCATTTGACCGAACTGCTGACTTATGCTCTCTTGGATGCACACCATGCCTTGCTTAATCTGTTTTTCTAGATAAAAAGAAGAATGAAGAATTAAGCAGTTAAAGAATAACCAGCTCTCTACCCCCACCACCCCCTTAGCAATTCTGTAGGGGGATCACAAGGGCAAAATTACATCTGAAAAGAGATTCAACTAGTCTGCACAGAATGGAAAATAATGCAGACAGAAATTAATTCCCTGACCCAATGATTCAGAGATTCTTCTCCTTTTTTTTTTTTTTCTTTTTAAAAACTGTCATTGCTGAGCAGAAACTTGGAGTTGGTCTCAGGACAGGAGTCCACCTTCCCTCTAGATTGCTGGCATTTCTGATTAAAGCACCTTTCGTTTCTACTGGTACTTCCGCCTCAGTTACTTGCTTTGGAGAGGCAAGCCCCTGAACCTGAGTGTGGTACTGGGTTCAGTACCACCAGCACCTCCACATACTTCTGTGCCTTCCAACACTAGAAAAACCCAGTGGGATATTGATGTAGGATCCTTTTACTGAGAAATAAAAACTAAGCTGGTAAGTAATATCTAAAAGTACTTCTTTAAACCTGGCACTATTTTTTTTTTTCCAAATGATATATAAATGAAGGGTGATTGGCAGGGCCAGAATATAAGACTGGTTCTTTTTAGATACAAAAGCCATGCTTTTTATCTCATGGGACAGCCTTGCAGCTTTTCATATCTGCTCTACTTATCATCTGCTTGCTTTGATCATGAAATGATATTCCCCTTCCTGATGGACTGTGTTTGTATTTTCTAAAGTTGTCCACCACAGTTCTTCCCATCTCACATACTCTTCTGAAAACTTGTCGGTGCCACACTTGGCTATGGAATCTAATAGTCTTTAACAGAACACGGTGGGAGTATCAATGGGTAACTTTTGAGGCTAGGTTATAAAGTCCACTTCAGCTTTCCCTTCGCAGGCTGAAACACGTGCTAGCCCTCTGAGCTTGAATGTAGGCAGTTCAGCACCACCCGTGCCGCTCTGGTGTCAAGGAGCCTGAATAGCCGCGCCAACAGGCTGCCTCCAGCTGCAACAGCCCCAGCCACCATCTGACCAACTGTAGCTCAAACCCTGAGTGACAACAGCCAAGCAGAGTCCTGACCCACCCAAACTGTCAGCCTTTGTTGCTTTAAACTGAAAGTTTTAATGTGGATTTATTTTGCAACAATAATTACTGGAATAGAAACTCATGGCAAGGGCTCCCCTGTACGCAGGCAAAACTTCGTACAATACCTATTTTTGTATGTAATGGTTTATTAGAATAGCTATACCCATTTATTTATATATTTCCTGACTTCTTCAGCGCTAAACATCAGAGTTTAGTAATTTCAACAGACACCATCAAGCTTGCAAATTCAAAATATTTTCTATGTACTCTTTTACAGGAGATGTTTGTCAATCCCTAGCCAATGGAGTTCTACATTTTTTTCATACTCTTGGACATGCACAGAGCACAATCTAGCCTCTCAATCTTAATTTGCTAGCCTATTATATATATATATTTTTAAGTTGCCACATCTTATTTAAGTTGTACAACTTATTAAGTTGTACTTGTGATGCTTTTTTGGTTAGCATGAAACAATTCATTTTTCTCCATGTGGCATGTGGGATCTTAGGTCACCAACCAGGGATCAAACCCAAGTCCCTTGCATTGAAAGAGTTAAGTCTTAGTGGCAAGAATATCAGGGAAGTCCCTTATAGAATATTTTTTAAATGACATCTTTCTTTTTCTCTTTATACCCATACCCTTGTGAGGGTCCCACCCACACTGATTCTGAGTTGCTTTATGTGATTTTCTTCACCTAGTTGGTCTTTAGTAAGCATGATACAAACAGAAATTTGAAAAGTGATTAAACATTGGCACTTGTGCTTTCTCAGTACTGGAAACACCTCTACGAACCCCCTAAAAATGCTTGGGCTCACTTCCTAGAGGATCAGAGACCGTCCCCCAGTTGTAGTAAGGATTTCAACAGTCTTGATGTCCCAAATGTCCAGACCTACAGCTGAAAATGCAAACATGTTAATGAGTCCACGTTAGAGTATCCAACCTTTAAAGCAAGTCCACAGTCATGAAACATGTTAATACCCATTGTTTACAGATAGAGGATTTTGAGGTTCTTTGATGCACAGCAAAAGCTATTAAAGTCTACTTTGATATTCTCTGCTCACACTCTTTTTATTCAGTGGCAAGCAACTTCAGGGCAATCATTAGTCTCAAAAGTAACACAGGCTAGGACTTCCCTTGTGGCTCAGTTGTAAGGAAGCCACCTGTCAACGCAGGAGATGTGAGTTCGATCCCTGGGTCAGGAAGATCCCCTGGAGATGGGCGTGGCAACCCACTCCAGTATTCTTGCCTGGGAAATCTCATGGACAGAGAAGTCTGGTAGGTTACAGTCTATGGGGTCACAAGAGTCGGACATGACTCAGTGACTAAACAACAACATAGGTTAAAAAGATACAAGAGTCTAACAAAAAAATATTCAAACTATACAGTGATTCATTATTCTTTGATAAGATATGTTAAGAATTGGGAGTCTGGGATAGAGAACACTGATGTTTTACATCTCCAATCTTTTAGTTTGGTTTTAATTACAAAATCCTGGAAGAGAGGGCTTTGGCTCTGACTTGGTGTGATCTAACTTGGGTTCTCATTGACTGGAAGAGACAAGAGAAAAATATGAAAAAGAATCAGGAAGAGATGGAGATAATCAGATTCAATGGATATTAGAATAAAATTTTAAGGAGCAAATAATTTTAAAACCACCTCAGTTCACTCAGTCCATGATAGGTGAGTTAGCATTAGAATCTAGGGCATCCCAAACAAGTCTATAGCTTGGTGAATATTCTCTCCTCCTCACTGCCTATGCTTTTTTTTTTTTAACCTTCATAGAAGGATATTTATACACACACACACACATGTATATATATTTATATATGCTGATACCACACACCTGAATAACATAAGCCTTCAGCAAATTTCATTTTCTAGCATTTCATTTCCCAATGGTAGTGCAAAATAAAATGTAGATAAAAACGGTAAGTGTAGCTACCTGCTGCTTTAGCACTGGGCAAGATTCCATCTGTGGGCATTCTAATAAGCTCAAAATGAGTGCTTTGTCTGTGGCTGTACAATCAGAGGATAATTTAGAACAAAAAGTAAAGGTCAGGCATTTAATGCTGGTATGAGTGACCTTTTCACTGCCAAGTCTGTAAAAGCAGCAATGGTGTTAGCAAGTTTAGATGCATCTTTTAAAAGAAGTGGCACAATTTCCTCTAGGAACCTTGTTTCCACTTTGGAAGGACTCCCATGGGGATGGAGTTCTGCTGAAAATAGTCACAGGAAAGCGAAATCCTCCTAGTCCTCTTGAGAGATTCTGTGAGGATGGAAAAGCTAAGGGCCAGAGCCAACAACTTCCATGCTGAATATTAATGCTGAGCATTCAGGTACTGACTTTGAAGCTTGAGTCCAGCAAGAACTTCTCTTTCCTCCTCGGAAAGAAGGTGGGGTCTTCCAGAGGCCAGCCGTGTTATTAGCCTTCAGTCCATAAACTACCTAACTGGCTATTACGCTCCTGTTATTACATGACCTTCAGCTGCAGAATGAAAACTTCCTCTTTAGCCCCAATTCCCAAGGTCACAAGAAATAAAATTAGCATCTTGTAATAGTGGTTGGACTATGCTCTTTTTGCATAATGAATGTTTAATAAATGATATTTGAATTAAATAAATTAACTTCCATTTTACAGAAGGCTCTGTGGATTAACACTCTGAAGAAAATAATGTGAAAAGCTGGGCTTCAGTTCAGCAAATGGTACAGAACACGCACTGTGGATACTCGGAAGCATCAGGTCCTTTTACCCCCCATGTCTCTTCACAGAAAGCTCCACGCACAAAGTCCCTAGCTCACCAGTTTAGCAATGACACAGTATGTTCACTACAATTCCTCAGTTTTTTCACTTTATTTTCTTCCACAGTGGAGCCTCGTTAGTTATCTATTTTAAATATAGCCCTGTGTAGATATCAATCTCAAACTTCCAATCTATCCCTCCCCCAGGTAACCATAAGTTCGTTCACTAAAACTGCGAGTTACTCTTTCATTATTATTATTTTTGCTTCCCTGAGGCTCATCAGAGACCCGCTGTTTTCCCATATCCAAAGGACATAACTATGTTTTCAGTTGAGCCCATTTTTCAATACCCTTTGATAATACTGAATTTTTTTTTTATCTGGATGTACCCACATCCTGACTTAGTGAACCCCCTTCTCAGTCTTGACTTCTGGCTCCAACCCCCACCGCCCTGGGCTCTGGCTTTGGAGTTAGGGGTAGGTTGGCTCCCCGCCTCCACTTTCCGTCTTCTCCGAATGATCTCTGGGCTTCCTTTGCTTTCTTTAGCACAGAGATCTATCTTGAGCCCAGAAGCCACTGTGAGTACATACTTGCCTTCATTCATTCAGGAGGCGTGAGGGAAAGTATATGTTTCTCTAGATGTTAAATCTAGAAGCGAAGGTGCCTTCTGGAATTGTAGAGATGAGCTTCCAGAAAGAGTTGAAGGCAGAGGCTGACTCTGGGAAACAAGAGGAGGTGAAGTAGTGATTCTTTCTTTTCTTTATAGACTCCTCTGTTCTAGATGATTTTGAAAATATCACTCATGGACCATCTCATGACAATCAACACTGTTAGTTGTAAAAAGAAGTATCTTCAAGACCCTAAACCAGGCTAATCAAATCAGAAATTCTGGGTTATTGCATGACATGGTAGATAATGCTTAGAACTATAATTTTAAATATTAATTTGGCAAATTATCCTAGGGATTTTTGTGGGTTTCTATTTTGTTAATTTTTATATCTAGTTTTTGAATTTTGCTTTTGGCACTGAAACAGCCAATATTTGTTTCTTTTTAATCTGTGTATTTTTGTTGATTTTGTTGTTTTAAAATATTCAAATTTTTATATTGAACTATGACCAGAATCTGAGACATTTGTATATTAACAGGTTTTTATTTTTTTGTATTTTAAATATTTAATGTCTTCAAATTCAATCTGTTTATTTGAAAATAATGTTATTTTATTTGGCATAGATTTTATGTTATAGCATTGATATTATACTTTAAGAATTTCCATTTCTTAGTAATTTCATGTAGTATCTCTCTATTAAAGATATTAAAATCTGATAAAAGTATATAAAATTTCTCATTTACGAGTATGAGGTTTTTTCAATCTAATCTTATAATTCTAACAGGTTTTACTTTATATATTTCACTATCATATTCTTGAGTGCAAAAAGGCCCATGACTATTATGTCATTTTTAGAGATCTTACCTTTCATAATTATAAAATATTTCTCCTTGTCCTTTTTAAATGGTTTTCACCTCAAGAACTACTTTCTATGTTATTAATATTGCCATATCTACTTTCTTTTCTTTCTTAAGTTTTTAATAGCCTCCAAATCTTCATCTATCTGTTTAGTTCAGCCTTTATATGCCATTTGCTTCTAATGTGTCTGTTGTAATAAGCAAACAGGTACATGTTTACATGTTAACACAGAATCTGAGATTCCAAGTTATTTAAACTATATTTCTTTTTCCTGTAAAAACTGATGTATTTGTTCTATTTTCACCCAACATCTGTTTTTTTTTTTGGTTCTGTTTTGTTTACAGTCCATTAATATTTCTTGGTGGGTCTTATTTTTTCCACTCTGATAATTATTGATTTTAATATGCTCTATCTCATTCTTTAATTATTTATGAGTGTTTCTATTTCATTATATTGATGATGAAATTTATGAAGTATTCAAAACATTTGTCCTTATAAAAGATATTTGGGAATCCTTTTGGTGATAGATCCTCCTTTCTGACCCTTATTATCCTCTATCCAGTGAATGTCTTTGATGGGGGGGGTGTTGCTGTTTTAGTTTAATTTTAGACATCTTTATTATTGTAAATAAATATAATGCAACATTTTATTTATTTAAATCTTAGTTTAAGCAAAATAATCCTTTGCATTAAAGCCTATTTTTGTTTGGATGATGAAGTAATCTCATTCTTAGTATGTTTTTGTTTACATATTTCTTTGATGCTTTTCTAAACAATTCTACTTTTCCACCAAGCGTGTTTAGTAGGGGCTAACTTGTACAGTTGCCTACCTTGGTCCATCCTCTTGAACTCTGGATCCTTCTTCAATGTCCAGTGATATTTTCTTTTCTGATATAAACCACAAGTCAGAGGAAAAGAATGTTTGCAAGGACAGTAAAACAAAATGGTTAAGAACTCAAACTTCAGGGTTAGGCTCCTGGAGTTACTATACATAAAATATTTAGAACATTATATAATAAGAGATGTAGCAGTAATAACTAGTGTTATATACTTCTCTTTTGTAACAGCTTTATTGAGATAAAAGTTGTATTTAACGCAATTCAGTTCAGTTCAGTCCTTCAGCCCTACTGTTTGTGACCCCACGGGCTGCAGCATGCCAGGCGTCCTTGTCCATCACCAACTCCCGGAGCTTGCTCAAACTCATGTCCATAGCGTAGGTGATGCCATTCAACCATCTTACCTTCTGTCATCCTCTTCTCCTCCTGCCTTCAATTTTTCCCAGTATTGCGGTCTTCTCCAATGGGTCAGTTCTTCACACCAGGTGGCAAAGTATCAGATCTTCCAATGAATATTCAGGACAGATTTCTTTAGGATTGACTGGTTTGATCTCCTTGCAGTCCAAGGGAATCTCAGGAATCTTCTCCAACACCACAATTCAAAAGCATCAATTCTTTGGAGCTCAGCTTTCTTTATAGTCCAACTCTCATATCCATACAAACTACTGGAAAAACCATAGCTCTGACTAGATGAACCTTCATTGGCAAAGTAATGTCTCTGTTTTTAATATGCTATCTAGGTTGGTCATAGAAATATATATATATACATACAGATTTTTTTTAATTAATTGATTTTTCTCTTCCCTGATGGCTCAGCTGGTAAAGCATCTGCCTACAATGCAGGAGACCTGGGTTCAATCTCTGGGTCAGAAAGATCCCCTAGAGAAGGAAATGGCAACCCACCCCAGCATTCTTGCCTGGAGAATCCTGCGGATGGAGGAGCCTAGTAGGCTACAGTCCATGTCGTAGTAGGCAAAGAGTAGGACACGACTGAGCGGCCTCACTTTCACTTTCACTTTTCAAATTATTTTTAGTACATTCATGGAGTTGTTTTACCTTTATCACTATCAATAAGAAATCCTGTAACTCTTAGCTATGACCCCCTCCCCTCTCATTCAAACTCTGTAGCCCTAAGTATACCATTAATTTACTCTTTTCCTATTGAATTGCTTATTTGGGCCATTTAGTATAAATAGGATTATGTAACATGTGGTCATTTATGACTGGCATCTTTAAATTAGCCTAATGTTTTCAAGTTTTGACCACGTTTTAGTATGTATTAGCATATCACTTCTTGCTGAATAATATTCTGTTGCTTAGAAATACTACATTTGTTTATCTATTCATTAGTTATGTATATTTGGGCTGTTTTCAATTTTGGGGTGTTATGAATAAAATTGCTATGAATGTTCATATACAGGTTTCTTTTTTGTGAGCATCTATTTTTCATTTCTCTAGTATATAGACCTAGAAGTGGAATTGCCCTGTCAAATGGTTACTCTAGGTTTAACTTCTGGAAGAACTAAAAAACTATTCTTTAAAGTGGTTGCATCATTTTACTTGCCACCAGCACTGTAAAAATGTTCACATTTCTCTATACTCTCACCAACTTTTGTTAATAATTGATTTTCTTGATTATAACCACCCTAATGGGTGTGTGTTTTAAAATGTAAGTTTTGTTATTAGAATGTAGGTGAGGCCAACCGATCAGGAGATGACTGTTGTTGAAAAGAGTTTGTTTTTCACAGTTCCCATGAGGAGGAGGTGCACTTGGCCATGCAGGCCATATGTGGAAGCACGCGGTTTGGTTTTCACAGGAAAGAGAAGGCAAGGATTGGCCCCTGAGAATGATTTCAGAGCACCCTGAACTTCCCCGGGGGGTACTAGTGATAAAGAATTCACCTGCAGTGCTGGAGGAGACATAATGAGACTTGGGTTCTAGGTCAGGAAGGTCCTAGGTCAGGAAGATCCCTTGGAGAAGGGAATGGCAACCACTCCAGCATTCTTACCTGGAGAATCCTATGGACAGAGGGGCCTGGAGGACCGCAGTCCATGGGGCTGCAAAAGTCAGACGTGACTGAGTGACTGAGCATGTTAACACCGAGTTATAGGGCTCTCCCTAGGCACCTGTTATCCTGCCCTGCAATAGTTAGGACATGTGATGGTGCATTCTGGCCTCTAAGAGCCAGATAGAAGAGTTGGCTATTGTGTAAACTCTGGATTGGTGGGTTTGCATGTGAAAGGCACAGTTACAGGAGAATCTTTTTTTTTTTTTTTAATCTGTAAGAATTAGCCTCTCCTGGGAGGATTAGTCCCTCCCAGGTTGACAGACCCTCAGGTGCCAGAACATTGAGAACCCAGAAAAGAAGTTGCACAGATGCACGTATCTAAAGAACTGTCACTCCACATTTCGTTCATGTGTCCTTTTTTCATACTACCAGCTGCTACAGGCCTCCTTGCATGATTTCAAATACCATGGGGAGGTTGAATACATCTAGCGGGTATAAGGCAATGGTTATATTGAAACCATTCAGTAATAATCTGCATTATGAAAGATGCTAGATGTATGAATCATTGGTCTTTAAGACATTGGACCTGTTCCTATTGTTACAGTCTCAGTCTGTCCTGAAGTCTGTTTTTTACTTCCTTGGTAGACTGAGGGATGAGGAGGCTCTCTTGTTTCTCTCTCTCCCCCGCCCCCACACAGAAATGGATGCACACACACAGTTTAAAGAACCTTAAACATAGCAACATCCATGTCTTTTTAGAGCACTGAAGGGTCAAGAACATGCTAAGATACACACAAATACTATATCTTGTGGAAATTTAAAAATGTTAAAAATGTACAAGTTGTCAAAAAGAGTCAATGCCTGATATTAGGTTACTGTTCATCTTAGTTATATGTCATTAGTACAACAACAAATAACATTATTGTTATTAAATATCCCAATAAAGTCTTTCAAACTTTGTAAGGATAGATAATAGTAAATAAACTATTTCAAAATATGAATATGTAGAACTCCATTTATTTTGTAGTCTTATTTTAATTCCTATAGCAAATCTAATATCTAATACAGATGGCCCCCAAAAAATCTTATAACTAATGCCTTTTTATCAACAAGATGAAATGAGTAAAATATAAGTTGAATTCAGTGGTGACATACCATGTCCAACAGTTTAAGCCAGCCATGCAGACGTGGTTTAATGCTAAGAACGGTGACATCATCTCCCATCAATACCCCAAATGTTTACTAATAATAGTAATTCCTACTTGCGCTTTTATGGGGCAGTTTTTCTGTCATCATGTAGCATAGTTACCTTTATGTGTCCCTGTGGTAAGCCTTTAGGGTGCAGAGACATGGAGGAATTCATACATCACTTTCTGAGGGTTGGAGGTGAGGGAATATCCAGGTAGTCACAATCTGTAATATTAGCACTTGTCTTATTAAGAATCACTTGTAATCCCCACTGTAACTTTAATAAAATGCTTAAATCCATGAATCTACATTTTCATAGATGAAGCTATAGATCCATAGATTTAAACATTTATAGATTTACAATCTATAAAGTGTTTCAAGTGAAGGAGCATTACTGAGCTTGACAAAATTAAAATAATTAATATATGATAACCTTAAAGTAAACGGCTTAATACTGAAACTGTTAGAATTAAAACTCTCAAAAATGTGAGTTCCTACATATAATGTCTTAAATAATCAGCCTGGCAATTCCAGACAATCACATGAAGCAGAAAAGTGCAATTTTTAAAAAAGATTCATTGTATATTCAGATCAAAATTTAGGTGTGAAACCAAGCAGCCCCCTTTGCGGCCCTTCAAGGTTTGAATACAAAAGGCTTCCTGTGCCCCCCATTTCTCATTTTTAGGGAACAGGCTTCAAACTCCTGGAGTTTCCCTGGATTCCAAAAGGGCAGATTCCAAGTTTCTGATTAGACACAGCAGGCTGTGTAGAAACAAAGGAAGAGCAGTTAAGAAACAATAGTGCAGCCTTGGGCCAGTTCTGGTCCCTTCTCAAGGGATGCATATAACAATATAACTACCAAGTTTTTCTGCAGGAACTAAGGTCTATACCCAGGTAGAGGATGATAACTTCAGGCTGAGCAAAAGATTCCTGAAACAAGGCTCTGTCAGAAGAAGGTCCAATCAGAAGAAAGTCACATGCCCTCAGACCTCACTCCAAGTGTAGTCTTTAGAAACTCTTGAGAACCATCTGAGCACTCAGGTCTTTTGAGAACAAGCCATCTGCACTCCTTGCTTAACCCTGAAATAAAACTTTCTCTGCTCCAAATTCCAACATTTCTGTTTGTTTCACCACACTGTGTATCACACACACACAAACTAGTGTTAGATGAGGATAAATTTGAGATTTCAGTTCAGTTTATTTCAGTTGCTCAGTTGTGCCTGACTCTTTGCGAACCCATGGACTGCAGCACACCAGGCTTCCTTCCCTATCACCAGCTCCGAGAATTTACTCAAACTCATGTCCTTGCCAGCCAACTATCTTATCCTATGTTGTCCCCTTCTCCTCCTGATTTCAATTTTTCCCATTGTCAGGGTCTTCTCCAATGAGTCAGTTCTTCAGATCTGGTGGCCAAAGTCTTGGAGTTTCAGCTTCAACATCAGACCTTCCAATGAATATTCAGGATGGATTTCCTTTAGGTTGGACTGGTTGGATTTCCTTGCTGTTCAAGGGACTCTCAAGAGTCTTTTCCAACACCACAGATCAAAAGCATCACTTCTTCAGCGCTTAGGTTTCTTTATAGTCCAACATTCACATCCATACATGACTACTGGAAAAACCATAGCTTTGACTAGATGGACCTTTGTTGGCAAAGTAATGTCTCTGCTTTTTAATATGCTGTCTAGGTTGGCCATAACTTTTCTTCCAAGGAGCAAGCGTCTTTTAATTACATGACTGTAGTCACTATCTGCCATGATTTTGGAGCCCAAAAAGATAAAGTCTGTTTCCATTGCTTCCCCATCCATTCGTCATGAAGTGATGGGACTGGACACCATGATCTTAGTCTTCTGAATGCTGAGTTTTAAGCCAACTTTTCCACTCTCCTCTTTCACTTTCATCAAGAGGCTCTTCAGTTCTTTGCTTTTTGTCGTAAGGGTGGTGCCATCTGCATATTTGAGGTTATTGATAATTTTCCTGGCAAACTTGATTCCAGCTTGTGCTTCATCCAGCCTAGCATTTCTCATGATGTACCCTGTATATAAGTTAAATAAGTAGGATGACAATGTACAGCCTTGACATACTCCTTTCCTAATATGGAACCAGTCTGTTGTTCCATGTCAAGTTCTAACTGTTGGTTCCTGATCTGTATACAGATTTCTCAGGAAGCAGGTCAGGTGGTCTGGTATTCCCATCTCTTGAAGTATTTTTCACAGTTTGTAGTGATCCACACAGTCAATGTCTTTGGTACAGTCAGTAAAGCATAAGTAGATGTTTTTCTGGAACTCTCTGGCTTTTTCAATGATCCAACAGATGTTGGCAATTTGATTTATGGTTCCTCTGCCTTTTCTAAATCCAGCCTGAACATCTGTAAATTCATGGTTCATATACTGTTGAATCCTGGCTTGGAGAATTTTAAGCATTAATTTGCTAGCCTTGAGATGAGTACAGTTGGGCAGTGGTTTGAACATTCTTTAGCATTGCCTTTCTTTGGTATTGGGATGAAATCTCACCTTTTCCAGTCCTGTGGCCACTGCTGAATTTTCCAAATTTGCTGGCATATTAAGTGCAGCACTTTCAAAGCATCATCATTTAGGATCTGAAATAGCTCGACTGGAATCCCATCACCTCCAATCTAGCTTGTTTATAGTGATGCTTCCTGAGGCTCACTTGACTTTGCACTCCAAAATGTCTGGCTCTAGGTGAGTGATCACACCACCGTGGTTATCTGGGTCATGAAGATCTTTTTTGAATAGTTCTTCTGTGTAAATAAATTTAGATTTATTAAGGGGAAAAAAAGGAAAATATAAACATCTATTTCATACAAGGTGGAGAGGATTTTGTAAACTCAAAAATTAGAGATAATAGTGACATGATTATAATTGATTATAAAAGAATTTGCTACATTCTTTTTTCTAAGTAACACAAATTAAAAGTTAAATAACTAGAATATATATTTATGTAAGTTAAAAATAAAAGGAGTGATATTGTAAATTTATGGGGACTTTTCTTGGTGGCTCAGACAGTAAAGAATTCGCCTGCAATGCAATAGACCTGGGTTTGATCCCTGGGTTGGGAAGATTCCCTGGAAAAGGGATTGGAAACCCACTTCAGTATTCCTACCTAGAGAATTCCATGTACAAGGGCTCCTGGAATGCTAAAGTCCACAGGTTCACAAAGAATCTTATATGACTGAAGTGACTTAGCACTAGCACTATTTTTAATTTATAAATATCTTACAAATTGATAAATAGTATCACCTCTTCTACAAACAAATAAGTAAAAGTCATAAATATTATTTTACAAAAGAAATAAAATGGTTAATATATGTAAAAAAAGGTTTAGGCTTACAATCATTTTAAGAAACAAATTAGTACTACAAAATGTTAAAACTTTTTACCTATCAAATTTTCCCTGTCCCCAGAAATAAATCACAAGAATATGTAACAGTAGGTAATTTCATGTGGTTAATTAATAAGAATGACAAATTGGAAGCACTTTAATTGCTCAAAATGGAAAGTTGATCAAATAAATGATGTTAGCATCCAGACAATGTAGTAATAGGCATTTGATATAATATTTAAACTCCTAACAATTACGTTCTTTAATGTGGCTAAGAAAAATCTTAGTCTAATAAATTATTACATGCTGGTGTGATATGTGCCTATGCTTAAGCATTTTGCAATATTTAATCTAATATTTTTACCATAAATTGAATTAATTGTACAGTACAAAAACAAAACTGCCACCCTATATACACACATATAGCGTATATTCTGTATATTTTAGAAAACTAATAAATAAAAGTAATGAAATCCAACTGTAATTTCTAACATTTTTTGGGTGCTTTTAAATCTTCTTGGTTGCCTAACTGTATTTTATAAAGTATCCATAGTAATAATTTTAAAAGAAATGCAGAGAATGCTAGATGTACAAAAACTGGTCTTTACTAGTAGAAAACTGAAACGATGAACTCCTAATCAATGTTACTAGAGTTTTGTGAAGTATGGTATATTTAGAGACATAAACATATTTCTGCCTATCTACACATAGGCATGTCTCTATGTGTGCACGCATTCTAAGTCACTTTAGTCATATCTGACTCTCTTTGACCCTGTGGACTGTGGCCCAACAGACTCCTTTGTCCATGGGATTTTCCGGATGAAAATAATGCATTGAGCTGCCATGCCCTTCACCAGGATATCTGTATACATACATATGAATGTGTAAATGTATATATGGAACCACGAGTCAGGATTAAAGAAATTGATGACTAGCAGAAATTCTTAATTGCTTCCTACAGAACAGCAGAGAAGAAAACAGCTTGTTGAAATTCCTTTTCCTTCTAAGACAAGAAATTTGGTTGACTCCAGTTAGAACCACTATGACTGAGCAGAATGCACCTGCTTGTCTGAAGGGTGATCTCTAGAGGTCACAACCTAAATTTCTACCACATGTTTTACACCAACATTTCCCAAATTTTCATATGACCCATGAAGAAACATGAAACTTTCTTAAATCAGGTAAACAACCACAATTTCTCTTTCTTCAACACCCAAAACTCTGAAATATCTACTTCATCTTCCTATACAGGAGACCATTTGAACTGGCTTCCTGCCTCTGCTTGCCCCACTTGCAATGAACCTTTCTTTCTGAGAAAGACCAGTGCTTCAGTGTTTGACTTTTCATCGTGTACTGACAAATTACTCGGTGTGGTACACATATATGTATATGCATATCAGATAGATCAGGTGGGGAGAGACTTCTACTCCATTAGGCAGGGCAGCACCCACTCTCTGCAGGAAATAGTTACAGCAGAGAAAGATCTCCGCCTCAATTCCCAAGGAGCATCTTGAAGAGGAAGTCTCTCAGAGGGGAACTGTTAGGGAACCTACTGACTAAAACCACCTATCCTGACAAGGCAAGATAGTAGACACTTGCATGAATTATCATAACCACAAGAGGTCCTGTTAAGGAATGCAGAACTGATGAGCTACCACTGACTGGAAGAACTCAGGGAAAGTCAAAAGGAGAGAGGAGGTGCCAGTCTGTATGTCCTACCAGCTACACAGAATCCTTCCTGTTGGAATCCATCCAAATACACAGAATCGTTGCTGTTGGAATCCATCTTGAATGAGCGATGCCTGTACCTCCAGAGAGGACTTTAAGTCAGAATGATCAGCCAGAGACAATCTGGAAACTCATCCTGTCACGCTAAAACCTGAGGCTGCAAGCCACGTGGCAGGGCAGTCCTCCTGGGTTCCCCTTTCTGCTTTCCACCTGGGAGCCCCTCCCCAATGTGGTCTCCTGCTTTGTCAGGAGACGTAGCTCTGCAGGCAATCTATTTTTGAGTATTAAACAAGAGCCCACTCTCGAGCCCTGAAAGGGGTCCCCTTTGCAATGAGAGCAGCCAGAAGAGCCAAGGAGGGTAGAGGACAGTGCCTTCCCCCCTGGAGACACAGAACAGCTGAAGGAAATGATTAAAAGATACCAGTAAGAAACTTACTGATATGAAAAAATTGCATTTCAGAAAACATAGCAAAGTCATATTGGTTTTTATGAATATATATTGAAAAAAAGCCCTATTGTTTCTCAATGTTTACTCACATTCCCCCAACCTAGTTGTTTTCATTTTTATGTTTGGTTTCAGTGCTTGATCTATGTTTCTACATATTTTTATTTTATTACAATAAAATAGGCAATTTTCTGTTTTCTAACTCAATTTTATGTTTTTTAAATTTTTCATGTTGTTTATAATCTTTATATTTATTATTTTATTAACTACATGATACCACTGTGAGTTAATATAGGACATTTACTGAACCTAGGTGATACTGTAGTTTTAGCTGTTTTTTCCTTTATGTTTTTACCCTTAAAAATTACATGGCTATGAAAATCTAGATACAAATTATTTCACTTTTTCAAGAATGGGTGTATGATGTTAAATAGGAAAAAAAAAATTTCTTTTGGCTTCCAATAACTATCATACTCTTATGGTTTCTAAGGCAATTGTTCTGATTCACTACGTTTTTGGCAATACAAAGTGTTTTAAGCAATTCTGAGCTTTACTAAGATTAAATATCATAAACAGTTCATTTTTCAAATAATTGTTAATATGTATGTTACCTCAATAGCATTAAGTATTTCTTTAACATATCACCTTACTATTGTTTCAATTTGCAGAGATTGAATATTTGACCACATTACTTTTTCACTTTAATATACTGTCTTATTTGAATTCTTTATTTAAATTATTTACTAATTTATCATTTTAAAACTTTATATAAGCATCTTTGAAAGCTGATTAAAAAAACAGCTATAAGAGCACATTTTGAGAAAGATATTTTACATAGTAAATATATGACAGGAAATTATGTCAGGCAAAACAACAGCACTGTGGTTTTGTAAGAGCCTGTGTTTTCAAAGGATGCTTATTGAAATATTTAGGAGTCAGTGGCTTTTTCAGCTGCTTTAAAATGCTTCCTCAAGAGAAAAAAAAATAAAGTAGAAAAATAAAACAATATATAAAGCAAACCAAAAGTGCCAAAATCATGATACTTATTTCTTATTTATGATAAGTTTATGAGTTTTCATTTTACCATAGTCTCTATTTCCGTCTTTCCCAATTTTTACATGCATTTTTAAATACATTAAAATGCATATATAGATAAGCAAACACTTAAAATATATTTTAGGTAAGTGTAACTTCTGTCATATTTATTGACTAATATTCTCTTTCACTCAAATTTTCAAATTTGATGTGCTAAACATCACGTTTTAGCTTTTATAAAGAGAATCAGTGACAAAATTTAAGGTCCATGGATAATGTAATTCCTTGCTTTTTCTAAGAGGGCCAAGCAGGTCTCTCACCAGTAACCTTTCCACAACAAACATGTTTGCCTTCCTGTCTTTAATGTTCACTTTCTCTGTTTGGGATTATGACAGCTCACAGGATTAAATTCTCCATGTATTGATTTGGATGTGTTGCTTGTTGTGCTTTGATCGAAAGAAACACAGTTTTCCCTCTGCAGTGGTAAGGTGCAGTGGAGAGATGGCATCATTTTCACAAAAGTCATTTCTAAAGTGCTTCCCCTTTGCTGACAACCATCAGTATATTTCCTCTTTTGAATTATAAAGTGTTAACATTGAATAGAGATGAAGAAGATAATCTTTTTCCTTTGGTTATTAAAGGCCAACTAGATCTTTAAACTCAAAGCAGTTCATGAGGCATCAGTTTAAGTGTAGCTCTGTAGAAATCTCAAGGATTGTTTTTTAAAAAATGTCCTTAGTGAAGTCAATTAATAGGCAGGAGATCAAAGATTCTATTTTGATTTTTAAATATATGTACAACTGAGCCATCATTAGTAGAGAAAAGAAAAATATTACATTTATTTAAGGTGTAAATTGTGAGCTAGTCACACTCACAGATATCATCTCATCAAATGTGCTCTTGAGAGTTAGGCGTTGAAGACCAATTTAATGAAGAAGAAATCTGAAGCTAAGTGATGGGTCTGTGTTTTGAGTCCTACTTCTGTCTCATACCAGGATCCACTCTGTTCCTCCAGACACTGCTGAGCAATGTTTTGTAAGCAGGGGGGTCTGGGTGGCATGCACCACACTCACTCCCTTAAGAATTCATACCCCCAAGTAAATGACTGTGTTAAATCACCTTAAATGCAATGCAAATGCTTTACAAGGTAAGTGAACCAGCCCTCTTATTAAATGTAAGCAGAAAAGAATGAAGATATATGTTCATAATCGATTTTCCAGACAGTAAGCACTAAATAAGGAAGCCATATCTGTGTAGAATCTTCTTTTTTTGTATTTCAAAATTTGAAAGAAGACTTTGAAATCTTTAATAAAAACCCTCAACATAGTCCCTCAGCAGTAACTGACCCTGTTTTCCCTTTTAGAATAGGATGGCTCTCTTCCCTTCCTAAACTTCAACACTGCTGTAAGGCTCAAAATGAAGCAACATATTAGATGTGAAAAGCTCTGCAGAATATAAAGTCATTTATGAATATAAGAATTGGTGTCACTGCTAGCCCTGAATTTAGGCTTAGTTAAATATTTGGCAAAGAAACTATTTTGAATGCTGCAAAAGTTCTGGCTCCAGTATTCTCCTATATTGCATTTAGGATATAGCCAGTGAATTTTGGGAATAAGAGATAAAGATGAATTCGGGTTTAGAGGTCACTCTTTATACCCTGAGCTCTGTAATCTTACAGGAGGAGCACTCAGTGTGGAATGTGAGTCTCACCCTAAACCGACCCTCTCACAGAATGCCGAAAGATTCTTTGACAAATTGCTCTTCATCTGAGTGTGCATGTCATTGACCAGACCTACTCTGCCAGAATTAATGTAACCCTTCTCTGGACCCTAAAGTGTTTCTCATTTTCAGGGGATTCTTGCCTTTGTTGAACTGTCCCTGAATGATCATTAGTTTCGACGAGAGGTAAATGTCAACTTGAAACGAAAGGTGACCTAAATGCCGCAGCACCCTATGAGTATTAAAGTAGAGTGCTCATGAATTAATGAGCCCGGTGGACACTTATTCCGGATGTGGAATAGGAGGCCGCGGTTCAGCGTCGACCTCATCCGCGCGCTCGGGAAGCGACATCGCAGCTCCGGGTCACAGTGCCTAAGAGAGCTGCTCGGTTGTGGGCTACAAAATGAGCTGGCATTATCATTTTAAATGTTAATCATGCACCTCGGAAGAACTTGGGCCACTTCCCAAAATAATATAATTCTAGCTCAGTGGGAGGCAGTGCGTGTGGCATAAAGAACACAGAAATAGGAATGGGAATACCCAGCTTCCTGTATCGCCTTTGGCATTAATTCTTTGTGTCAATTCAGAAATATGACTTAAATCCTCAACTGTTCCCCCTACTCCTTGCCTCCTTCCACCTCATGCTGCTGCTAGAGAGAAAAAAAAAGTGTATTATTTTTATCAATGTGATACGTTCACCAGGTTAACGGTAAAATGGGGAAGAACAGTGTTTAAAATGAAAATTGAGTCACTTGTCCCCAAAGCTTCCTTTATCCACTGTCCCCAGACTCTCAGGATAGCCAGCTCCCAAGCAGCTGCCACCCCCAGACCAACACGCAAAGACAACCAGCTTTCATGGGCCCTGCACTGGATTCTTCCACCTCTCTTTCCTTTTCCTTTTTCTCTTTTTTGGCAATTGTCCACTTATCTCTAAACAATGTGTCTGTCCCTTTATTTTAAGTTGTTTCACCTTTGTAGACTACAAATTCACATTTTCCAAATGGGGTATCAAGCGTTCCCCATTTTTGTAGTACTCCCCTTTCACTCCAAATTTTTGAAAGATATCTTACTGTTTTTCCTTCTACTTTAGGTAACTTGGAATACCTTCTAATTTTGGTAACAACAATCTCAGTTCTCTCTCCCAGAGTCTCCCTTCAATTCAGAGTTGGTATAAACTGACACTGATTCTGTCACTATCCTGCTGCCAAAAACTTAAATTATATACTATTTGTACCTTAAATTATATTTCAGGATTACTAACGTATATGAAGAAGAGGCCAAAAATTCACTTTCTGTTCTGTATTAATTAAGTTACCAAGCTTTTATCTAAATCTTTATTCTAAAAGGTATCATAATATCTGCAATAACTATATGATATTATTTATTGCAGACACTATTCACTACAAACTGAAGAAGTTACTATTTCCTCTCCCAAAAGGCCTATTGTGGTGACACTTGATGGGGAAGCAAATGCCTGTTTCATCACATCGAGACGCCTCTGTCCGCTTAACACCCTCAGTGGTTAGGTTCCTCCACTTTTCTTTTAGATGTTCTCTTTGGGCCACATTCGTTCCCTGCACTATGCTAAACCAGCTGCCTTTTAAGCCTATTCATAGCTATTTTACTGACATTCTGTTTCAGTACTCCTGGGGTACTTATAGTATTTCCTTTGTATATAGTATTTCCTACTTTTCTCTGCTTTGGTATTTTCTCCTTAATTTTTTTCTCAATTAATTTTGTCAGGAAGTAAACCTAAACTTCCTAGTCTTTTCATGTTTGACTTTTTCCTCCTGCACTTAATTGATTTCCTGGCTTGGGTGTAGGTTGTCTGGCGGACCCCTTTGTCACTCTGAAGGCCTCTGTCTATTCTCTTCTAGCATCCTCCTGGCTGAGGGATGGCTTCCCTGGTGGCTCAGATGGTAAAGAATCCGCCTGCAATGCAGGAGACCCGGGTTCAATTCCTGGGTAGGGAAGATCCCCTGGAGAAGGGAATGGCAACCCACTCCAGTGGTCTTGCCTGGAGAATTCCATGGACAGAGGAGCCTGGCGAGCTACAGTTCACAGGATCCGTGGGGTCACAACTAAGCAGCTAACACTTTCACTCTCACTGGCTTGAGTGCCCCTATACTTCAGCCTTATGGCTATATCACTCATTTTGGTCTACACCTGAATATTTGAGCTTTATCTCAACTTCTAGGACTAAGATTTGTTCTTGCACACTCTTTGGACTCCATGAAGTAGCTTCTTTGCCTAACAGAGACTTGGATTTTGGCTTTTATCCTCAAATCTAAACCTACCCTGTAATTATCTTGTGATATGAATTCTAACACAGAACAGGCTGCTATTAATTGCCTGTATTTTCCTGTTTTTTTAACTGATAGGGGACTCAGAATATCAAAGGCCTTAAGAATCTGTATTTTGAGTCAAAGTCCCTAATGAGGTCTGTGTTGTTCTGTGAGGGTTGTGTTCACTTTCTCTTTCTCTTACATAATGAATTAATCACACTCTGCCTATCACTGTATTCTGCTGTTTGTTCTACAGTCTTGTACCATTCCTCCATTTCACCTAACATCTTGCTTTTAAATTTCATTCATCCCCATGGATCTAAATTTGTCTCCCTTTGTTTGGCTGTCCCCTGGCAACAGCCCCTATGATAGATTTCAATCTCTATAATTTCTATTACAAGGGCATTCTCTGGCGGTGGCTACCAGTGCATTAACCTCTCTGGAGCCTCATCTCATCTTTGGAGGAATGAAGTGTAAGAGGGAGGTCAGAGAAGAGACTGATGACTGAGAACCAATAAATCAGCTTTGTTTTTTCCTTCCCCCCCCCAAATCCTCTTGAAATGATCTTAACTTGTGTCCCTGGCTCCAGTCACATCCCTGATCATTCATACACCAAACTGATGCCAGAATTATTTGTGAAAATCATCCAAGCCATTATATTTGCCTGCTCCCATATTGCAAACATCAAAAATTGCCACACCTGATTAAGAGACAGTTTTGCATGAAGACATGAAGAAGGTTTTTCTGAGATTTCAAGGGGCCTCAGTAAAGAAGACCAGATTATCAAGACTGTCCTGTAAGAGAGTGGATGTGATAGGAAATGGCTGGCCTGAACTCCAAGGAATTGAAGGAGGACGTAATGGTATAGGTGATGTGGGGAGTTACAGTGGAGGGTGATGTGGCCCTGCCCCTCCCACTTTTTAATAAAGTCAGTAAACAAGACATTCTGAGTGGGATTTGATGTGCCCCAGTAAACAAAGAATGAGATATCTGTGCTCATCTGATATGATTCAGAAACAAGAAGGTTGTTAAAATTCAGGAGTAGAATCTAAGTGCAGGATGTAAAGTTCAAGTATAAAATTGGCGGAAAGACTGAGTTTACACAGGAATTGGAACAGAGGGTTGGGGCAATTTAAGTCCCATCTTACTACAGAGCCAGAGACCATGCTCCCTCGTGTATTTCCTCACGCAGCCTCTAATTCAAGATTTCTGTCTGTAGCATCTCTGTACAGGAAGAGAAACATTGAAGTGCGATGGAGTTGGCCTCAAAAACTTCACTTTATAAACCATGAGATTTTGAGCAAATAATTTTACTACACTGTGCCCCAAGGTGGCTGTAGGGTTGACTTGAGACAAATTTAAAAGTCTTGATAACACTTTACCTGATTTATATTTTGTTTTATCAAGTTTGCCTAACTTGTATCTTTCTAATGATTAAGAATATTTCCCAAATTCCCTCATAAGCAATTATGTTGACCAAGAAGTTCTTCCTTATGTCATTCCAAAAATTGTATCCCCACAGCTTTCACTCACTAGCTGGGTAGAAGTTTCTGGAACTGAGAAAAGTCAAATCTTTGAACTAGGCCACAAGGTATGTGGTCAAGAGGAGACATTAAACTTGAGTCTCCCATGAATTTCTCTTCTCCTAGAGGCAGTATTTTTCCCTGCTGAGAGTTCATTCTAGGTAGGTAGAAGTATTTTTCTCTAATATTCTTTGAAAATGAGGATAGCAATAAGTATGTAGCTATATAACTATATCTTATTCTACCTTTAGAGTGTTATTTTGATCACCCTTCATGACAGACAGTGTCAACAATGGACTATACAAACAATTTAATATCCTCTTTGAAGTAATTAGAATAGATCGTCATCTCCCTGCAACCTTTTGGAAAACTCTCTAAGACTTTCTCCAAACCTTGAAAGCAGCTGGGTCAACATGAGCTTTAATCCAGGGAGCAATCTTGTCCCCTCTGTATGCATAGGGAGCAACCCACTTACCTTTGTAAAGCTTCCCTATTAGGCTGCCATATTTGACAGTTAGCTGTCTCAAGATGGATGTGTTTTCACAAGTGCCTTAAGCTTTGGGCATTCAAGATAACTCAGTAATTTTAAGTGAAAACATGCATTACAGAAGCAATTTTACACTTGCCATGCTTAATAATATTTAAGAGTGTACAATCACATTTATTCTTGTTTTCATTTCAGCAGACACACTATAGGGAATACTAAGTATTTAGACTTACCATTATTATTGCAATTCATCTGATTCTTTTCCTTGTAAATGAATCTTTAATTAGTTAAGTTGCCACCACTGTGCTCATGTTTACAAAGTGAAGCTCTTTAAGACTAAGTTCTTGAAATTTGAAATAAACAATAATCCCTGGCTTTCTGTTGCTTCTCTGTAAAATAGTAGAGGTGTACCTAAATTGCTGCAAAGTTTTCTTTTAGGCTTCATGAGCAACAAGAGTCAAGCATTTAACTTTCTAACTACTAAACTTGTGAATCCTAAGGAATGCCTGATAATGAGTTATCACAGAGTGTATTGGGTGGATTTAGCAATGAGAACCCCTGAGAGTTCGTGAGAGTGGACTGTAGGAGGGGGCAGGCCACACAGCAGAAACAGCCCAGAATTTGGGAAATTTGTACATAGTTGATGTTCAGTCACTCAGTCATGTCCAACTCTTTGCAACCCCATGGACTGTAGCATCCAAGGTTTCCATGGCCTTCACCATCTCCAAGACCTTGCTCAAACTCAAGTCCAATGAGTCAGTGATGCCATCCATCCATCCATCTCATCCTGTCATTCCCTTCTCCTCCCGCCTTCAATTTTTCCCAGCATCGGGGTGTTTTCCAATGAGTTGGCTCTTCATATCAAAGTATTGGACCTTCATATGTGACCAAAGTATTGGACCTTCATATTCAGCATTAATCCCTCTAATGAATATTCAGGACTTATTTCCTTTAGAATTGACTAGTTTGATCTCCTTGCTGACCAAGGGACTCTCAAGAGTCTTCTCCAACACCACAGTTCAAAAACATCAATTCTTCGATGCTCAGCTTTCTTTATGGTCCAACTCTCACATCCGCACGTGACTACTGGAAAAACCATAGCTTTGACTAGACAGACATTTGTCAGCAAAGTACTGTCTGTGCTTTTTAACCTATTTTCTAGGTTTGTCATAGCTTTTCTATAACAAAGAAAGCAAGTAGCAAGCATCTTTTAATTTCATGGCTGCAGTCACCATCTGCAGTGATTTTGTAGAACAATAAAATAAAGTCTGTCATTGTTTCCACTGTTTCCCCATCTATTTGCCATGAAGTGATGGGACTGGATTACAAGATCTGAGCTTTTAGAATGTTGAGTTTTAAGTCAGCTTTGTCACTATCCTTGATTCATCTCCATCAAGAGACTCTATAGTTCCTGTTTGCCTTCTGTCATAAGGGTGGTGTCATCTGCATATCTGAGGTTATTGATACATTGATTGTCCATTGGTTTGTACACTGGCCTTCAACAAATGTTAGTGCCTTTCTCTCTTGGATGAGGATAAAGATGGTGATGATAGTGATAGCAAAACAATAATAATCATCATCATAATAGAAGCTTACAGAAAATAATTTAATTTCCTAAGGTAAAATCTAGTCCGAAGAGTGTCTTAGAATTATAATTGGGGCAGTGAGTTTTCATATATTAGTCCTTCATCAAAACCTGACCACCAGACCAGGACACAGAGTTATGATATTAGAGACTTCTAAGTCAGTGAGAACTGTTACAACATAGTAAACTCCAAGTCGATCTTTAAAACAGAAAAAATGTATTTGTCAGTTACTAAACTCAGCAAAATAAAAGATATATAAAACTGGCCTTTGCTCTAGAACATCAGAAGTTGATGGAAAGATGATACACACACATGCATGATAATTATGAAATATTAACTTCTAAGACCATGGAGTTGAAGACATACCTTTAATATTATGATATTCATTTTATTACTTCAGTTCAGTCACTCAGTCATGTCTGACTCTTTGCAACCCCATGAACTGCAGCACACCAGGCCTCCCTGTCCATCACCAACTCCTGGAGTCCACCCAAACCCATGTCTATTGTGTCGGTGATGCCATCCAACCATCTCATCCTCTGTCGTCCCCTTCTCCTCTTGCCCTCAATCTTTCCCAGCATCAGGGTCTTTTCCAATGAGTCAGCTCTTCACATCAGGTGACCAAAGTATTGGAGTTTCAGCTTCAACATCAGTCCTTCCAATGAACACCCAGGACTGATCTCCTTTACGATGGACTGGTTGGATCTCCTTGCAGTCCAAGGGACTCTCAAGAGTCTTCTGCAATACCACAGTTCAAAAACATCAATTCTTCAGCACTCAGCTTTCTTTATAGTCCAGCTCTCACATCCATACGTGACCACTGGAAAAACCATAGCTTAGACTAGATGGACCTTTGTTGACAAAGTAATGTCTCTGCTTTTTAATATTACTTCAGAATGAATTATTACATTTAGCAGAATACATGGAAATTATATATTTGTGGGTATATTTAATTCTCCTAAAGGGTTATCAAATATATTTTTCCTTATGTTTTGCTTATCTCTAGGTTTTCTCTAGTTGATTTTAATAAATTGTTTCTTATAAAAACATTTTTCTCTTTCTTTCTTTATATGGATATATATACGAAATTTTAGGTTAGTAGAAAAATTGAGAAGAAAGCTTTTTTCCCTATCCCAATATGTGCACAGATTCCTGCATTATCAACATCCCTAGTCAGAGTGGTACATTTGTTATCATTGATGAGCTTGCATTGATTCGTCATAATAACCCAAAGTCCATATTTTATCATAATGTCCTCTTTTGCTGTGTACATTCTGTTGATAAATCTACATTCTGTAGATTTATAAAAATGCATAATGGCATGTATTCATCTTTTTGATATTGAACAAAGTATTTCCATTGTCCTAAAAATCCTATGTGCTCCATGTAGTTAATCCCCTCCCCCAAACTCTAGCAATCACCAATCTTGTTATTGTCTCCGTAGTTTTACCTTTTCTAGAATATCATGTCACTGAGATCATTCAGTATGCAGCCTGTTCAGATTATCTTCTTTAAGTTAGTAATACACATTTAATTTTCTTCCACGTGTTCTAATTTCTTGAAAAAACCATTTGTTTTTAGCCCTGAACAGCATCACATGGTCTGGATCTGCCATAGTTTACTTATTCTTTAGTAAACAAAAGGAATCCTACTTTCTTCAAGGTTTTGGCAATTATGAATAAAGATGCTTTAAGCATCCATGTGAAGGATTTGTATGAACATACTTTTCAACACCTTTATGTAAATATCAAGAAGGGTTATTTCTGGGTCATATGGTAAACATATATTTATTGTGTTAGAAACCACCAAAATGATTGTATGATTTTGCATTCCCAACAGCAGCAAATGAGAGTTCCTGTTGCTCTACAATCTCACCAACTCTACTGTTGTCAGTATCCAGATTTAACTGTAGTAGTATTAAATATCTCATTGTAATATACAGTTTTATTTCCCTGATGACATGTACCATGGAGCATCTTTTTGTATAGTTATTTGTCACAATGCACCTCTAAGGAGGTGTCTATTCAGGTCAGGTCTTTGGCATATGTTTCAGCTAGGTTCTTTTTTTTTTTAATTATGATTGAGTTTTAAGAGGCTTTGTATACTCTATATAACAGTTCTTTACCAGATGTCTCTGGTAAATATATACACACACACACACACACACACACACACAAACATATATATATATATATATATATATATATATATATATATATATATATATATATATAATTTCTTTTTTTCCCAGTCTGTGGCTTTTCTTGTCATTCCTTGATATTGCCTTTCACAGAGAACAGGTTTTTAATTTTAGTGAAGTCAAATTTCTCAGCTATTTCTTCTATAGACTATGGCTTTTGTGTTGTATTTAAAAAGTCATTGTCAGTGTGGCCAAGATGACAGAGTAGGAAGACCCTGAGCTCACTCTTCCCACAGGAACACCAAAGTTATAATTATTTACAAGGCAACTAGTGGTAAGAACAACTTGAGGAGTAGCAGAAAATATTTTCCACAACTAAAGACACAAAAAAACGAACCACAGCAAGAAGGAAAGGGGAGATAGAGATGCAATATCCACAGCCCCCCAGGAAAGTAACCCACAAAATGGAGGATAATCGCAATTTCAGAGGCTATCCCTAAGGGGAAAAGGGTCTAGGCCCCACATCAGTCAGCCCAGCCAGGAATCCTGCCCCAGGAAGACAAGCCCCCAGACCATCAGGCGTTTAAGGCTGAGCCTTGTTACAGGAGAAATGGAGGCCTGTGTGTGTGCTTTGTCGCTCAGTCGTGTCCTGCTCTCGGCGACTCTATGGACTGTAGTTGGCCAGGCTCCTCTGTCCATGGGGATTCTCCAGGCAAGAATACTGGAGTGGGTTGCCATGCTCTCCTCCAAGGGATCGTCCCAACCCACGGAACAAACTAAGGTCTCCTGTATTGCAGGTGGGCTCTTTACCATCTGAGCCACTGGGGAGACCCATAGGAAACAGTGATTCTGCTCTTAAAGGGTGTGTGTAAAGTCTCACATGCTTCAATACCCAGCACACAGGCAGTCACTTGAAAAAAATCTGTGTCATCACCATTTGCTTATCTTAGAGAACCTTCCACAGAGGGAAGAGACAACTGGGGCCCCGCTTAGGGACATAGACACTGGTGGCTGCCGCTTTGGGGAATCTTGCTCTCCCATGTAGACTGTGCCGATGCAAGTACCATGTTGGGGCCCTTCTTTTAGCCTATTAGCGCTGGGGGATTGCTCAACAGCCAGGCTGTTAGCACTCGTTCTGGGCTCCCCAAGCCGACCCTGGGGACCCAGCCCCACATACCAGCAGAATTGCATCAGCTCTGTCTGTTCCTCTTGGCCTTCCTACCCTCCCCTTGATGCAGCAGCCACCTGTCCCCGAACCCAGCTGTACCCACAGTGCATCAGACCAGCTCCAAGACCTCAAAGGGTCCCCCAGCCAACCACCCTGGGACTCATCTATCAGTGAGCCAGCACCCACTGTGCAAGGCATGACTGGAGGACTCCCTAACTTCTGTCATACCCAGGGGAGCCAACCTCACCAGAACAGAGGTCCCGCACAAATTACTTATGGGATGCCCCTAACGTATATAGCTCTGGTTACCAAAATAGAGTGAGCTGGAAAGGCCTTATGTAGGAGAAATCTTACAAACCCTTTCCAAGACTAGGAAACATAACTGACATACCTAACAGAGAACAAACACAGAAGCTTAGGCAAAATAAGACAACAGAGGATATATTCCAGAAAAAGAACCAAGGTAAACCCCCAGGAGAACTAAGTGAATAGGAGATAAGCATCTAGTCTATAAAAGAGTTCAAGGTAATGCTCTCACAATTATGGGGATCCCGGTGAATTGGTCCTCCTGGAGAGCTGTCTCTGTTGAACATCCAGTTATTCACCAGTTACAGCTGAGGTTTGCCCGCTCTAGCACAGTTTCTACGGATGTTCCTGCTAGTGAATTTCTGTCCTTTAAGACAAGCCTGTCTATGTGTGCCTGTCTTGTTCTCCAACCTTGAGAGCAAGGGTTTGCTCAAGTGTCCTCACTTGTCTTAGGGATCCTACAGACGTTGTTTTTCCCTCTGTTTAGATCTTCACTTGTTATGACAGAATTGTGACTTTAAAGATCCTTATGTATGGAACTAGAATCTGGTAGTCTTTTATGTAAACTTTAAGAAGACTATAAATAAAGTGTTGAGTAAATAAGGACATAACTACTGCCAAAGCACTGGTTAAGTATATATTAGGAGCTTGAACTCCTACTTTAGGTGATATAAGTGTAAAAATAGGACATCAATGTATATGAATTCATCCAGAAATGTAAATAGAACACAGATTCTAGTCCAGACACTGTCTGAACTTGAGGCTGAATGTCAGCAGTCAGTCCAATGTTGGAAGGCTGGAGTGCAGTTTCAACAAGGCATGTGCTGCCTAAATCAGTGAAGGGCATGTGCTGATTCACAAGCATTGTTAGCCAGGTAGGGCCTAGTTCTTAGCACAATAGCTCTCTCTATGAATTCCAGTAAGTGTCCACACAAAAGGCTATTTATTTATTTATTGAAGTAAAGTTGATTTATAATGTGTTGGTGCCTGGCGTGCAGCAAAGTGATTCAGCCCTCTCTCTATATCTATCAATCAATCTATCTATCTAACGATCTATCTATCTATAAGCAAAGCACATATATAATACATATGTATGTGTGTGTGTTCTCTCCCTCTGTGATCAGTTGTGTCTGACTCTTTGTGACCCCCCCACCTCCCCCACACACTATAGCCCACCAGTTTCCTCTGCGCATGGGATTTCCCAGCCATAATACTGGAGTAGGTTGCCATTTCTTTCTCCAGTGGACTTTCCCACCCAGTCTTCTGAACCCAGGGATCAAACCCATGACTCCTGCCTTGGGAAGTGGATTCTTTACCACTGCACCACCTGGGTGTGTGTGCACATATATATTCTTTTTCATTATGCTTTATTACCACATATGAAACATAGCTCCCTGTACCATGCAATTGGAAGTTTATTTTTTCAGTTCAGTTCAGTCACTCAGTCGTGTCCAACTCTTTGCAACCCCATGAATCACAGCACGCCAGTCCTCCCTGTCCATCACCAATTCTCGGAGTCCACCCAAACCCTTGCCCATTGAGTCAGTGATGCCATCCAACCATCTCATCCTCTGCCATCCCCGTCTCTTCCTGCCCTCAATCTTTCCCAACATCAGGGTCTTTTCAAATGAGTCAGTTCTTTGCATCAGGTGGCCAAAATTATTGGAGTTTCAGCTTCAACATCAGTCCTTCCAATGAACACCAAGGACTGATCTCCTTTACGATGGACTGGCTGGATCTCCTTGCAGTCCAAGGGACTCTCAAGAGGCTTCTCCAACACCACAGTTCAAAAGCATAAGTTCTTCAGTGCTTAGCTTTCCTCACAGTCCACCTCTGACATACATGCATGACCACTGGAAAAACCATAGCCTTGACTAGATGGACCTTTGTTGACAATGTAATATCTCTGCTTTTTAATATGCCATCTAGGTTGGTCATAACTTTCCTTCCAAGGAGTAAGCATCTTTTAATTCCATGGCTACAGTCACCATCCACAGTGATTTTGGAGCACAAAAAAAAAATAATAATAATAAAGTCAGCCACTGTTTCCCCATCTATTTGCCATGAAGTGATGGGACCAGATACCATGATCTTAGTTTTCTGAATGTTGAGCTTTAAGCCAACTTTTTCACTCTCCTCCTTCACTTTCATCAAGAGGCTCTTTAGTTTTTCTTCATTTTCTGCCATAGGGATGGTGTCATCTGCATATCTGAGGTTATTGATGTTTCTCCCAGCTATCTTGGTTCCAGCTTTTGCATTCTCCAGCCCAGCATTTCTCATGATGTACTCTGCATAGAAGTTAAATAATCAGGGTGACAATATGCAGCCTTGATGTACTCCTTTTCCTATTTGTAACCAGTCTGTCGTTCTATGTCCAATTCTAACTGTTGCTTCCTGACCTGCATACAGGTTTCTCAAGAGGCAGGTCAGGTGGTCTGGTATTCCCATCTTTTTCAGGATATAATAGTTTGCATCTGCTAATACCAAACTCTTCATCCAACCTTCCCCTTTGAAGTCTGTTCTCTACATCCATGGGTCTGTCTCTATTTCATAGATAAATGCATTTATGTCATGTTTTTGGTCTCACATGTGAGTGATGGCATATGCTATTTGTCTTTTACTTCATTTAGTATGATAATCTCTACGTCCATTCATATTGCTGCAAATGGTGTCATTTTATTATTTTTTATTGCTGAGTAGTATTAAACTGTATATATGTACTAGACTTTTATCCTGTCTTCTAGCAATGGACATTTTTGTGGTTTCCACATTTTAGCTATTTTAAATAGTGCTGCTATGAACATAGGGGTGCATGCATCTTTTTTTAGAGCTTGGGCCAAATATATGCCCAGGAATGGGATTGCACGATCATTTGAAAACTCTATTTTTAGTCTTTGGAGGAACTGACTCAATGGACATGAGTTTAGGTAAACTCCAGGAGTTGGTGATGGACAGGGAGGCCTGGAGTGCTGCGGTTCATGGGGTCGCAAAGAGTTGGACACGACTGAGTGACTGAACTGAACTGAACTATTGTATTCTCCATACTCTCTGTAACAGTTTACATTCCCAAAAACAACATAGGAGTTTCCTTTTTTCTCCCACACCCTCTCCAGTATTTGCTATTTGTAGACTTCTTAATGATGGGTGCTCTGAGGTGGTATCTCTTGGTAGCTTTGATTTGAATTTCTCTAAATTTGAAATGCTGAACATCGTTTCATGTAACTATTGGCAATCTGGATGCAAAAAAAACAAGTTTTCTAATGTGAATTGCACATGATGTAACTTGATTTATCTTTACCTCAAACTAAATAGATATATAACATGTCAAAAGTCTTTCCAGCCTAATAGACATTTAGAAATTTCTAGTAACGCACACAAAGAAGCAGATAGGAGCACCACCCTTCCCATGAATAAGAAAATCACTAAAAGCTCCAGTCAAATGCCAACGTTTCAATGGCAACAGTATAGGAAAAAGAAAGCAAGGTAATGTGGTCTATTGAGCTGAATATAGCAGAGAAAAGTGTAGCTTACAAGAGATCCATGTGCATGTTTGTGTGTATTTCAGAAACTAACTTAGAAAATAGCTGGCCTAGAAGGTATGCTCCCTATTCAATACTGAATAATAATTAATACTTTAAACATAGGATTAATGACTAAAATCTGTAATAATTTTCTCTGTATCTATAAGAAAAAAATAGAAAATATTTTTTTAAAGAAGGTCATTGAGGAGGAGGAGCTAAGATGGCAGAGGAATAGGACGGGGAGACCACTTTCTCCCCTACAAATTCATCAAGAGAGCATTTGAACGCTGAGCAAACTTCACAAAACAATTTCTGACCACTAGCAGAAGACATCAGGCTCCCAGAAAAGCAGCACATCATCTTCAAAAGGAGGTAGGACAAACTATAAAAGATAAAGAGAGAGACAAAAGAGCTAGGGACAGAGACCCGTCCTGGGAAGGGAGTCATAATAGAGGAAGTTTCCAAACACCAGGAAGCCCTCGCACTGGCGGGTCTGGGGGAAGCTTTCGAATCTCAGAGGGCAACCTAACTGGGAGGGAAAATAAATAAAACCCACAGATTACTTGCCTAAAAGCAACTCCCAGCAGAAAAGTACCCCAGATGCCCACATACGCCACCAGCAAGTGGGGGCCGGACGGAGAGGAGCGGGCCGCATTGCCTAGGGTAAGGACCAGGCCTGAATGCCCTGAGGGCAATCACAGGGAGCTAACGTGAGATGGCAACTTAAAGTGTGGGACAGCAAGAGAGAGAGAGAGAAAAATCAACCGTTCGCAGAACAAAGGGACTGAGCAATCCCAGAGAATAGCTAGCCAGCTGCGGACCGGCCCATCCCCGCCAGAGGCAGGAGGCAGGGGGTGGTGAGAGGGGCAAACTCGGCCCCAGAGACGGCGCTCCCTACCAAACTGCAAACTGGCCTCCAGTTTCTAACCAAAGACTTCCTGAGATTCTGGATGGTCGACATCTGCCAGGAGGGTCGCAGCCAGAGGCCAGCCCCCGAGAACACACAGCCGCTCGCACCCGACCGGCACGCGTGGAAACTGCGGCTGGGGCCGCGGGGGCAGAAGGCGCACCGCACCGGGGAGAGTGCGCCGGTCAAGCTCCTGGCGGCCTGAGCTGCTCGGGCGGGGAAGGCACAAAACGCAGGCGCAACGAGTCCGCGCTTTTGTGGAGAACCTGAAAACGAACCGCGTGCAGTGCAGGGCCCGCTCCATATAGAGCAGCCGGGAGCTGAGCCTCGTAGACGGGGAGAGCACGCGCCCGTGAGCGGGGCAAACCCAGTGTGTCCGGAACACGGGGAGTGCTCCCCACCCAGGCCGGGGACGTTTGTCTGCAGCGCCCCGCCCTCCCCGCAGCACGACTGAACCAGCGAACCTGAGCAAGAGACCACCTCCGCCGCCTGTGTCAGGGCGGGAATTAGACACTGACGAGACGGCAAACAGAAGCCAAATAAAGAAAGGGAACCGCTTCAGAAGGGACGGGGCAACAGGTTAAAATCCCTGTAGGTAACACCGACTGCACCGGAAGGGGCCTATAGATACCGGGAAGTGTAAGCTGGAATGAGGAGCTCTCTGAAACTGAACCGAACCCACACTGACCTCAACAGCTCCACAGAAATTCCTAGATATATTTTTACTTTTTTTTAATTAAAACAAATTTTTTTCTTTTCTTTTCTTTTTTAATTTTTCTTTAATTTTCTTTTAAAATTTCCTATTATTCCCCCATTACTCCTTAACTTTCATTTTCATTTTCATATATTTTTACTATTTTTTTTAATTAGGAAAAAAATTTTTTCTTGTTTTATTTTTTTCCCTTATTTTCCTTTAAAGTCCTCTATTACTCCTCTATTACTCCTTAATTTTCATTTTCAGTTCACTATAACCTTGCAAAAAAAAAAAAAAAGGAGAAGCCATATTTTTAAACCAAACTTCATATATATTTCTAAAATTTTTTGTGTTTTTATTTTTGTTTTTAATATTGTATTTTTAAGAGTCTAACCTCTACTCTAGATTTTTAATCTTTGTTTTTCAGTATGAGATATCAATTTTGGACATTTAAGAATCCAATATCCAGTACCCATTTTTACTCAGGAGTGTGTTGATTATTCTCTCCCACATTTGACTCTCCATTTTCTCCCTCAGATCACCTCTATTTTCTCCCTTCTCCCTATATTCCAACCCAATTCTGTGAATCTTTGTGGGTGTCTGGGCTACAGAGAACACTTTGGGAACAGACAACTGTGTAGATCTGTCTCTCTCCTCCTGAGTCCCCTTTTCTCCTCCTGCTCATCTCCATCTCCCTCCTCCCTCTCCCCTCCTTCATGTAACTCTGTGAACCTCTCTGGGTGTCCCTAACAGGGGAGAATCTTTTCCCCATTAACCTAGAAGTTTTATTATCAGTGCTGTATAGCTGGGGAAGTCTTGAGACTACTGGAAGAATAAAACTGAAATCCAGAGGCAGGAGACTTAAACCCAAAACCTGAGAACACCAGAGAACTCCTGACTACAGGGAACATTAAGTAATAAGAGACCATCCAAAAGCCTCCATACCTACACTGAAACCAACCACCACCCGAGAGCCAATAAGTTCCAGAGCAAGACATACCACGCAAATCCTCCAGCAATGCAGGAACACAGCCCTGAGCGTCAACATACAGGCTGCCCAAGGTCACACCTAACACACAGACCCATCTCAAAACTCACTACCGGACACTCCATTGCACTCCAGAGAGAAGAAATCCAGTTCCATGTGCCAGAACACCAACACAAGCTTCCCTAACCAGGAAACCTTGACAAGCCAATCGTCCAACCCCACCCACTGGGTGAAACCTCCACAATAAAAAGGAACCACAGACCAACAGAATACAGAAAGCCCACTCCAGACACAGCAATCTAAACAAGATGAAAAGGCAGAGAAATTCCCAACAGGTAAAGGAACATGAAAAATGCCCACCAAGTCAAACAAAAGATGAGGAGATAGGGAATCTACCTAAAAAGAATTTAGAATAATGATAATAAAAATGATCCAATATCTTGAAAACAAAATGGAGTTACAGATAAATAGCCTGGAGACAAAGATTGAGAAAATGCAAGAAATGTTTAATAAGGACCTAGAAGAAATAAAAAAGAGTCAATTAAAAATGAATAATGCAATAAATGAGATAAAAAACACTCTGGAGGGAACCAACAGTAGAATAACAGAGACAGAAGATAGGATAAGTGAGGTAGAAGATAAAATGGTGGAAATAAATGAAGCAGAGAGGAAAAAAGAAAAAAGAATCAAAAGAAATGAGGACAACCTCAGAGACCTCTGGGACAATGTGAAACGCCCCAACATTTGAATGATAGGAGTCCCAGAGGAAGAAGAAAAAAAGAAAGGCCATGAGAAAATACTCCAGGAGATAATAGCTGAAAACTTCCCTAAAATGGGGAAGGAAATAGCCACCCCAATCCAAGAAACCCAGAGAGTCCAAAACAGTATAAACCCAGGGTAAAACACCACAAGACACTTATTAATCAGATTAACAAAGATCAAACACAAAGAACAATTATTAAAAGCAGCAAGGGAGAAACAACAAATAACACACAAAGGGATTCCCATAAGGATAACAGCCGATCTATCAATAGAAACCCTTCAGGCCAGAAGGGAATGGCAGGACATACTTAAAGTAATGAAAGAGAATAACCTACAATGTAGATTACTGCACCCAGCAAGGATCTCATTCAGACATGAAGGAGAATTCAAAAGCTTTACAGACAAGCAAAAGCTGAGAGAATTTAGCACCACCAAACCAGCTCTTCAACGAATGCTAAAGGATCTTCTCTAGACAGGAAACACAGAAAGGTTGTATAAACGTGAACCCCAAACAACAAAGTAAATGGCAATGGGACCATACCTATCAATAATTACCTTAAATGTAAATGGGTTGAATGCCCCAACCAAAAGACAAAGAATGGCTGAATGGATACAAAAACAAGACCCCTATATATGCTGTCTACAAGAAACCCACCTCAAAACAAGAGACACATACAGACTAAAAGTGAAGGGCTGGGAAAAAAATATTTCATGCAAATGGAGACCAAAAGAAAGCAGGAGTCACAATACTCGTATCACTTCTGGGCATACACACCGAGGAAACCAGATCTGAAACAGACACGTGCACTGGGATCGTCCCCACCAGTGGCCAAGCCCCTGCCCCATATCTCCTGCATTGGCAGGCAGGTTCTTTACCACTAGTGCCACCTAGGAAGCCTGTCTACTGTCCACAGATCACAAAGAATCGGACAGAACTGACGTGCACACACACGTTAAAAGCAGTACATCTTCATGCTTTTTTAAAGTACTCAATTCATGTTTTTAGAATCATAGTTTGCATATTGCTTCTTGGGGATTTCACTTGTAGAACAAAGTGTGTGTGTATAAAGAAAGAATCAGGATGGCTGCTACCCAAAAGTCTACAAGCAATAAATGCTGGAGAGGGTGTGGAGAAAAGGGAACCCTCTTACACTGTTGGTGGGAATGCAAACTAGTACAGCCGCTATGGAAAACAGTGTGGAGATTTCTTAAAAAACTGGAAATAGAACTGCCATATGACCCAGCAATCCCACTTCTGGGCATACATACCAAGGAAACCAGATCTGAAAGAGACACGTGCACCCCAATGTTCATCGCAGCACTGTTTATCATAGCCAGGACATGGAAGCAACCTAGATGCCCATCAGGAGATGAATGGATAAGGAAGCAGTGGTACATATACACCATGGAATATTACGCAGCCATTAAAAAGAATTCATTTGAATCAGTTCTAATGAGATGGACGAAACTGGAGCCCATTATACAGAGTGAAGTAAGCCAGAAAGATAAATGCCATTACAGTATACTAACACATATATATGGAATTTAGAAAGATGGTAACAGTAACCCTATATGCAAAACAGAAAAAGAGACACAGATGTACAGAACAGACTTTTGGACTCTGTGGGAGAAGGCGAGGGTGGGATGTTTCAAGAGAACAGCATCAAAACATGTATATTATCTAAGGTGAAACAGATCACCAGCCCAGGCTGGAGGCATGAGACAAGTGCTCGGGCCTGGTGCACTGGGAAGACCCAGAGGGATCGGGTTGAGAGGGAGGTGGGAGGGGGGATGGGGATGGGGATGGGGAATACATGCAAATCCATGGCTGATTCATGTCAGTGTATGACAAAAACCAGTACAATATTGTAAAGTAATTAACGTCCAACTACTAAAAATAAATGGGAAAAAAAGAAGGTCATTGAATATACAGTTCTAAAAAAAGAGAAATCCAAATGAGTAATAACCATATGAACAGCTTTCCTATGCATTATTTTTCTTTTTTAATTCAGTAAGAATAAGAGTACAATAATAGCTACTATAATGAGATGCCACATTATGCAGTCATATTGATGAGAATTAGGAAAAGCAGTAATTCCAGGGTTTGTTAGGGTAGTGGGAACCAAGGACCTTTATGCAATGCTGGTGTGAAGGAAATGTGGGATGACAAGTAAAATTCATTTTGTTAATTGTGCCCATAACCTAAGACCTAACAATTCCACTTCTGAACATAAATCCTAATTATGCATATGAAGTCTATAAAGACACATGTACAAAGATAATTATTAAAGCATTGCTTGTTTTCAGGAAGGGTTAAAGACTATCTGGAGATTGGATAGTTAATATAGAGTAGATATGAAGAATATTACATAGTATGTAAATGCATTAATGTTTATGTGGTGTGATGTGTGCTTTTTAAATATATGGAAATGTGAGATACAGGTGTCATACAGTCACTATGAATCAGATAAAGCAAAAATAAAACCACAAAACAACACTAATAATTAGTCTGAGCTATATATACATATTTATATTTGCATGCGTGTTCACTCAGTCATGTCCAACTCCTTGAGATGCCCATGAACAGCTCTTCTGTTCATGGGATTCTCTAGGCAAGCATGCTGGGGTGGGTTGCCACGTCCCACTCCAGAGGGTCTTTCCCACTCAGGGACTGAAGCCGTGTCTCGTGTGTCTCCTCCGTTTGAAGGCTGATTCTTCACTACCGAGCCACGTGGGAAGCCGCGTGTATGTGTAACACTGGACTCATCCAAGGTAGGGAGACGCCGTGCCTCCGATCGGGGCTCATTTCCTTTCTCATGAAACGCGTGGGCAAGGAGGGAGCCTCAGGGTCGCTGCACGTCTGGTCGGCGGCCGCTCGGCCGCGGCGATGCAGGCGGAGCCCGCGGCAGCCGGCAGCTCTGACTCCTCGCTGTTGCTGCGGCCTCTGACCCGTCTCCTCTCCCGCTGCTCTCACGGAGCCGGCGTGCCGAGCCGCTGCTCTCGGCCTTTGCCTCTGCCCTGCCAGCTGCTGCGGGCTGTCTGGCTCCGGGCCTCAAATGCAGGCTGCTGGGAGAGCATCTGACTGTCTCGCGCCGTCGGTCTGCGTTGTGCTGAGCGTCTCTCTCGGGGCGAGCAAGCCCCAGACCGCCGGGCGCCTCGCACACCCTGACCCTGCAGATAGCTCCCTTCTTGGTCCAGTCTTCGGGGAACGGAGTTACCTTCTCTGCCTATCTTCTGCCTTGAACTCGTTGGGCACATCCAAAGCCATGAAGTTAGAAGACGCCTGCCCCTCGGAGGAAAAGTTATGACCGAAATAGACAGCATGTTGAAAAGCAGAGCCATTACTTTGGCAACAGAGGTCCGCCTAGTCAAGGCTGAGGTTTCCCAGTGGTCATGCACAGGTGTGAGAGCTGGACTGTGAAGGAAGCGGGGCGCCGGGGCCTTGATGCTTTTGGTCTGTGGTGCTGGGAGTAGCAGTCACTGTGTCCAGAACCGAATTCTAGGCAGACGTGACCCAGCAGCGCTCAGAGGCTGCCCTGACTTGAGGCAACGAAGCTACAGGTTCAGAAGGTCAGTGGCTGGGCTTCGCAGGGTAGCACGCCGGGGAGGATGGAGATGCTGAGACAGGGAGCTCTGCGCGGCGGCGGAGGGTCCCTGCCGAGCGCACACGGGCAGCTTGGCCGCTGAGTCAGGAAACCGCCGAGGGCGGGGGAGCGGCCCGGGAGAACTGGAGCGGGACCTGGCATTCAAAGAGCTCTGCAGACAGTGACTGTTACCACCATGCCAGCTAGAAGAGTGCATTACTCTTGGGATATACGGATTTAGAAAACAGGTTGGGAGGCGGGTTCCAGAAGTGAGGCACCCGGGGAGCAAATTTAAGGGGACACTGATTTTCAAGCTTCCAAGGGCTGGCACGTGAAAAGTGACTACCTCTCGACAGTTTTCAATATGGGACCTTGCTCTTAAGTGACCCCCAGCAGGTCCTTGCAGGATCCTCAACATGAGTGCGCCCTTATTTTGTACCCTGTGTTCCGCACTTGCTTCACCCAAGTCTCAGTTCTTCTCAGAAGACAGGAACAATTTATTACAGACTAAACACAGCTGTGGTCCTTCCTTAAAAAATAAAATAAAAGAAAGCAAGATCAAAAACAAAATTCCAAAGAATTTACCTGTGCTTTAGACCAAAGATCAAATATATTTCTAGAAATACAAAAATAGCTGGTTCTTACCTAAAAAGAGAAATGTTGACAAGGCCTGGCAATCAAATATGACCAGACAAGTAAAGAACAGAAAAACATAATCTGCATCAATGAGTAAAACCAAATGAGAATTGATACAGACTTAGAATATCAGAGTAGGATATTAAAGCAACTATTTTAATTATTTTTCATATTGTCAAAAGTGAAAACATGAAAGATACAGAAAAAGATCCAAAGCATCAATATAAAGTATAAAAATCCAACACAGAGAGAAAAAAAAGAAAAGAAAAGAATTTAACAAAATGAGAAGAGCATCAGTGAGTTTCCAGAAAAATTCAAATGGGTTTAATGTATGTATAAAGAGGGAGAAGATGGCAAAAAATAAAAATAAAAATTCAAGTCATAGTGGGTGAAATTTTTCCAGATTTGATAAAAACTATAAATTCAACATTCATTAAGCTAAATGAGCTATAATTTAAAAAATATGAGGAAAATAACTCCAAGACACATGATAATCATACTGCTCAGAAAACACAAAAGGTGATCTCTTAAAGAAGCCACAGATGGGAAAAAACACATATTACCTACAGAGGAAATAGACGTTAGGAAAGTGTAGCTTTCTGGTCAGAAACCAGTCACATAGAAGACACTGGGGCTCCATGGGGTTTCATGTTTAAAGTACATGAAGAGAGAGAGAGAGAGAGAGAGAGAGAGGGAGGGAGGGAAGGAAGCCAAGAAGGAAGTAAGGAGCTATTAGAGTTCTAAACAAGGAGAGTCATCTATCAAAAACTAAAGGTGATGGACATCTTAGACATGTAAAAGCTGAAAAAATTCATTACCATTAGGCCTGGAATATAAGAAACATTGAAAAAGTCTTTCTTATGGCAACTAAGCATGTGAAAAGATGTTCATCAGTGTTAGTGAACAGGGAAATGCAAATTAAAGCTCAAATACATGCCACTACATATCTATGGCTTCAAATGTAAATTTGAAATCTGACGGCATCAAATGTTGTCAAGTATGTAGAACAAACGAAACACTCATCATTCTTAATGGGGATTTAAAATGGTACAATATCTATGGAAAAGAGTTTTTGACAGCTTCTAAAATGTCAAACATACAGCTATACTGTGATCTAGCCATTCCATTCTTAGGTATTTACCCAAGAAAAAAAGCATACATCCATGCAAAGACTTCTACTCAGATTGTGGAAAATAACACATTTATTTTTTTTTAATGTGCTATGGAAACGTGCTATTTCCAAACTAGAAATAACCCAAATATGCATCAAGAAGAGAAGGTATAAAGAAAATATGATATATATTGATACACACAAAAGATACTATTCAGCAATAGAAATAAATGAACTATTGTTACAGTCAACTACATGGATGAATCTCAAAATAACCATATTGAGTGAAAGAAGCCAGGCAATCCTGAATACATACTACATTTGTATGTGATTTCAATTGTATAAAACCTTTATAAAATATGATTTCATTTGTATAAAATTTTACACAGTGAACTATCTAGTGACAGAATAGAGATCTGTGGTTGCCTGAGGACAGATGGACTGAGAAAGGGGTGAAAAATTACAGCCGTGAGTGAACTTTAAAGAATAAGTGGATATGTTCATTATTCTGAGTGTGGTAACACTTTCACAGGTATGCACATATACCATAACTTATCATCTTATTAATGTATATAGTTTATTTCATGTTAGATATCTCAATAAAAATGTTATAAATACAATTCTAAATTGTGAAACTCCAGGAACACTTTTTAAATTTGATTTCTAAAATTTTACTTTTAATGAAGTGTAATTGATTTATAGTACTGTGATAGTTTCAGGTATATAGGACAGTGAATCAGGGGTACATCATAGTTCAGAATTATTACATTCTTTGTCATTCTTTTCCCTTAGGTCGTTACTAAATATTGAGTTTAGTTCCTTGTGCTATTCAGTAGGTCTTTGCTGGTTGTCTAGTTGTTCTGTTTCCAGGAACAATTGTAAATTGCAATATGCTTACAGTAGTGTACTGTTTCCATATCATGATATACTTCACATACTAGACTGCTATGAAATTATTAAGAAAAATGTTCTAGAATTAAATTGTTTGATCTCAAATAATGTTCCTAGTATTGTGCAGTTAAAAAGAATATTGATTAGCATAATATCCTTTGGTAACAGAATAACATATCCATATGCATTAAGATAAATTTAGAGATTAAATACTCAAAATAGTTATCTTTGAGAGCATTATGAGTAACTTTTATTTCTTCTTTATAATACCTTGCGTTTTCTTATTCAACTGTATTATAAACTTGCATAAAACCATATTTTGTATGCAAAAATGTTACTTCAAAAGAATTTCAATGACTACTCTCAACAGGCAAGTGATGACTTTTTCATTTCACAGAGGTGAAAATGATATTCCACAGGGACAACTCAATTATTTGTTGCTGCACTACATTATGCTTTTGTATCACTAAAATGGACAGATGGACAGAACTTACTCATTTGTATCTTAGTCTAATGTATCTTCCACGGTAACAGATATTTCCTATGCAAGATAGATTTTTCTTTCATGCTTAACATTTTAACTATTTAGACCATCCTTACAAATCCATCATGTATCTGAAAACTTCATAAAGATCTACAGAGTGATTTATTAGCCGCTTCATTCTGGTCTAAATAACATAAACCAGCCTAAACGTTCGTCTAAGAATATTGGCTCCTCTAATCCAATGCCCTTATTTGTTCCATCTGTACTAAGACAAAAGAAAACAAAACAAAACATACACACACAGTCAGTAGGTATGCTGAGAGAGAAAGACATCCATTTTAATGATGGCTTAGACCTCTCACTGCATACTCCAACCCTGTATTTCAAAATGAGCAATGAAATGGTGTTGACTTCTACATGATTTCCATGTAGTATCTTCTGAGCAGGACTGACATATCCAAAAACATTGAAATGACACTAAAGGTCACTATGTTCATCAATGCCAAGAAATGCATGAACACTGCATGACAGCCTACGTTTGCTATATGAAGATGTTTAATAACTATTTTTTTATTGTTTTCCTGTATCAGAGCCAAGGATGATGTTAACATATTGGTCATTCTATACTTTATATTATCTTGTCAATTTTCTACTCCATGTATGTTAGTAAACATAAAACTAGATATCATATTACATTTGTTACATATTACAATTATTCAATAGTGAAGTTCAGAAGGTTTTAATATTTTCCTATAAGCAGAAAATATTATCATCATACAAAAATCTTAGAATACAGAGTCATATGACATTTATAAGTCATTTATACAGTTGCACTTACAAATTCAAACTCAGAGAAAGCTACTAGCAGAAACAATGACATAACTTCAGTCTTCTGAATTTCAATTCTTTCTAAAGTCTTTCAAAAGATACTATCTGACTTTTCAGAATAAATGTGCACAAAAAAGAGTTACCAGTTTTTAAATTAAACAAAAGTTAAGAGCTGACTCTTCATTGTCTGTTGACCATTTTGCTAAATAAACTAGCTTGGGCTTGTTGAAAAGTTCAAAATGTTAGATTTTCTTAACACAGAGTAGGTAATGAAAAACAAATTAATATTTACATCAGAAGAATGAATAGAATTTTACATAAAGATTAAGTGGATAATATTAATAGCAGTAGCAAAAATGACTTTATTGTTCACAACTAAGATAAAAATGTATTAATAATTCATTAAGTTGGCAACCTTTTTCTCATTATGTCATGAAGTAGCATGCCTTATAGATATCCTCAATTAATTTTAATTATTTTGAAACAGTCATATATTTTTGAATTGGTCTAAAATCTAACAAAATAAAAAATATTGGAACATACTTTTACAAGTAAGTAAACATTGACAGAAGTTTTTGTTTAAACATAGTAAATTGAATACAGAGAGGCATACAAATGTCAGCTGACTGTTTTCTGGCTCTTTTGTAGTTCTACTGTTTCATTTTTTCTCTCTTGCTGATTTCCTTACTTATTCATGATTGCTTCAATTGTAAAAAATGTAAATGGTTTAAATTTTACAATCACGAGACACAGAGTGACTGAATATATGAGAAAGCTAGATCCAGTTGCCTACAAGAGGCTCACTTTAGCATTTAATATCCATGGGTTCAAGTGACTTGATGGAAAAAGATACCACATGCAAGTAGAAATTCAAAGAAAGGAAGGGATAGAAATATATCAGACAAAATATACTATAATTCAAAAGCTATAGCAAGAAACAAGATATTTATATAATGATAAAAGGGATCAATTCATGAAGAGAAAATAACAATCAAAAATATACATGGACCCAACATCAGATCATGTGCATATATCAAGCCAATACTAAAATTTATGCAGAAAGAAATAGACAATACTCCAATAATGATCGGAGACTTTAATACCCTACTTTGCTGCTGCTAAGTTGCTTCAGTCATGTCCAACTCTGTGCGACCCCATAGATGGCAGTCCACCAGGATCCCCCTTCCCTGGGATTCTCCAGGCAAGAACACCGGAGTGGGTTGCCATTTCCTTCTCCAAGCGTGAAAGTGAAAAGTGAAAGTGAAGTTTCTCAGTCGTGTCTGACTCTCTGCAACCCCATGGATTGCAGCCTACCAGGCTCCTCCATCCATGGGATTTTCCAGGCAAGAGTACTGGAGTGGGTTGCCATTGCCTTCTCCACTTTAAACAATAAATAAATCCTAGACAAAAACTCAGTAAGGAAACACTGGACTGAAACTGTACTTTAGTTCCAAAATAAATACAGACATTTATAGAACATTCCTTCCAATAGCAAATAGAATACATTTCCTGGAGAAACATTCTCCAGAATAGAACATATGTTAGATCACAAAATAAATGTTAGTGAAGTTGAGAAGATTGAAATTATACAAATATATTTTTCTAACCACAATGGTGTGAAATTAGACATCAATAACAAGAGGAAAACTAGAATCAATAACAAGAAGAAAAGTGGACAATTAATAAATATTTGAAAATTAAATGTCAAACTCTTGAATGATTAATGGGTCAATAAAAAAAGCAAAAAAAAAGTCTTGAAAAAAGATGAATACAATATATCAAAACTGCATAAAAAGCAAATCTAAGAGGGAAATTTGCAGCAATATATGTCTACACAAGAAAAAAGAAAGATCTCAAATAAACAACCTCACTTTACAACTCAAGGAACTAGAAAGAGAAGGACAAAGGAAGCCTAAAGTTAGAGAAGGAAAGAAATAACAGATCAGGGCAGAAATAAATGAAATATTGACCAGAAGGACAATAAGATAGGTCAAAAATCAATAAAATGAACAACTGATTTTTAGCTAGACTAAGGTGACTCAGACGGTAAAGAGTGTGCCTACAATGTGGGAGACCTAGGTTCGATCCCTGGGTAGGGAAGATCCCCTGGAGAAGGCAGTGGCAACCCACTCAGTATTCTTGCCTGGAAAATCCCATAGAGGGAGGAGCCTGGCAGGTTACAGTCCATGGGGTCACAAAGAGTCAGACACGACTGAGCGAATTCACTTTCACATTCAAGAAAGGTCAAAGTCTCAAATAAGTAAAACAAGAAGTGAAAGAGGAGATATTGCACCTCTGAAGAAGTATAACTCTCACTCAGTATGATCACCTTTACTTAACTGGACTATATTCACAAAGACTTCATTTCCAAATAAGGTCTCATTTACAGGCATCTTGGATTAAGACTTCAGTATATTTTTTTAGGAAACACAATTAAGTCCATTATAAAAGTTACGGCCACCTAAAGTAATAATTTGGCCACCTGATGCCGAGTTGACTCCCTAGAAAAGACCCTGATGTTGGGAAAGAGAAGGCAGGAGGAGGAGAAGGTGACAGAAGATGAAACGGTTAGAGAGCATCACTGATTCATTGCACCTGAGTTTAGGCAAACTCCGGGAGATAGTGAAGGACAGGGAAGCTTGGCATGCTGCAGTCCATGGGGTTGCAAAGAGTCGGACATGACTGAAAAGACAAAATTCATGACAAGTAAATAAAAAAAAGTGATTGTTATTAAATGTAGAGTTTTAAGTAAATTTTTAAAGTGGTAGTATAACTTAACAAACCTAAAATACCTAAATTGTTAATGAAAAATTCATTGAATTTAGTTACTAAACAAATCATATATCCAGCCAAGTTAAAAAAGGAGAATATTAATAAAAGTTCAGTGATTTCCTTTATGACCTACCCAGACATGCTCTACCCAGTTGGAAGTTAGCCACTATTCTGATTTCAATAATCACTGGATAGTTTCACCTATTTTGAATATTTTATAATGGAATTACACAATGTTTACTCATTTCTGAGAACTTTAACTGAATGTTATGTTTATTAAATCTTCCTTTTTTTTTTTTTTTTTGCACATAGCATACATTTCAGGAATGACTCCCCAGATGACGCAGGAGGGGAGCTACCACCATGAATGTGTCAAATTACTGAGTCCAAAAGCACATTATAGTAGGTGTGATTCTGGAACTCAAAGGGGTGAGTCAGGAAACTCTGATCATCATCACCCGACCTCAGTCTCTCTATTTTTTTCGGCTGTGCTGGGTCTGCATTGCAAATGTGCAGGCTGTTCACTGTGGCATGCGCCATTCCCTAGTGGCTTTCTCACCGTGCTGTGTCAGCTTAGTTGCCCCATGCATGTGGGATCTCGGCTCCCTGATCAGGGATCAGATTTGCATCCCTGCACTGAAAGTTGTCTTCTCAGCTCCTGGACCACCAGGGAAGGCCCTCCCTTAGAGTCTTTGGGGCACCCAGAGAAAAGAGAATGGATGTTGCAATACTGCAACACTGGTGCAGAAAAACCTTACAACTCCCTACAAGGGCTTCTGGATAGCAAAACCTACTCAGCATCAAAAAACAGCTACAAATGGAGCCTGGGAAATTAAATTTTAACTTCGCATTCTCTGAAGTAGCAGAAGGTCCCTAGGAGGGGGATGGACAAGCAACCTATAGCTAGCATCAACCACATGGTGAGAAGAAAAATACACATAAAGGAGCCAAAGATTGCACTGGGTTCTGAGATTCAAGAGGTATGTTGGTGGGGAGGGAAATGAATAAGGAATATTTCAAGCAAATAGAAAAGAAAATGCCTGGGAGGTTCTGAAAATATAGTTTAGTTTGAGATCATAAGAATTACAAAAATGACACTGTAGTCAAGTAAAAGACATTCTCCACTTTGATTCTCATCTCGTTTTTATTTTAATGACCCCTGTCTCTTTACGGGATTAAAGTCTTACTTTGATGTGGCAAAAATCTGAACTGAGCAAAAGTATAGCCAATGTAAACATTCCTCTTATCCTGTCTATCCCTCTTGTCTTCTAGTACTACTCCTCAGATTCAACTCTTGCATTAGAAATATTGAAGTGTGTCCAAACATATATTTATGTATTCAGAAAAAGAAAGTGCATTCTACTCTGTATCTGGGTTTTATCCTAGAGAAGCTTCCTAAATAGCACATGCAAAATTAATAATTCATCTCAATATGTTTAATCAACAATCCATTCTGGTTATTTAAGTTGTTTTTGTATCTATATTTCTTCTACCTATACTTGTACCTGTATATAAAAATATACATCTGTATATATACATGTGTATACATATACATCTGTATAATATACATGTGTATATAATAAAATATATATAAATGTATTTGTATGATATATACATTATAAGTAAAGTTTTGTCTTGTATTTTTAAAGAAGAAATTTTACTGGGTCACATATGTTTACTTTAAAACATGGGGCGTATTGCTAAGTCTTTCAGAGAGATTGTTCTAATTTTTCTTTACAACAACAGTGCCTCAGGGTGTCTATTTTTTTTAACATGTACATCTACAAAATAAGACTTTGCTATGTTTAATAAATTGCCTGGATTAATAAACATGTCAAGATTAATGAAAAGGTAAAACATAAAATTTATTGTATTTCAACCTACAGTTTTTGTTTATAAGTGATATTGGATCTGGCCAGTTTAAATCCTAAAAAGATGTCTCTGGAAGGGCTGTATGGTGGATGAAGGTTAAATTTGAGCTTTACAGAGTAGTCACGCAATGGGACAAATTAGAAATAATTTTCAATTAACAAAAAATAAATATTTATTCTGTAGATGGGAAGGGGATGGGATATTTATCTGAGAAGAACGTAGGAAGGGATGGAATATTTACCTATTGACTTATCCAATTCAACTATCTATTTGGCTTAAGGATGTTGAGCTTCCTAATTTTTTTTTTTTAATGATAATGACTTCACCTGACACTATGTTGGAAATTAGTCCTAAATACCATAAGAAACTAATGGTTGAGAATCTAGAGTCCCTCTGCTAATCTGCAAATCTACATTTGTGCCTGGAGAATAATTTGTGGCACAGGGGATGTTGCTACAAAGTCATCCATTGATTTTGGAAATGAAAATGTACACAATATCATTTTAAGAGGTGGTTCTTCAACAGACAATGGAAACAGAGGTATAATTTAGAGACAATAATAATAATAATAAAATAAAGCTAAGCATCAAAATACAGTAACAGCTGGTAGTTTGGAGGGAATAATACACAGACTGACCTTTACTTTAAATAACTCTATTAATGTCCTTATCTGTAATGAGGTTGTTTTTAAACAAAATAGGTTTCTGAGAAGATGGTTTGTTCTTCTTTGTTCTGACAAAGGCCAACATTTGATTTTAGTCCCTAGAAATATTACATGTCCTTAAGGAACATCATGGTACACATTTGAGAATTTTCTGACTAGAAGAGACTAGAGTTAACCTATGTAGATTGCTTCTTATTTGGATAGAAAATGACACAAGTGATGAAATTACTAAAATATCACACAGTAAATCATGAGAATAACTGGGAAATGACAGTACATTTTGACTCCTAAGCTAGTCCTCATAGTCATATTAATAATTATCATACTATTAGTGATACCAGAAATAGCATAGCATTGTAGAAATTTATAGAATCTATAAAAGAGATGTTATGGTTGTATTGACTATGGTATTAATGGAATATCTGATGGCGACCATACTTAAACTATTAGTTACAAAGACAATACAAATTCAGCAAGCTAAATATTAGATGACACAGTTTTGTAAATGTAAAACCAAAGCTACTAATTATTTTCCCTCTAAAGAGCAGAATAAATCTGTATTCTGAATTATAAATATATATTGGCCAGAAATTTTATTTATTTTTCCTTTACATTTTTCCCACCTTTTTATGCTGTCTAATGCCCCATGGGACAGAGATGGTGAAACAAATGGTACTTTCTTAAACATCCAAGTTTTATCCTGAGTGAGGCTGTAATCAGACACACTTACATGGGATGTACATCACAGAATGAATGGACTGTATTCTTAATTCTACAATGCCTGCTGCTGATGTTTTAATATTTAAAGCATTGATAGAGTCATAATCATTTAAGCACCTAATAAGACGGTAATTACAACAGAAAAAAAAAATCTAAACCACTTAAGCTACTCAAGTATTTATGAATGATTCATGATGGTCCAACTGAAAGAACTTGTAGAATGAAATACATGTTTTTCATTAACCCCATTACATTATTGTTTAAAAAGTATTACTAAGCCATAAAAAGGAACAACGTTGGACCATTTGTATAGATGTGGATGGACCCAGAGTCTGCCATACAGAGTGAAGTAAGTCAGAAAGAAAAAAAGAAAAAAGTCATCATATATTAATGCATACATATATGTGGAATCTGGAAAAATGGTATAAATGATCTTATTTGCAAAGTAGAGACAAAAATGTGGAGGACAAACATGGAGGCCAAAGGGAGAAAGGGCCTGGTGGGTGAGCTGGATGACAGGGATTGACGTGTACGCTATTGACACTATGTATGAACTAGATAACTATTGAGATCCTACCGCATAGCTCATGAAATCCTCATAGTATTCTGCGGCGACCTAGACGGGAAGATATCCAAAAAGGGGATATATGTCTCCCTTTGCTATACTGCAGACCCTAATCCAGCATTGCAAAGTAACTGTGCACCGATAAAAGCTGATTTAAACAATAAGCATTGATGATGAAAGTGAATTTCAAAGCCTTCTATTGTGCCTCTGTCGTTTTCTTCCCTACATCTGGCCCCAGTTCATTGTCAGTGAAGTTGCTGGAGTATAAACTTTAACACTGTGTGCATTCTAAGTCACTCAGTCATGTTCAACTCTTGGTCACTCCATGGACTGTAGCCCTCCAGGTTCCTCTGTCTATGGGATTTTTGAGGCAAGAACACTGGAGTGGGTAACCATTTCAATCACCAGAGGATCTTCCCAATGCAGGGATCAAACCTTCATCTCCTGCAATGGCAGGTGAATTCTTTACCACCGAGCCACCTGGGAATCCCTTTAAAAAGGCAAATCTTCCTAAAATCCTTCAAGGGCTTCTTGTTGCACATGGGACTAATTCTAAATTCTTAAGCACAGCATGCAAGGGCCCCAGGGAAAGCTGCTGAATTTTTTTCTCAAATCTTGGTTATGATGATCCCATCAGTTCAGTTCAGTTCAGTCACTCAGTTATGTCTGACTCTTTGTGACCCCATGAATTGCAGCATGCCAGGCCTCCCTGTCCATCACCAACTCCTGGAGTTTATGCAAACTTATGCCCATTGAGTCGGTGATGCCATCCAGCCGTCTCATCCTCTGTCATCCCCTTCTCCTCCTGCCCCCAATCCCTCCCAGCATCACGGTCTTTTCCAATGAGTCAACTCTTTGCATGAGGTGGCCAAAGTATTGGAGTTTCAGCTTCAGCATCAGTCCTTCCAATGAACACCCAGGACTGATCTCCTTCAGGATGGACTGGTTGGATCTCCTTGCAGTCCAATGGACTCTCAAGAGTCTGCTCCAACACCACAGTTCAAAAAAAGCATCAATTTTTCAGTGCTCAGCTTTTTTTATAGTCCAACTCTCACATCCATACACGACCGCTGGCAAAACCATAGCCTTGACTAGATGGACCTTTGTTGACAAAGTAATGTCTCTGCTTTTTAATATGCTATCTAGGTTGGTCATAACTTTCCTTCCAAGGAGTAAGCGTCTCTTAAGTTCACGGCTGCAGTCACCATCTGCAGTGATTTTGGAGCCCCCCAAAATAAAGTCTGACACTGTTTCCCCATCTATTTCCCATGAAGTGATGGGACCAGATACCATGATCTTAGTTTTCTGAATGTCGAGCTTTAAGCCAACTTTTTCACTTTCTTTTTTCACTTTCATCAAGAAGCTCTTTAGTTCCTCTTCACTTTCTGCCATAAGGGTGGTGTCATCTGCATATCTGAGCTTATTGATATTTCTCCCGGAAATCTTGATTCCAGCTTGTGCTTATTCCAGGCCAGAGTTTCTCATGATGTACTCTGCATATAAGTTAAATAAGCAGGGTGACAATATGTAGCCTTGATGTACTCCTTTTCCTATTTGGAACCAGTCAGTTGGTCCATGTCCACTTCTGACTATTGTTTCCTGACCAGCATACATGTTTCTCAAGAGGCAGGTCAGGTGGTCTTGTATTCCCATCTCTTTCAGAATGTTCCACAGTTTATTGTAATACACACAGTCAGAGGCTTTGGCATAGTCAATAAAGCTGAAATAGACATTTTTCTGGAACTCTTGATTTTTTGATGATCCAGCGGATGTTGGCAATTTGATCTCTGGTTCCTCTGCCTTTTCTAAAACCAAATTGAACATCTGGAGGTTCATGGTTCACGTATTGCTAAAGCCTGGTTTGGAGAATCTTGAGTATTACTTTACTAGCATGTGAGATGAGTGCAATTGTGTGGTAGTTTGAGCATTCTTTGGGATTGCGTTTCTTAGGGATTGGAATGAAAACTGACCTTTTCCAGTCCTGTGGCCACTGCTGGGTTTTCCAAATTTGCTGGCATATTGAGTGCAAGACTTTCACAACATCATCTTTCAGGACTTGAAATAGCTCAACTGGAATTCCATCACTTCCCCTAGCTTTGTCCATAGTGATGCTTTCTAAGGCCCACCTGACTTCACATTCCAGGGTGTCTGGCTCTAGGTGAGTGATCACACCATCGTGATTATCTGGGTTGTGAAGATGTTTTTTGTACAGTTCTTCTGTGTATTCTTGCCATTTCTTCTTAATATATTCTCCTTCTGTTAGGTCCATACCATTTCTGCCCTTTATCAGACCTATCTTTGCATGAAATGTTCTCTTGGTATCTCTAATTTTCTTGAAGAGATCTCCTCACTTATCAAAACTTCTGCCACACTAATTGCATTCCCCAAGAAGGTGCTTGCCTGCTGTCTTTTAAAAAATTAATTAATTAATTTTCATTGGAGGCTAATTACTTTACAGTATTGTAGTGGTTTCTGCCATACATCGACATGAATCAGTCAGGGACACACATGTGTTCCCCATCCAGGACCACCCTCCCACCTCCCTCCCCATCCTATCCCCCAGGGACATCCCATCCCCCAGGACATCCCCCAGGTGCACCAGCCCCGGGCACCCTGTCTCATGCATCAAACCTGGACTGGCAATCCACTTCACATATGAAAATATACATGTTTCAATGCTACCCTCTCAAATCATCCCACCCTTGCCTTCTCCCACAGAGTCCAAAAGACTG